>CM038643.1:6650226-6782726 GCA_021554675.1 Leuciscus idus
GTCAGGTACTATTAAAGTCAAAGCTTCTAATAGGGTGATTAAACGGTTACATTTATAATGACTTTCATTATGAACATCAACGAGAATTTTTACCCTCAGGTACCATTCGCTCCCATTATAAAGCTTGGAAGAACAACCAGGATATTATTTAATATAACTCAGATTGTGTTTGGCTGAAAGAAGAAAGTCATATAGGATGGCTTGAGGGTGAGTAAATTATGAAATAATTTTCATTTTTGGGGTGAACTAACCTTTTCTTTAACCATAATAAAAAATAAAAATAAATTAAAAATCCATAAAACCATAAGGAAAACTCAAAAACCCGAGGCAAAAAAAGTTAAATAAAAATCCCAATAAGAAGGTTCTTGAACATTGAAGGTGCTGCAAATAACCCATTAAGAACCTTTATAGTGCAAACTATTATGCGTGAAAATGCTCATTTATTAAATTATGAAAATAATTCTACAAACAGCTGCTCAGTTTTCAGATTTAAAGCTTTAATAGAGGTTTTGTCTTACCGTCCCATCCTCCAGCTGTAGTTCCAGCTCAGTGTCTCCAGGCTTGAAATCTGTCAGAATCTCCGCAGATTTCCAAACATGTTCGGAGTCGGGGATCCACACCCTGTTATACTACAACAGAAAACTCGCATTACATTGCGATTTTATAAGATTGTGCTTTGGAAGAGATGTTGTATGGCTTGGTTTTTTTTATTGTGCTTGCACTGCGCTTTCAACAAGAACAAAACTAATGACCATATGTCACAACTATAACTAACTTTTTAAGTTTGACTTAGTAATTTCGAAAATAAAGTAATTTGACAAGTTCATTATCTTCTCAAATGCACACATGCTAGACTAAAATATCATGTTAATAAACTTGCTAAACACTTGTGAAAAGTGATTTGTTCCTCATACCTTTGTATACAACTCCGACAGAGCCATGACAACAGGAGTCTCTTCCGATTTATTTCGCATTAAACCACTTTCTCATGATTAAACTTACAAGTGATAAACTATTACAAACTAATATTCATACGACTGACTTTTTAGTCATGACACCTGCTAAAAGTCTGGAAATGACGGTGGGAACTTCCTCGCTCACCTGCGATCGCCGGCGAAACTACAAGTCCTACTATAGAGAAGGTTTGGGCTGCTTAATATTCATGAGATTCACGGACCAGTTATAAATATTCATAAACATGCGGCGTATTCTACAAATGATCCTCTTATAACAAATTATAAATTATAATATACTGTTATACTCTGAATATTTCAACATTCTAAAATTCGAAATGTTAAGTTTATAAGTTCATAAATAAGTTTAATTGTCTAAATAAACTCAAAGTGATACTAACATTACAGCTACACTACACCCCAAGGTATTAGTAGCCTACATTGCACTTTAGATAATAGAGAAAAATAGAGTGAGAAAATAGAGTTAAAAATCAATACAATAAGGCAGGCGGGAAATGACAGGAATTATTATGACAAGTAAGATGGATGGAAAGAGAAAATATTATAACATACTGATGAAAACATAAAGTGATTAAAATATATATAAATGTTGTTAAAACACAGTGGCGCATGCTCCTTAATATAACATGTAATAGGAATAGCCTATATACAAAATAAAAAAATAAAAAAATACATAAAAAAAAAAATTATAATAAGGTCCACATATGACCTATTTAATATTCATGAGATAATCCTTCTCCATAGTGCGGTTCGGGTTTCGTGAACTTTGACTGCTTCCCATCGCGCGCGAGCGAGTCTCGTGACGCTTTGCTTACCGTAGGGGTGTGTTCATTTGAACAAGGATTTGACACCAAAGGAACAGGATACTGCTCTTACTCATTCAGTGACTGCACAAGTATGCAGACATATGATCAGATGTTTGGACACGAAGACATGTTTTTCTCTTGGCTTAGTGCAAACAGATTAAAATATACAAAAGCGACACAGCTAAGCTAAATGATCAAAATGATCAGGTTTTAAAAATCCTTAATTCATGTTCATTTAATATATATTTTTTTTTTTTGCATTTTGTGGAAGTACAAAGATTAATCTTTATCTACGTGTATCAAATTCATATGGAGTCAATGCATACTGTGACAATATATAGAAAGTCTTTATAGCAATTAGTTTAGCATGTTATGGCAGATAAAATGCAATGCTGTCAAATATATATAAAAAAGTGAAACCTGTTGCATTACAGAGGATGTTAGATCATCGAGATCAGTAGTATGAGCAAGATCAGGTAATACCAGTTCGTCTTCTCTGTAGTGCTAGGAAAATACTTGTGAAAAAGAGTTTGACAATTAAAATAGCTGAAATTATTGAAGCATAGGCTTTGGTCCTGTGGAAATCTGGAAACAATAACAATGCAGTTACCCTGAGATTAAAAATTAAATTAAATGAGACTTTTTAGGCAGCTTTTTTTAATCAAGGCACCTCCTGAGAAAACAATTATTAGGGGTTCAAGTGGTAGAAACTCTATTGTAGCCTACTTGTTAAAATTTCCAAGGATCAGTAATCTCCCCTAAAATTGATCGGGCGCAGACCAAACTGTAAGTCACAGAGACTTGAAACTTTGAGGGATCGTAGTACTCACATCGTCTACAATGTCACCAAGGCTCGCCCCAATCGACCTGATGGTGGCGCTACAAAGATCAAAATGGCTCATCATAACTTCTAAATTGTTTGCTGTAGGCGTAAGTGTCTTATATCGTTGGAATCCTTGGCTCAAGACGAACTAAATTATTTGATCGTCACCCTGGCGAATTTTTTTAGTAGCCTATTTTGGATTAAAAAAAAAAAAAAAAAAAAAAACAGTGCTAGGGTTTATGTAAATTTTAGGGTTAAGGATGTCACTAACCCGGGAGGAAAAGCAAATATCTTCCTTTGCTTTGAACTTTGAGCGTTGTAACTTTGCAGATGTCCTTTATGCTCAAACAGCAACATTACACACTAACTAAAGTTAGAAAAGTGAAATCATAACCAACCACCCCTTTAAAACATATATGTCCTTAGTAAATTGCCTGTTTTGGCTGTAAATGGTCTTTTCCATCATTATCTAGGTGGCTTGCTAAATAATTTTTTTTTAAATCACCAGAAAAAAAAAAAGTTTAAATGTGTCATTTTGGTGATCAAATATGAGTTTTAAGGGATACAATTATTGACCACAAAAAATGAAAACCCCCTGACTGAAGAATCACCCATGGAAGCTGCTGAGGGGCACGGCGCCTGAATTGAATCTAATTAATATTCATAAGCTAAACTTGCGCCTCAGTTTAAACGGTTAGTGCGCTTCTGGACACAGCGTAATTAATATTCATGAGCCATAACTTGAACATTTACTAATAGTTCTGACTCATTCAGCAGTGGTGATACAGCGCCCTCGGATAATCTCACCACTTCCCTAAACATTTAGCCGCATTAGAAACCACTGATCAAAATCACTGATTTACTCATTAAATAGTTTCACTTTCGATTTTAAGTATAAAATCTGAAAATGGTGAACTGCGGTCTTGTGTCTGAGAAAAATGAGCCAGGTATGAATTCACCAGTTTACTATTTCCTTTACTTAAAACGTTTTTAAAGGGTAACTAAACACTAAACCAACTTTTTTTAATTAATGATCTGTAAGAATGGGGCTTTATTAGTGCTGTTCATTGATTCGAGTAACTTTTTTGACATATAAAGTGTTTTAATTCTACAATATGGTGTAAAAACGTCTGAGTGCTGCCCTCTTCAGGTTGAACAGTGGCTACTGCAGTTGAATTTTCCTTTTTTTTTTTTCTATTGGATGTTTGCGGTGGTACGTGACGTAAGCAGGTTCCAGCTCACCACGCCCTCCCTTGGTACGAGCTACCACGCGCATTGTATTGCATCAGTTTAGGATAGCTTCAAGTTAGCGTAGATTTATCTGTATTTAGTAGGCTACAGTGGTCAGGAGGGTACGTAGGTGTAGTGTTGCGGGTTGCAACAGCACTGCTGGACTGCATAGCTTTCCAGCAGACTTGGAAATTAGGCGCCAGTGGAGCTCAAGTGTGCAACCTGCATTTTACGCGGGATTGCTGAAAAGCGACGCAGTGCCAAACGTTGTTCCTCCTGCATGGACTCCACCACCGCAGGTCCGCAGCGGCGTCTTGATGTGAGTGATCATAATATATAATCACATTTTATGGTTAGGCTAAAGTTAATCCTCTGGGGTCGACAAACGCGCCCGGCGCATTTTGCTGGATTTTTTCCACATAGTGGCAAAATATGAATATGCCTACAGCAGTGGTGGCTGCTGGTCTTTCAAAGAGAGGAAGCTCATTTTCGGCCTACATCATAAAAATTATTAATTTATTTATACGTAAATTCTACGTTCCTTTTCAAGAAAATGCTCTGTGAAAAATGAATGTAATAATATAATAAAGGTATAAATAATAATATAATAAAGTATAATAATACTACTAATAATGTTTTTTAAGTTATTTTAATATTTTTGAATTATTACTAATAATAATATAAAAAATATAATAAGTAATAATATAATAAAGGTATAAATGTATAATTGTGTGAAATGTATTATGAAAATTGGCTAGCAATTTCGACAAGCAAATACCAAAAAATGATTGCAATAGTTTGTCTTTGAAAAATCATAGACAGTAAAAGAAATGGACACAGCGACCCCATTTATAAATATGAACTTTTTACTGACCTCCTTTATTGGATTCAACGGAGAAAAGTGAAGTAAATTAGAAGCACTCACTTCCTGATGGCTGAGCATACTGCGCAGACTCAAACTGAGCTTGACGACGTAGATGTGACGTGAGCAACCCGTCTGTCTTCTAGTAGCTGTGCCAAGAGAAATCTGAATCATTCTCTTCCGAAACTTGCAGAGACGGAGAGTGTGAGTAGGAGGTGGCCATGAGCTGGGAGCAGGAGAAACTTTTGCTAAGTATTCTGATTAATTATTTTGTCATTTTGCCTCCACGTCCCCCCGATTGCCCGCGAGCTTCTCCTCCTGTCTATACGGTAATCTCTCTACTGTGCGACAGAGAGTCGCGTGGTTATGACCCAATCGTTAGCCTATTTTTACAAAAACGGCTTCTACGGGGCCATAATGTAAGATACAAGGTAATGGAGCCTTTTATACATTTTCGTGTTTCTTTAGAAATAAATAATGGACAAATGGAGTCTTTAAACGGCTCAGATGTAAAGTTATTCGCTGTTAAAGTGACGCCAAAATGAATGGGAGTCAATGGAATGCTAACAGCAGGTGATGATCTGCTAATCAATGGCGGCGCCCGGGGAAGCTTCAATGTTTTCTGAAACATTGGCCCCCTGTGAAAAATCCGCGATGGGACTGAGCTCGAATAGCTTGAACATCAGCGACTTTTTATTGTATGAAATCGTTGTCAATCAAAAGGAGATGCAGCCTTTGAACAGACCCTCCAATCATCACGTAGAAGCCCGGAGTCCAGGCCAGCCCACTCCTCATTCACCCCAGAGAAGCTAAGCATCCGTGGGCGGGACATAATCGCAGCATTTATCCAATGACTGTCTAGTTTTGAAGCACTGAAAAAAACTGTTTGAAGCAGCCCCATAGAAGTCAATGGACGCTGGGCTTCAACAGGGAAATGCACTGTGACGCTACGGGAATGTGAGAAGGTAATCGAGTTAGCCGACCTGCTATATGTAACTGATTCTGAACGAACTCGTCTTTGAGATGAACGTTTTTAATCAGATTAATCAATCACTGAGGATACTTTTACACAGCAACAGAATCCTGTTTAGGTGCTAAAATGATTGTTCACACAAACATGTTAATGTTGAACTATGGCAGCAAAGACTACTATTAAAGTAATAAAATATTTAAATAATCTTTGTCATTCTTTTTGATTGATTGATTTTATTTGACCTTTATTTTGACCCTTTTGTTTAAAATACGATACAGCTTTGCATAAAAAGAAACAAAACAAAGTCAGGATAACACAATAAAACCCTAGGGCTTATTTCCATTGTGGTCCCGGGGGGAGAGGGGACAGAGCAAGTGACCGCAAATCAAGCATCAATCATCACATCCATATATGTATTAAATAGAACCGTCAAGACAAAACAGTAAAATAATGTCATACTAAGATTGGCAACTGAGCCATTTTTTCAGTGCCTGCTTAAAACCTCCTAAACTTCTGATCATCTTTAGATTTCCTGGCAACCTGTTCCACAAGCTTGTTGCTACATACAAAAAGGACTCTTTACCTAAATTACTCTTAACTCTAGGAGGTACAAAATCAGTAGAGCTGCCCCTGGTGGAGTAGCTGTGAACATCTCTCACTCTATTAAAATAATTGATCAAATAATTGGGGACAGCCCCATGCACAGTCCTATGTACCATGCACAGGTGAATCTTAAGAGATTCGATCTTCTACTTTTAACCACCCAATAGTCTCAAAGTGAGAAATATCAAGATGAGATCTCATGGGGAGGTTCAAAATAAGCCTTATAACCTTTTTTTGAGCAGTCTGAAGCCTATGTTTCAGGTGCTTTAAGACACCATTGTACCAAGAGCAACATGCATAGTCAAAATAAGGCTGAATCATAGTCCATTCAGCTTCTTCTAAAGCCATATAATACCTTACTAGGTTTGAATTCCATACATGAAGTCCCTTCATTTTAACATGCATTTCATTTAGAGAAAATTAAAATCGGCTACAACAATTGTTGATATAATCAGGCCTAGTCAATAAAGAAAAATATTTGACATCTTTGTCTTGCCATCTATAATAGGTTTTACTATGTAAGCAGATTTAAAGCTACACTATGTAATTTTTTTAGTTGATTCTTAGCAAAAAACACTTAGTTCTTTCAAAAATATATGTGCTCATTAATGTATATTTACTTCTTTCAAGTAATAAAGTATTCTCGTAAGTTTATAATCTGTCATTGAAAGTACATAGGGGTGAGGGGTTCGAATGCCGGTCGCCATGTTGCCCCTCCATCTTGAAACTACATTCGCCAAAGAGGGACATACCTGTAAATTCAAGCTTCGCCTTTTGCGCTTTACACTCAGTGACACAGAGACGAATGCGAGGGGGAGATTACTCGCGACTGCCAGCAGATTTGAAAGATTGCTGATGGAGGATCACGCCTATTTTCGAGGACATGTAGCAGAGTCGCCAAGGAAGCGAAAGAGAGAATTAAAACGTCAACGCGACAGGCAAATCAGCAAGACCAAAGTCAATACTGGAGTAACTTTTCCCAGATGGAAAGAGCTCATGAGGAGCAAAGGAGTAAATTTGAAGTTTTATAGTTGCTTGTCTAACCATAGCATGGTTCTGCATAACGCCGGAACGACCTCTAGTATAACTTGCGTTACTTTTCCTCGCGTCAATGGTGAAAAAGTATTGTTTACCTTGTAACATAAATCTGTGCTGCGACGGATCACAGGTGATAGTTTTAAAGGCGCAATTGGACGAAGTCGAACTGGAAGCCATGTTAATCTTGGAATAAAATGGCCACCGTAGGAGTTAAAATGCCCTCGAAATTGAAAGGACCAGAAACTAATATTCACTGGGTAGTCATATACAATTTTACCGCTAGATGGGGGAAAATATCACACAGTGTAGCTTTAAAGGAGTACAGCTTTGTGAGTAGTACAAATTTGATATCATGTTCACTCCATTCCTCAATGGTTCGTGAGCGAGCAGCATCTGAGAATTGTTGCTTTGAGAATTGTTAGGAGTTGTATGATAAATTGCTTGTGATGTTCCCCATTTGTACAGTAAGTTGCTTTGGGTTAAAGCATCTGATAAATTACTTAATGCAAATATTAATTTCAGACTTTTTTTAATTTCAGATTTCCTTTTTAATGGCTAGGTGGACACACAGAATGAAACAAATTGAGCTCTGACATCCGGACGGTCGAGATGAGAACCTCTGATTTCCGGACAGCTGTGGCAGGAACCTGAGACATGACGGGAAGCCTGAAGACCAGGGCATCTCAGGCACCGGTGGAGGAGTTCTTGCATTTGAACCTCTGAGACAAGAACATGACAAGAACTTCTAGGACCATACAGCCATGACGGGAACCCCTGGTCCTGGACAGACAGGGTAGGGAGCTTGAAACAGAAACAGAGAGACATAAACATCTGGGAACCTCTGGGACAGGGTGGACCAGACAGAAACCTCTGAGACTGGATGGTAATAACTAGGAGCTTGGATACCGTTGTGGCTGAGATGGTCTTGAGTGCTGACTTTGTGGCAAGAACAGGAATCTCTGGGACAGCCATGACTGGGAACACTGGGGCAGAGACAGACGGGTCTGGGCAGTCATATATATATATCAGTCATATCAGGAATGTTGTTAGTGGAAAGGGAGCGCTGTCATCGGAGAGGCACAGGTACAGGCACAGACTGCTGGCATTCAGAGGACTGTGGCAGGAACCTCAGAAATGAATGGCCATGATGGAAACCTCTTGGACTCAGGATGGTGCAAACCAAAACAATCAAAAGAAGTATGTACAAATATACAATATGTACAAATCCCTCTGGAAGCAGTGCCGCCAGACGCAAATACTGCTCCCTCAAGCCACGGCGCTACACAAGGTTTGCTCTCCCCACAAGACACAAAGGCGAGAGGAGGGATGATGCGTCTCCCATTGCAGCCCGCAAGACGCCAATTGGAGTGGCCTTATGTGACGACCTGAAAAAAGAACAGAAAAAAGATAGATGTGACTTAGCAAATTCTTCTCATGAGAAAATGTATGATTTTAAGCCGATCTTAGGTTCACTACCTTAAACCAGTTGTGCGACAGGATCAGCCCCAGACTAAGTCGCCGTCTTGGCTTCTCCTTTAGCAGAGCCCCGAGGAGGCGACAGCATTCTGTGCAGGAAGACGTCTGATTATTACCTTAAACTTTACATCTGCTCTATTGGATCATGTTAAGATGTTTTGTATGACTGTGAATTATTAATTCTAGATCTCACCTGTTGACAGGTTGGGTCTGGACCAGTGCTTCTTTTTCAGCATCATCAGGTCATCAGGTCTCCTCAGGGATCTGCTAAAGGAGAAGCCAAGACGGCGACTTAGTCTGGGGCTGATCCTGTCGCACAACTGGTTTAAGGTAGTGAACCTAAGATCGGCTTAAAATCATACATTTTCTCATGAGAAGAATTTGCTAAGTCACATCTATCTTTTTTCTGTTCTTTTTTCAGGTCGTCACATAAGGCCACTCCAATTGGCGTCTTGCGGGCTGCAATGGGAGACGCATCATCCCTCCTCTCTGATTATTACCTTAAACTTTACATCTACTCTATTGGATCATGTTAAGATGTTTTGAATTATTAATTCTAGATCTCACCTGTTGACAGGTTGGGTCTGGACCAGTGCTTCTTTTTCAGCATCATCAGGTCATAGTCACTAGGGAAATGTCCACACAACATCACGAACATCAGAATCCCTAGTGACCATGCCGTCGCCTGCCTGCCGTAGTACTTCCCCCTGAGATAGTACTCGGGAGGACAGTACGCTGCTGTGCCTGAGGAAAGAGGTTATGTCTGATGTGTACTTTTGCATTATCTCATAACTCATCACTGGAGTTAAAGTGCCAAACTGCAGCTTTGAGTGACAATACATACCACGGTATGACCTGTACGCCGAACTCCTCAGAATGTCCCCACACCCGAAGTCAATCAGCTTGACTTCAGAGATGTCTCGCTGTTGATCAGGAGATTGTTCAGTTTGATGTCACGGTAGAGAACTCTGCGATGGCAGCACGTGTTGGCAGCGTGAGCCGCCTGCCTCATGATGTGCCGGACCTTCTCTTCATCGAGTCTTCCACCGTGACGCCTCATGAACTGGACCAGATCCTCACTGGGAGAGGGACATTCGAGGACCATGACAAAGTGGTCAGGGTGATCCCGCCAGTCCAGCAGCCGGATGATCTCTGGCACACTGGGACCTTTACTGGCCAGGATGGTGAGGGCGATCTCTTCAGGAAGAGGCTTTGGATGATCAGGCTAGAAGAATTTGGTTTGCAAATAAAGATTTAGCTCAGTCTTGGACCAGTTTGTTAATTGAATAAACAATCAAATATTTGTCTGTGATAAATGTTAATATTAGGTGTTTTAGCGTACTTACAATGAATAAACATTCAGTGTCTTTCGTCTTTGTGACGTATTTCACGGCCACCTGATGAACCAAACAAACAATTAGTTTGTGTGTAGAAGCCATAAAATACACTAAAAGGGCTTAGAGTGATTTATCAGAAGATAATTTGCTAACTAGATCATGTTTAATTTATTTTGACTTACTTTAAGATCATCCTCCAGACGTCTCCCTTCGTACACCACACCAAAACCACCTTTCCCCAGCTGATCACCAATAGTGTAGTGACTGAAGATGTAGTCTATTAAAAGTCAAAATAACATGATGTTTCAAACTGTGAGAGCAGTTTTTTGTGACGTGACGCTGTATTTATTCTAAAACATATTTAAACTAACTTTCATATAATTATTAGTTTTAATGACTGTTTTAATTAATTAATAGAGACTACATAGAATATGTATAAGGAAAGGGCATTAGAGACTTCATACTATAGGAGAGATTAATTAATTTTCTTTTTTCAATTAATGGATATTTATATATGGTGATTACTTTTTAATGTACATAAACATATTCTCATAAGATGATCTGGTGTAATTTACCATCACTACTTCTTGCATCCCATGCTACCTTCCTCTTCTCTCCCTCATCCTGCGTCTGCTTCACCTCTCCCTGACCTGAGCTGCTCTCTGGAGCCTGTTTGCAGGCAGCTCTGAAGAAAGAGGCCAGCCTCCTCCACCACTTCTTCCTCTTTATACTCTCCTGCACTCTCCCTGACTCCTTCCTCTCCTCCTCCTTGCCTCCTCCACCATTTTCTCCTTCTATGTCTATCACCTTCCTCTCCTCCTCTCTCCATCACCCTCCTCTCCTGCTCCTCACCTCCTTCCTCTCCTCCTCCTCTCACTCACCCTCCTCTCCTCCTCTCTCCATCACCTTCCTCTCCTCCTCTCTCCATCACCCTCCTCTCCTGCTCCTCACCTCCTTCCTCTCCTTCTCTCTTTATCACCCTCCTCTCCTCCTTCTCTCTCTATCAACCTCCTCAACTCCTCTCTCATCACCCTCCTCTCCTCCTCCTCTCTCCATCAACCTCCTCTCCTCCTTCCTCTCCTCCTCTCTCCATCACCCTCCTCTCCTCCTCCTCTGCTGCTTCTCCTCTCTCCATCAACCTCCTCAACTCCTCCTCACCTCCTTCCTCTCCTCCTCTCTCCATCATCCTCGTCTCTTCCTCCTCTCCTCCTTCTCTCTCCATCAACCTCCTCTCCTCCTTCCTCTCTCCATCAACCTCCTCCTCTCCTCCTTCCTCTCCTCCTCCTCTCTCCATCACCCTCATCTCCTCCTCCTTTCTCTATCACCCTCCTCTCTTTTCCCTCACTAGCAGCATCAACAATTGTCTCAATCTCATCGCGATGATGAGGATGTTGAACCGCTGTGTTGATGCTGGGTTTTGGGGGTGTGCTTTGATGTTGATTGCACACCTCGCCAATCATCGGACTCACTTTAAGAACTCGCTGTCCCATCGCTGTGAAAAATCACTGTCTGTCACTCTCGACCACTACAACAAACCCACAAAGTGTTTAAGTCTGTGACGCGCTTATACAGTAAAACCCGCGCGTTCGATTCCAACTTGTATTTTATAACATCATAAACACACATCACAAACACACATATAATCTGCTTTAGCTCAATGATTTAAATGTTTGAATAAATGTGAAATATAAGCAAATTCGTAAATATCTTCCTAATATATTACATTAATTGCTGCATGGGACATTTTCATTTTTGATAGCTGTTGTTTTTGTCTGCTAAACTAATTCAATAAATATGTTTTCAGTGATATTCCTACCTGTGGTTATTGCAAAATCTCTGGTCAACAGTAGATGACGTCTAATTAACGTGTAGCCTAATATGTTCCAGTGGCGTAGGCAGAAATTGTATTTTGGGCGGGCCATTGAAAAAGTGAGTGGGCCTATAGTTTTTCTTAGAAAAAAAATGACTTAAATAATAATTAAACCTTAGAGAGTAGAAAAAAGAATAGACAAACTGGAAAAAACTGTTACACCTTTATTTTGCAATATTCGGCAAAGACAATAACAAAACACTGTCTAATCATCAAGTTCAACCAACAGAGCTCAATAAAGGCTGGACAAACCACTAGACAATAACCTGTCTATTTTATTCAGGCTAGTCAGCAGTGCAAAGACAGTTCACCCGAAAATAAAGTAGGCTAAAAGTAAACGAAATTCAAATAATGAAAACTCTCAGCAGAGCATGGTTTGAAATAAATAACACACTCCCTAATTTCTGTTAAATCAACCATATACAATGCAATCAGACTGGTGGAAATTAAGCTTTTGTGCCAAAAAAAAATAGCAACTACAAAAAATAAAACCAAGAAAACTGTCCATACCACTTTGATGAGAAGCTCCTTGATTTTTCAAATTTTCTATTCTTGACAGTGAAGGGAAATACCTTCAGATTGGGTTGTGAAGGTGGTTCATCAATAGAAGTTAGATCGGCGGGTAAACCCGCGTCAGGCTGACCGGGAGAGAGCACTGGCACTGCCGCCAGGGAGAGAGCGGCGGCCGCCACCAGCGCCTGACTAGCCTTCTTGTGGGTTAATGAGTCTGAAGAACTGGGCTGGGTAGACTCGGCAGATGGCGTGTCTTCTTCCTCAACTCTTTTTTTATTTTTTATAATAAAACATTAAAGAAACTTGTTTAGCCATTATTGTGGCGATGTTAATACATTGGCTAAAGGCCGCCAGAGCCCGCCGCTCAGAGAGAGAGAGTCTTCCTGTCGCCCTAGCAACCATAGGCTTTCTACAACTTGCTTCAACAATTTCATTTTATTCGGAAAACAAATTAAACACACACACCAGTCAACAATAAATCGGGTTTATATTAATATATTTTCTTAAATACATTTGAATAATAAAAATAAACTAAAAATGTATTTTGATCAAACTTGCCTGGGCGAGCCAGCGAGTAATGTGGGCGGGCCAGTGCCGCCCTGGCCTGGCCCATTACTGGCTACGCGCCTGATATGTTCAGATTTGATGGCAGTTTCTTGGAAGAGGGCAGAAACCTCCACTTCGCGTGGGGAAGACAATTAGGAGGTTATTAAAGATACAATTAAAAGTATCTGGAATGATCACCCCTGATGTAAGAATCATTTATAAATTGCTGTTTAGAAAATTCGCTAACGTTAGGCATAAAAATCTCAGCGTCACGTCGCTTCTGCAGTTAATTAATATTCATGAGCCAAATCCTCAGTTATTATAGCAGGATCTTTGATCTCAGCGCAGAGTTCAACGGTCTTCTGACTCTGACTGAAACTGCGGAGCGTTTCAACGACGTCCAGAAATCATCTTGCGCTAGAAACACTTATTTACTCATTAATTGAGTCTTCTGTGAATATTTAAGGCATATTTAAAAGGTGAATTTCGGTTTTTGATTTTCACTTTCGCTCACTTTTAAAGTAGGTCATCTAGTCAGTTCCTCTAACGCTGTGTGAGAATGATGAACTGCGGTCTTGTCACTGAGAAAAATGAGCCGGGTATGAGTTTACTTTTACTGTTTCCTAATGTATTTATGTTTTAATATGTGGGAGAGCTGGAGTGTTTTTCAAACAAGGAAGTTTGTTGCGAAGTCTTTATCTCGGTATTATTTTATAGTGAAGGTAGTTCACAAATGCCATGTTCTTCTTAAATTCAGAATTTTTTATTATATATCCAATCTATATCTTGTTTTTATGCTAATATTCGGGACTTTTACTCCCATAATCCACTGCGCGCGTAAAACAAACAAGCGCCTGCCATTAAGCAACACGAAGCGGAAGACAAACGAGCGCCGAGCTGTTTTCCTTTGGTTGCAAATCATGCCGAAAAACTGTTGTGTTGTTGGTTGCACCAACAGCAGCGTAAAATGGAGTGACATCTCCTTTTATTTGATTCCTAACGAGGCAACTGAGCCAGAAAGGGGAGAGAGAAACATCAAACTGGAGTGTGAAGCAAAAGATCAACATGCATCTAGTTTGCACCTAGCTCAATGACCAAACATGATCTGAATTTATTTTCGACACAACACTTGAAATTAAAAGCTAAAAAAATTCAAACATATAGTCCGGAGGAAAAGCATAGCAAATGGTGTTTCTTGCTCTTATTCTAACGTTACACTGCAGTAACACAGTACCTGCAGATGCTGAGCTGTTAAAAAATTAAAGGATTCCATATTGCAATGAGGTCGTTTACAACAATTGCTAACTTACTAGCACCTCGTGAAATAGAATGTTGTCCCCCATATAAAATACATGTTGATTTCTAATGACAAATTTGAGAAACTAGTAGGCTACTTGGGAGGTTAACTGCTACAAAAATGGTAATGGTACCATCCTGTGGTACCTGGTCTGTCTATATACTGATAAGACATATGTAATAGAAGAAGAAGATCTGTATTCATATAACGTTAGCGCCTTTCACTGATATGTAGCTAACGTTAGTCACAAAGCGCTTTACATGAGTGTTTTATTACATTCACTTCTCACCACCGACATACATTCGCATACACATATATCATTCATTATTGATACAAAGTAGTCCGTTAGTATCCATAACTGACATAATCCACAGCAAAACGTCTGTGAATAGATACCTTTTTGATTTGCCTCGGGCTTTGCCTTCGGTTTGTTTTACCCTTCAAACATGGTTGCTATGCAGGTCACATGATTTGTGACGTAACGCC
This sequence comes from Leuciscus idus, assembly GCA_021554675.1. Taxonomy (NCBI): domain Eukaryota; kingdom Metazoa; phylum Chordata; class Actinopteri; order Cypriniformes; family Leuciscidae; genus Leuciscus; species Leuciscus idus. The sequence goes on from CM038643.1 coordinate 6,665,061, forward strand.
GACCTCGAGAATAGAGAGTCTAGACGTTTTGTGATGTGATGTTGTTCTTGTTCTGTTGGTTTGTGTGTCTCAGTGCCTCTGAAGAGCATCTCAGTGGAGGTTCGTGTTCAGGATCATGTCTCCACAGTCTCCTCCACTCTGCTGTATGTGAATGAGGAAGAGCGCCCCCTGGAGGCCTTGTTCGTGTTCCCTCTGCCCGCTGATGCTGCTGTCTGCCACTTCAGTGCCAAGATCGGAGAGCAGGAGATTGTGGCAGAGGTGCAAGACAGAGAAACCGTGAGTCCAAATATAAGTCTGCTGGACATTCATTTGCATATTTTTTGCACCACGTAACAAAACTGTGTCTTGCAGGCGAGGGATCAGTATGATGACGCTGTGAGTTCGGGACAGCAGGCGTTTCTGCTGGAAGAGAGCGCAGAGAGTCCTGATGTGTTCAGACTGAGTGTCGGGTGTCTTTCGCCGGGTCAGAACGCTGCCGTCACCATCATCTACGTCACCGAGCTCGATGTGCAGGCCGACCACTCGCTGCGCTTCTGTCTGCCGGCTGTACTCAACCCCCGATACACACCAGCAGGTACAGCAGCTGCTACACACACTTTATTAGCGGAGAGAAGCTGATTCTAATATACTCTGTGTGTGTGTGTGTCAGGTTCAGTCGCTGTTATAGTCTCAGAGATTTCATCAGTATGTGGAGCTGCTCCCTACACGCTGACTCTCAGTGTCCATGTGAGCTCTCCAAAACCCATCTCCAAACTAGAGTCCAACTGCACTCTGGATCCTCTAGTGTTCCTCCGCTCGGATCACACTCAGGCTACGGTACTGTGTGTGTCTTCATGTGTTTATCTGGATGTGTGAGCACAGCAGTGTTATGCATGTGTTTTTATGTGTGTAGGTGAATCTGAGTCCTGGTCACATGTTTGATAAGGACGTTGAGCTGTTTCTGTACTATCAGGATACCCATCAGCCCTCTGCTATAGTGGAGGCAGGAGTGGCCACTGCCCCATCAGGTCGGACCTGCAGATCACTGGCATTATGGGATTGAGTGATCAAGGTTTCACTGACTCTCTCTCTCTCTCTCTCTCTCTCTCTCTATTTCAGGCTCTCTGATGAGGAACCCAGTGGTCATGATAAGTTTGTACCCAGAATTCCCACAGGAAGTGATGTCATCACTGGCGACACAAGGAGAGTTTATTTTCGTGATGGACAGATCAGGCAGTATGGGTGAAGTGATGCATTATGGGAGAAGAGCACAGATGCGCATAGAAAGCGCAAAGGCAAGATTTAAGATTCAAAGCATCGTGCTTTTTAAGTGGAGGAGATTTTTACACATTCATACATTTTGTGCATATTGATAACATTGAAACACTTTTTTGCATTGCAGCCGCTTTCTCTCCTCGTTGAACTGAAAGAATGACACGCTTTCTCTCTTTAGTCGGTCAGCAAATCCTCGTTTAGATGAACGATCATTAGATGTTCCTGTACATTCAGTTCATTCATGAACAGATTGTCTCTTGTTCAGACTCAAATCACTGACTCTCGTTCAGTAAAGGGGTTTATTCGTTCAGGTCGAATGATCCTTCACAACCCACTCGAATGCTATTGGCTATAGTCACACGGTTCAAAATATAGTTCTCTATTTTCAAGAAAGTATACAAGAAATAACAGTCAGTGTATGAAAGTGAACAAGAACGATTTGTTCAAAAAACACTGATTTGTTAAATTTTCAGACTTTTTTTGGAAGAATTTTATAACATTTGAAAACATCAAAAACAACAAAAAATGGAAAACCAAAATTCATGTTTTACCAAAAACTGCTTATTGTGATTTACGCTCATTCTGATGGAGCGCATCACAAATAGAGTCAGTTTTGATGTCATGTTGAGTTTAAATACCTGTCCATGTCTCTCTACTATAGGACACTCTGCTGTTACTGTTGAAGAGTCTGCCCATGGGATGCTACTTCAATATCTATGGATTTGGATCTCGTTTTGAGTTCTTCTTCCCGTTAGTAACTAGATCTTCATTCATAGATATTCAGATATTCAGTTTTGAAATCTGTCAGAGGAGATTAGATGTTAAATGTGTTTGTATGTTTCACTGCAGTGAGAGTGTCGAGTACAATCAGGACACAATGGATGAGGCTCTGAAGAGAGTGAAGGAAATGCAAGCAGACCTGGGCGGCACAAACATTTTACAGCCTCTAAAACACATCTACAGTCAGCCCTGTAAGCCTGACCACCCCAGACAGGTATGACAACACCTCAACATGCATCTGAACGACACACTGACATTCATGTGAAAGTGTCAATTAGGCTAAAAATATAAATTCTGCCATTATTTTCTCACCCTCATGTCGTTCCAAACCCATAAGACTTGTTCATCTTCAAAACACAACTGAAGATATTTTTATGAAGTCTGAGAGGTTTCTGCTCCTCCATTTAAAGTCCATTCACCCAATACTTTGATGCTTCAAAAAGTTCATAAAACGCAAGTGAACGTAATCCATATGAATCAAGCAGTTTAATCTAAGTCTTCAAAAGATGAACTTATAAACACTGATAAACACACATACATACACTCTAAAAGTGAACATGTGCAGTTGTTCTCAAAGTTCTCAAATCAAGCTGTTCGATTTTGTGACATCACAAAATCGACGCCCCTCCCACGATTGTTGATTGACAGGAGCGTTTCAACACAGACCTGCCCTTGCTCGTGAGCGAGCTGTATATCATAGCCCGCGAGGACCGACGCGGTCATTGTTGATAGCTGGAGCACTGAGCAGAATGGCGTCTAAGCGATTGTGGTGTTCTGTTCTTGGGTGTAATAACGAACACAGCAGTCATGTGGATGTTCCTAAATACGAACCGCTGAAGACGCAGTGGCTGAGTTTGTTTTCGAATGGAATATTCCCGCGAATCATTTCACACACCAGACTGCTTTATAAACGAGGTCAGTATAAAGCTGTTTTTGCTAAGAAGCTGCTCCTGAAAAAAGGATCGTTACCAACTATTCGTGTTCCTGCTGCACCTCCAGAAGAACTGAAGTGAGTGTAACGTTTTATTAACCTTTGTATTAATATTTATATTAATCTTTGCAAATCGCTTGCACGCTTCACGATGAATGTGGCTGTTTACACTCAGGGTACATTACGGCATGTTTTCTATGTACGACGTTCTCAATATAATTCATAATCCCACGTTTATAATGAACAACGCGTTATGGTTAATGTGTTATTGTGTTACAAACAGTGTGCGCACAGAACAGAGGGGCGGGGTGAGCAAAGCTCATTATCATTTAAAGACCCATGCACTTAAATGGCGTGCTGAAAACAGAGCTGTTTTTGACCAGGTAAAATTTGTTTTCTTACAATACTAATGAGAATTTTTAATTAAAGTATATTACAAACTTTTAATTTAGACCCTAAAGAATCATATTAGCTTGTACAAAAATGGCATTAATGACCCCTTTAAGGAGGTATTTCTACCTGATTCTACCTACAAATTCAAATTTTGTTGTTGTAACCTACTTTAATCAGTTTGATGTAACATAAAACAAGGGAATGCTGTTTTAACTTAATTGAGCTACACTGACCCACCAACATAAAATTTCCAATAAAGCTCAGGATGGACACAGTCGGCACATGCTCACCTGCTCCTTGGCGAATATTGCCTCAATGAAAATTGTGATTTGGGATTATTAAACACATTAACTTGCATCAAAGTGAAAACCACAATTGACCGTGCTACTCTTCGCCACAATGGTAACCATAACATCCAATAACAGAAACTCCTCTAAATGTCATCTTTCCCTTTACTGAAAAACATAAAATAACACTTAATCCCTAACTGATGGCAAAGGCTCTTGTAAGGCCCGCTATATTAGTCCAATCTCCGGTTCGCCAATACACGGGGAAGGTTATCACGTGTTCTGTCCTCACTCATGCAAAGTATTGGTTGGTTAAATTTGTAATACATTAATCATATGTATTTACTCGTTAATTCATCTGACTCCATAAATGAAAGGTTTTAATAATATCTGTGCCTCACTAAAAGTGAGCGAATGTTTGACTATTCCTTTTAACCATTAAATGAACAATGTCAAAATCAGTTGGAATAATCACATTGTAGCAATTTAATATTTCAGATATCAGAGATCAATTCCACAATCAATTCAAATATCTAGAGCATGGTTATACATTGGTTACACCAAAGAATCTTACCCAGCTTGTAGCCTACCTGAGATAAAGAGAGAGAGAAAAAGGGAGAGAGAGAGAGAGAGAGAGAGAGAGGGAGGGAGAGAGAGAGAGAGAGAAAGAGAAAGAGAGACCACCTACTCCATTCGTACCCAGCCAAGAAGAAGAGCCAGAGCGGGCCAGGACACCTTCTTTTATTCTCTCCTGACCAGGTGACATGGGGGATGGGGTGAGACCACCCTCAAATGGCTTCTATCCCACAGAAGGGGGGTTGCCTTATCTGGCCTTATCTCTAAACCAGTTTTCTATGAACTTCTATAAACCTTATTTCCTTTTATTTTATCTATCTGGATATGAGATATCTGTACCACTCACTTTGAGACATTTCAAATGACACCAAAAGCATAACAGTCAATGATAAACATTCGCATTAAACCATGTTCTTGTGTGAGTTCTTTGTTGTTAGTTCATGTGCTTGTGTGAGTTCAAATGTTAATTAGCCAGCCGGGCCCTTTTGTCCCATAAATCAGGCCTCAAACAGTATTTTCAGTCTTACACTCTACGCTCTATTTAGGCTCACGATGATAAAGGCAGCCCTGGGCAGTGGATCTGTAGTTGATGTTCAATGATGTTCATGCATGACGCGCCAGAACAAACCTCATTGGTTCTCGTGTATTAAACCCATGCCTTTGAATCTCTGTGTTTACCAAGTTTAGATGTGAATAAAAGCCTAAATTGAATCTGTTCATAATATACAGCAATCGTGTCTCTTCAGAAGACTTGGATTAAACTGCTCGATTTATATGGATTACGTATACTTATGTTTTATGAATTTTTTTAAGTAAATCTAAACATAAATCTACTTTCAATGCCGGGACAGAAATCTCAGGTTTCATTAAAAATATTTTCATTTGTGCATCAAAGATAAACAAAAGTTTTATAGATTGGGAACGACATGACAGAATTTTCATTTTTGGGTGAACTATCCCTTTAAGATGTTTTTCTCTCTTCAGCTGTTTATCTTCACTGATGGAGCGGTGGGAAACACTAAAGAGGTGCTGGACCTGGTGAAACGTCATGTTCACTCTCACAGGTAAAGGTCTGCTGGGTTTGATCTTCCCATCATTCATCTCTTCATCACTTACAGTAACAGAGTTTATTGTGTATCAGGTGTTTCTCATTCGGGATTGGTGAGGGTGCAAGTACCGCCCTCATCACAGGAATGGCCAGGGAAGGATCTGGTCACGCTCAGTTCATCACAGGCACCGACCGCATGCAGCCCAAAGTAAAGCTCTCCACTGGATTTCACAGGCACAAATGTTTCCTAGTCAAATGTCTCAATGGTTTCTCTTTCTCTTAAACTATATCAGGTGATGCAGTCCCTCAGGTTTGCGCTGCAGCCTCCTGTGTTTAATATCTCTGTGGATTGGAGCCTTCCAGATGGCATTACTGTTGACACACTATCTCAACCCATCAAAGTGCTCTTCCAGGGTCAAAGGGCACTCATTTACGCCCAACTTAAAGGAGAGGTGGGATGATTTAGCATGTGTTTCTTTAATGAGAATAAGAGACCAGTGTCTCTCATTTGTTTAGATGATAAAAAATCTACCCCTCTCTTATAGCGTTCAGGAGGTTTTGAGGGAAAAGTGACGGTCAAATACAGGCTTAAAGATCAACCAGTAACAAACCAGCTCCACTTCTGCCTCAAACCAACTGAGGAAACTGGGTAACACACACAAACACGCAGAAACACATTGAATTGGATGATATCAACTCTTTGCTTTTCAAATCCAACAAATTTCCTCCATGTTTTTGCAGGTTGGCTGTCCACCGGCTGGCGGCTCGGACCCGGATCCGTTTTCTGGAGCAGGAGGAAAGGGCTAGTAGTGCAAGGCTGAAGAGCGTCAGGAGCAGGATAGTGGAGCTCAGTGTTCAGGCAGGAGTGAGCAGTGTTCATACAGCCTTCATTGCCGTTAATAAAGACAGCAGACAGACTGTGAAAGGACCCCTGCTGCAGAGAAGAGTGCAGACACACGGTTAGTGCGACGATTGTGAACTTGTGAGGATGTCTGTGTCTGTTCATGTTATCATTACAAAAATGATGTTCTTGTTACATATTTTACATTTGGTTTGTTCAAGTAATCGAAATCAAATGCTGTTTCAGGGTCACAGCAATGACATGTATGGCCAATACTGTATGTCAAGTTAAACTAGTGTTTGTAGACTAAGTTTTCAGACAGATGTTTAGTGCTCTGATTGTATGTGTAAAAGTGACTTGACTATTTACTATAGTACATTTGATGAGTTAATCTCATTTGGATGTAAAACAAATGTTTTTATATATACATGTCAGCTTACTCCAACATATAATATATTTAAAATTAATTGAATGTCATTCAGCAACACAAGTCATCCAGCTTTTAGTAATAGGATATTCTAATATCAATCTAGATTACTGCAAAGTGCAACAAGTCTCTCATACCAGCCATTGAGCGTACACACAGAGTAACGTTATAAGCTCCGCTCACATTTTTCAAGTTAAAATTATGATTTCAACATACTGTAGTTCTTTGTCACTTAACAGACATGTGGTGTGTGCAACTCATTTTAATGTGAAATTAATTTGTGTTTTAGGAATGGCTTTTGGAGGCTTTACTGGTAAGATAATTAATATATAGACTCTTCTTTTCAGTTTCATATCTGTGTGTGTTTCCCTGACAAGGATTCAATATGTTTTACTTGATGATTTCAGAATAGTTCATTGTCAGGTAACAGTTTACATTTAATATCTACAACTCATGATGATGTGAAATTAATTTGTGTTTTAGGCATGGCTTTTGGAGCCTCGAAAGGTAAGATAATTAATATATAGACTCTTCTTTTCAGTCTCATATCAGTGCTGTTTTAAAGTTCTGATTTTGTCTGTATGGATGTGTGTGTTTTGTATTTCCCTGACAGCAAGGATTTCATATGCTTTTCTTGTCATTTCACATACATTTGATACATTTGAGTAGTTGAGTTGCCCTCGTTAAAGGGATAGTTCACTTTGAAATAAAATTTTGGTATGTTTTAGCTTACCTCAAGGGCATCCAAGATGTAGGTGTCTTTTTTTCCGCAGTAGTTTCAATTTTGATATTTTTTGGTCAAACCGTTCTTGTCTGTCAGTCATATAATGCAGGTCTATGGTCACGGTCTCAAAGAGCATGCACAGAGTCCAAATTAAAACAATTCCCCATCGTCCAAATTAAACAATTCCCCATCGTAAGTACACATTGATGGCCTAAGACACGAAACGAGCGGTTTGTGTGAGAAAACGAACAGTATTTAATCGTTTTTACCTCTTGAACACAGCCACGTCCAAGTGATCTGAGGGCGCGCGCGCATCCTGCTGTGTGACGTGTGCGCAGACTGGTGCATAGATATATACACTAGATGTCGCCTTGGCTACTGCAGTTCATTGGAAAGAAAGCTACGGTTTCTGCTCCAGACAGGCTTTGTGCTTTCTGTTTGAGGTCTCTGTGAAAGTTTTAAAGCAGTCTTTTAGTGCCGCTTTCAGAGCGCTCACATCTGTAACGGAGAACTGTCCCGTTCGTAACATTGTGTTTTAGTTTGTGAAATGGCCTTTGGTGAGTAAGTGAACATACACACCGAAGGCCATTTCACAAACTTCTGTCAGGGCTCCGACACTGTGATGTACATCATCATCAAACAAATGTGTTTAATTTGTGCTGATCATAAATGTGTTCATGCCTCATTTTTTTGTCTGTTATTTAGAATTTTTCTACTGTAACAAGAGAAACATACAGTCATTTTATAGTGATTTTATAGTGAAAATATAATTCTTCAGATTTACTTAAAGGGATAGTTCACTTTGAAATTCATTTTTGGTATGTTTTAGCTTACCTCAAGGGCATCCAAGATGTAGGTGTCTTTTTTTCCGCGGTAGTTTCAATTTTGATATTTTTAGGTCAAACCGTTCTTGTCTGTCAGTCATATAATGCAGGTCTATGGTCACGGTCTCAAAACACAAGCACAGAGTCCAAATTAAAACAATTCCCCGTCGTCCAAATTAAACAATTCCCCATCGTAAGTACACATTGATGGCCTGAGACACGAAACGAGCGGTTTGTGTGAGAAAACGAACAGTATTTATATCGTTTTTACCTCTTATACGCAGACATGTCCGAGTGATCTGATCTGACGTGTACGCAGACTGGTGCATAGATATATAAACTAGATGTCACCTTAAAGACATTCGTTCCAATGAACTGCCGTAGACAAAGCGACATCTAGTGTATATATGTCTATGCACCAGTCTGCGTACACGTCACACACCAGGATGCGCGAGCGCCCTCAGATCACTTGGACGTGGCTGCGTATAAGAGCTAAAAACTATATAAATACTGTTCGTTTTCTCACACAAACCGCTCGTTTCGTGTCTCAGGCCATCAATGTGTACTTACGATGGGGAATTGTTTAATTTGGACGACGGGGAATTGTTTTAATTTGGACTCTGTGCTTGTGTTTTGAGACCGTGACCATAGACCTGCATTATATGACTGACAGACAAGAACGGTTTGACCTAAAAATATCAAAATTGAAACTACCGCGGAAAAAAAGACACCTACATCTTGGATGCCCTTGAGGTAAGCTAAAACATACCAAAAATGAATTTCAAAGTGAACTATCCCTTTAAGACATTAATTCTCTTGTTTTCTGTCTTTTCAGGGAGTAAACCTCTGCCTATCAAAAAGTAAGACAATTAATCCAAAGTGATTGACATGTTTTTGTGATATGTGTGTGTGAGTTTTGTTTCAAACTCTATGTGAACCTCTAATGCAAAGTCACCTTATGGTTAATGATTGTTGTTGTCAGATGCAGAGGTTCTAGAGAGTCTCATCAAGCAAAATCTCTTGGCAAACAAAAGGGTATACTAACACACACACACACACGTTGGGTTTTGATGCTTTATGGGGACTTTCCATAGACGTAATGATATTTATACTGTAAAAATTGTATATTCTATCTCCTAAACGCAGATTCCCAGCAGATTCTACAGAGAGGGATTCAGAGGATGGGCGACTGTTATTCAAAACTTACACTTGAGTCAAGTAAGTTTCTGAGAGGAAGTAAACATACACACCGAAGGCCATTTCACAAACTTCTGTCAGGGCTCCGACATTGTGTTTTCTCCGTTTTGTTCAAGGAGTCGTTAAAATCAGCTGGTCAGCTGACCTCAAAGACCGTTTTGGTTAATGTTTCTTAATCAGATTTGCCAAATACAATGGAGCCATACCATGCAATGATTTATAAACAAAAAATAACATCTTAAAATGTATTCTGTAGTCGATCGGTAGCCATTTTAAAGAGCTCAAAACTGGGGTAATGTGGTCTCTCTTAAGAGTACCTATCAAAAGCCTCGCAGTAGCATTCTGGACTATTTGTAAAAGATTTATAATTTTTTTTAATTTATGCTGACATATAGTGAATTGCAGTAATCTAGTCTTGCAAATATAAAAGCATGAATAAGTTTTTCGAGATCACGCGTGGACAAAAATGGTTTCACCTTCGCTATTAATCTCAAATGATAAAAACAAGACTTAACCACAGAATAAATCTGTTTCTCAAACTTGAGATCACTGTCAAAGAGAACTCCTAAATTTCACACTAATGGCTTACAGAAGGGGGCTAAATCACCCAGAGCAACAAAATGATTAGGAACTCCAAACCACAACTTCAGTTTTCTCTTCATTGAGTTTGAAAAAATTTAAAGATAACCATGATTTGATGTCATGTATACAGTCCCACAACAACTCTATTTGGTTCTTACTGTTCTTTTTCAGAGGGAGATAGATTTGCATAACGTCTGCATAAAAGTAAAAGGGGATTCTATGCTTGCTAAAGATTGACCCAAGGGGTAACAAATACAGAGAGAACAAAATTGGGCTGAGAATGGACCCCTGTGGAACCCCACTGAGCAAAGGGGCAGGTTGAGAGTAATCTTGACCAGTATTTACAGAAAAAGTTCTGTTTAAAAGAAAAGACTTGAACCATGCAAGCACTATACCATGAATTCCTACAACATTTTCAAGATGTGAGAGTAAAATCTCATAGTCAATGGTGTCAAATGCAGCACTAAGGTCCAATAAAACAAGAACTGCTGAAGACCCTGAGTCAACTGCAGTCAGTAAATCATTTAAAACCCTGATCAAAGCAGACTCAGTACTATGGTAAGCCCTAAAACCCGACAAAAAATTTTCAAAGATATTGTTCTGAAGCAAAAAGGTGTTTATTTGATTCAAAACGACCTTCTCCATGGTCATCATCAAACAAATGTGTTTAATTTGTGCTGATCATAAATGTGTTCATGCCTCATTTTTTAGTCTGTTACTTTGAATTTTTATACTGAAACAAGACAAACATAGTCATTTTAGAGATTCTAGAGAGCCTCATCAAGCAAAATCTCTTGGCAAACAAAGGGGTATACTAACACACACACACACACACTCACACACGTTGGGTTTTGATGTTTTATGGGGACTTTCCATAGACGTAATGATATTTATACTGTAAAAATGGTATATTCTATCCCCTAAATGCAACCATCACAGAAAAAAATCAGCAATTTAACTTTTTCTAAAACTTCATTTACTATGATTTATAAGCTCTTTTCCTCATGGGGACCTAAAAATGTCCCCACAAAGTAAAAATTGACTATAAAAAAGAAAAAAGAAGAAGGTTATTACTGGGACATTTGGTCCCCTTTATGGGATTACCACACAATAACTGCTAAAGAATTCAATCCACGTTTATTTGTATAGCACTTTTCACAATACACATCATTTCAAGCAGTTTTATAGAAAGTGCATGAGTGCACATTACAATTAAGAGTGATCTGCTATCAGAGGTGATAAGTTATGTATTTCAGAAATGTACATATACAAAATCACAGTTAGCTAAACATGTATTAATTTAAACAATGTAATAATTTAATGCAGAAACAATGAGCTCATTGAAGTAATGAATACTTGTTCACTTTTATTTCTTATCTGAATGTGCTGGCATATTGACAGTTGTAGCAGATTCCCAGCAGATTCAACAGTCAAGGATTCAGAGGATGGGCGATTGTTATTCAACACTTGAGACATACTCTTTGAGTAAGTACGTTTCTGAGAGGAAGTGAACATACACACCGAAGGCCATTTCACAAACTTCTGTCAGGGCTCCGACATTGTGATGTACATCATCATCAAACAAATGTGTTTAATTTGTGCTGATCATAAATGTGTTAATGCCTCATTTTTTAGTCTATTACTTTGAATGTTTCTACTGTAACAAGAGAAACATACAGTCATTTTAGAGTGATTTTATAGTGAAAATATAATTCTTCAGATTTACTTAAGACATGAATTCTCTTGTTTTCTGTCTTTTCAGAGAGTAAACTTCTGCATATTGGAAAGTAAGACGATTAATCCAAAGTGATTGACATGTTTTTGTGATATGTGTGTGTGAGTTTTATTTCAAACTCTATGTGAACCTCTAATGCAAAGTCACCTTATGGTTAATGATTGTTGTTGTCAGTTGCAGAGATTCTAGAGAGTCTCATCAAGCAAAATCTCTTGGCAAACAAAAGGGTATACTAACACACACACACACACACACACACACACACGTTGGGTTTTGATGTTTTATGGGGACTTTCCATTGACGTAATGATATTTATACAGTAAAAATTGTATATTCTATTCCCTAAACGCAACCATCACAGAAAAGATTCTGCAATTTTACATATTCTAAAACTTAATTTACTATGATTTATAAGCTCTTTTCCTCATGGGGACCTAAAAATGTCCCGACAAGGTAAAAAATGACTATTAAAAAAAATAAGGTTATTACTGGGACATTTGGTCCCCGTTTATTTGTATAATTTTTTTTTGAATCTTGGAAATAATTAATTTATTTTTTTGTCTATAATTGCCTCAATTTTTGGTAGTACGATTAAATGAGTCAAAGAACCGATCAAGAATGTTATGCTATTATGTCATTCCTAACATAGTCCAATATTGAGGTCAAAACAACCAACAAGGACAAAGAGGCAAGAAATTTCAGGATTATTTTTTAACAGATTTTCCTCTTTCTCTATATGTGTGTTCAACTGCAGACCCTTTACTCCAGCTGGTTTCTCTCCAAAAGGCGTCAGGCTGCTGGGATCTGGACGCCACACTAGCTGATGCGTTTGGGAAGACGGAGGATGAGCTGACCAATCTGAAGCCAGCACAGGTGAGAGATGTGATGAATAATAAGACAGCGGTGATTGTGTCCAGTAACAAATGCAGTGTATGATGGTTTGTGCACAGGTGGAGGGGTCAGTATGGGCCACTCTCCTTGCTCTGATCTGGTTATACGGCTGTAAAATAGACCAGCGGGTCGAGTGGCAGTTTGTGGCCATGAAGGCAGCGTCATGGATCGGCTCTCAGAAAGGTGAGATCTCCATTCCAGACCACATTCACTCAGTCAGCGTTCATCAAGAGACGCTTGAGCAAATATCTTCAGTTCTTTGACACACACTGATGATTTGAGTGTGTGTGTGTGTTTCAGTGGGCGATCTGTCTGAGTGTGTGTGTGTGGGTAATGTCCTGCTCGGATGTCAGGTGACCAAAGAGACTCTGGGAATCTGAAGACGTCAGTGTTTCCACTTCCTGTGCCGTCAGAAGACAAAAGAACTGTTACAGTTTCATTTACTGTCTCTGTTAGTGTTTCATTAGAATTTAGTTCTTATCTGAAATCAACAGCATATTTTTATATAAAATATTTTAAGACTCTCATTATAATGTTTTTGCTGTTTTGAAATTGAAAATAAATTTAATCAGATTAATCAATCACTGAGGATACTTTTACACAGCAACAGAATCCTGTTTAGGTGCTAAAATGATTATGTTCACACAAACATGTTAATGTTGAATTATGGCAGCAAAGACTACTATTAAAGTAATAAAATATTTAAATAATCTTTGTCATTCTTTTTCATGCAAAGAAAGTCAAAAAACACCATAAAATAGTCCATTCAGCTTCTTCTGAATCCATATAATACCTTACTAGGTTTGAATTCCATACATGAAGTCCCTTCATTTTAACATGCATTTCATTTAGAGAAAATTAAAATCGGCTACAACAATTGTTGATATAATCAGGCCTAGTCAATAAAGAAAAATATTTGACATCTTTGTCTTGCCATCTATAATAGGTTTTACTATGTTAGCAGATTTAAAGGAGTACAGCTTTGTGAGTACAAATATGATATCATGTTCTCTCCATTCCTCAATGGTTCGTGAGTGAGCAGCATCTGGTGGTTTCATCACAATGAGGTACAAAGTCACAAGGCACTTCCTTTAAATCAATTCTATTAAAACACTTTTACTGTTTCTTGCTTTTTACTTGCCTGCATTTTTACTTCCAGCTTCTACTCTAACTTTCAAAAGTTTGACGTTGTGTGTTACTTTGAGAATGGTTAGGAGTTGTATGATAAATTGCTTGTGATGTTCCCCATTTGTACAGTAAGTTGCTTTGGGTTAAAGCATCTGATAAATTACTTAATGCAAATATTAATTTCAGACTTTTTTTAATTTCAGATTTCCTTTTTAATGGCTAGATGGACACACAGAATGAAACAAATTGAGCTCTGACATCCGGACGGTCGAGACGAGAACCTCTGATTTCCGGACAGCTGTGGCAGGAACCTGAGACATGACGGGAAGCCTGAAGACCAGGGCATCTCAGGCACCGGTGGAGAAGTTCTTGCATTTGAACCTCTGAGACAAGAACATGACAAGAACTTCTAGGACCATACAGCCATGACGGGAACCCCTGGTCCTGGACAGACAGGGTAGGGAGCTTGAAACAGAAACAGAAACAGAGAGACATAAACATCTGGGAACTTCTGGGACAGGGTGGACCAGACAGAAACCTCTGAGACTGGATGGTGATAACTAGGAGCTTGGATACCGTTGTGGCTGAGATGGTCTTGAGTAGGGTGACCATATTCCAGGACATGTCCGGCCGGGATTTCGAGATCGCCCAAAATATCCGGGATACGGCTTTTGCTTTCTCGTCGCCATTCTTTTTGTTTACATGCACACCTTTTGATTCAGTAGGACTGAAATAATTCCGATTGGTGAATCTAAATGTAGTGTTTACATGAACGCTAAACAAGTGATCGGTTGATGTGCGTTCTAGCATTGCTAAGAAAATTCCTGTGTTTTCGTCTCGATCGGGATCCGTGTGAAGCAGAATGCATGACCTGCAAAGCTGGCACGTACGTGTCAGTGTCAAATAATGTAAAAATGTAAACATAATGAATGGTGACTGTAGAAAGCAAAAGCCGAATCCCGGGCATTTTGGGCGATCTCGAAATCCTGGCCAGATATGTCCTGGTTAAACAGGACGTATGGTCACCCTAGTCTTGAGTGCTGACTTTGTGGCAAGAACAGGGATCTCTGGGGCAGCCATGACTGGGAGCACTGGGGCAGAGACAGACGGGTCTGGGCAGTCATATATATATATATATATATATATATATATATATATATATATATATATATCAGTCATATCAGGAACGTTGTTAGTGGAAAGGGAGCGCTGTCATCGGAGAGGCACAGGTACAGGCACAGACTGCTGCCATTCAGAGGACTGTGGCAGGAACCTCAGAAATGAATGGCCATGATGGAAACCTCTTGGACTCAGGATGGGACAAACCAAAACAATCAAAAGAAGTATGTACAAATATACAATATGTACAAATCCCTCTGGAAGCAGTGCCGCCAGACGCAAATACTGCTCCCTCAAGCCACGGCGCTACACAAGGTTTGCTCTCCCCACAAGACACAAAGGCAAGAGGAGATTAGATTAGATTAGATTAGAAAAACTTTATTGTCTGTCACAAATGACAGAAATTTGTCTTTGACAAGGCAGGCTCAGATAACATAAAACACACACAAAAGAAAACATAAATACACTCAAAACAACTTAGCTACATTAACTATACAACATGTGCAAAATGCAAAGATGTGATGTGTTTTATATATGATTGTTCAGTGTAGTAATGGCCGTGGGAATAAAAGATTTTTTGTATATGTTTTTCCTTGCAAGTGGGACTCTGTAGCGTCGACCTGATGGCAATAACTGAAAGGATTGGTTAAGGGGGTGAGTGGGATCCTGTGTGATTGTAGTGGCTATCCTCAACACTGACCGGGTGTGAAGTTCTGTTAGGGGAGTTTGAGGGGAGCCTATTATCTTACTGGCTTGATTTATAATTCGTGCAAGTTTGGATTTGTACTTGACGGTGAGGGCATTATACCAGGCTGAAATATTGAAGGTAAGTATGGATTCAATGAGTGACCTGTAGACCCTAATTAAAATATCCTTGCTCACACTAAAATCTCTAAGTTTCCTCAGCAGGTGTAAACGCTGCTGGGCTTTCTTATGCACAGTGTCTGCGTGCTGTGAGAAAGACAGAGATGTGTCCATCTCTGTCCCAAGGTATTTAAAAACATGAACTTGTTCAACTGGCTGACCATTGATGCTGAGGGGTTGAAACATTTGCTGTGTATTCTTGGTTTCCCTACTCTGACAGCACAGCTCCTTGGTTTTATCGATGTTGAGCTCCAGGGAAATTTCTTGGAATGTCGTGACCAAATTATTAACTGTCTGGTGGTAAGCAGACAGTGCCTTAGTATCGGACAAATGAGCTACTAAGGCCATATCATCAGCGTACTTAAAAAGAAACATTCCATCCTTGTTACAAGATATATTGTTTGTGTAAACAGAGAAGAGAACAGGAGATAGAACACATCCTTGGGGGAGCCCAGTATTTAAAAACTGTTTCCTAGAATTAAAGCCGTTCACACGCACCTGTTGTGGTCTGTCCTGTAAAAAGTTCTTTATCCATAAAATCAATGTTGGGTGAACCTGAAACTCGACTAGGTGTTGCAGAAGTGTATATATGTGTACAGTATTAAAAGCAGAGGAAAAGTCCATAAATAAAATCCTTGTATGAGTGTGTGATGAGTCCAGCTGTCTGGTCACAGTATCCAAGAGAGTTAGAGTTGCATCCTCCACTCCACGTTTCGCTTTATAAGCAAACTGGAGTGGATCCAGTCTTTCTGTCACAGAGCTGGAGAGGTGGTTACCTATTACTCTTTCCATACATTTGCAGAGTAGCGATGTCAGGGCAACTGGCCTAAAATCCTTGGGGTCTTTAGCATGTGTCTTTTTAGGAATCGGGATGATTGTTGATTCTTTCCACTGGTGGTGAGGAACACAGCTTGAATCCAGAAGGCTCTGAAAGAGCTTGGTGAAAACCCCACTTAGCTGGGTGGAGCAGTCTTTAAGCACTCTTCCTCTGAGTCTGTCAGGGCCAGGGGCTTTGTGTGGGTTCACTCGACTTAGGACAGATGCCACTAGATTCTCATCTATGATGAGAGCCTGGTTGGATAAACTGGGGCTGGGGGGATTCCAGCTGGCTGATGTGCTACAGTTGTCAAACCTGCTGAAGAAGTTATTTAACTGCTCTGCAAAAGAGGCAGGATCTTGACAGTTAATCACTGCAGGTTTAGGTGTTCTCCCCATCATGGTGTTTAACCCCTGCCATGCCATCCTCACATTCCCAGAGGTTAATTTTTGTTCTATTTTGTCCTTGTAGTGAATTTTTGCCATCTTAGCCTTCCTTCTAAATTCTTTCTGTAGCTCCCTCACCCGGAGTGTGTCTCCTTCTAAAAAAGCCTTCTTTTTTAAAACCAGACAGATTTTCATGTCCTTGGTGACCCACTGCTTGTTATTTGGATGTATTGTTATTTGTTTGGTTGGGGTTACCACATCCTCACAAAATAAGATGTAAGAAGTTATTACCTCAGTCAATAAATTAAAATCGTTTCCGCAATCCTCAAAAAACAAACCCCAATCAGTCAACTCAAAGCATCCTTTCAGTGCTTCTGAGGTCTCTTCGTTCCAAACATTAATTGTTTTTTTAAGTGGTGCACCCCTTTTAAGTTGTGATCTGTACTTTGGCAACAACAGAATAACCTTGTGGTCAGAACGACCAATAGGAGGACGAGGTTTTGATATATACGCATCTGGAATGTTGCCATAGCACAAGTCCAGTCTGTTGTGCATTCTAGTAGGGACTGTGACATATTGCTCCAGATTAGGTAGATGTGTGGTGACATCGCATTTGTTAAAATCCCCCAGCAAAAATACTGGTTGTTCGCCAGATTGATTGACAGCCCTATTGTAACTGTCTGTTATATGTTCAGCAGCAAGTGCAAAGTCCGGTCCTGGTACATATACTAAAATCACAGTGATCTGGGAGAATTCTCGGGGTAAATAGTGCGGTCTAAAGGACACCGTCATTATTTCGTAGTGCTTGCAACACTCAGTCTCTCTCACAGTGAAGTTGGTTGCCCACTTGTTGTTGACAGCTATACAGAGCCCGCCCCCAATCGACTTCCGTGTTTTCCGTACATCCCTGTCACAGCGTATGATGTTAAAACCATCCAGTTCAAAATCCACACCCTCAGAAAGCCAAGTTTCTGTAAAACAGAACAAACTTGTTTGCCTGTAGTCTGAATCCGACCTCACGAGTGTGGACAGCTCGTCAGCCTTGTTCCGTAATGATCGCACGTTTGACAGGGTGATGGCAGGTAGCGGTAATCGACTACCTCTTCTCCTCATTCTGTTGCGGATACCTCCTCTAGACCCTCGTTTCCTCCGTATTCGCCTCCGTTTGCTGCCACGTACTAACTCCGGAGGGATCTGTGCTGTAGAAAGGGATACCTGCGATGGCTCAAGGTCAAGCCGGCTCAGCTCAAACAGATGATCCCGCGTGTAGACGAGCCTGCCTGGGCTGGCGGCGAATGGAGTATCAGGTCCTAAGAAAAGTCCGTTTACACGACATAGACTCACAATCGCGAGCCCAATGTACGCTAGGTTCAGCACTGTTGTTATTGACATTTTGTCAAACGTAAGAACACACTCTCTGGAACACAACACAACGTGAAATAACAGAAAACAAAGAGCCTGACCGTGTCGGGAGTCGCGTTGACGTACCGTGCCCCACCTAATAATAGGGATGATGCGTCTCCCATTGCAGCCCGCAAGACGCCAACTGGAGTGGCCTTATGTGACGACCTAAAAAAAGAACAGAAAAAAGATAGATGCGACTTAGCAAATTCTTCTCATGAGAAAATGTATGATTTTTAGCCGATCTTAGGTTCACTACCTTAAACCAGTTGTGCGACAGGATCAGCCCCAGACTAAGTCGCCGTCTTGGCTTCTCCTTTAGCAGAGCCCCGAGGAGGCGACAGCATTCTGTGCAGGAAGACGTCTGATTATTACCTTAAACTTTACATCTGCTCTATTGGATCATGTTGACAGGTTGGGTCTGGACCAGTGCTTCTTTTTCAGCATCATCAGGTCATAGTGGCCAAGCCACTAGGGAAATGTCCACACAACATCACGAACATCAGAATCCCTAGTGACCATGCCGTCGCCTGCCTGCCGTAGTACTTCCCCCTGAGATGGTACTCGGGAGGACAGTACGCTGCTGTGCCTGAGGAAAGAGGTTATGTCTGATGTGTACTTTTGCATTATCTCATAACTCATCACTGGAGTTAAAGTGCCAAACTGCAGCTTTGAGTGACAATACATACCACGGTATGACCTGTACGCCGAACTCCTCAGAATGTCCCCACACCCGAAGTCAATCAGCTTGACTTCAGATGTCTCGCTGTTGATCAGGTGATGGAAATGGGTGAGAGATCACAAGAGTACACAACTGCACTGTCTCTTCCAAATACTTGTGTATAGCATTCACAGTGGAGTAAAGCGAACACCGTTGCATATTATGCTTGGCCATGCCATTTATGCAAGAGATCGCAGCAAGAGCCTTCTCACAACTTTCAACAGGATTGGATTCAAGCTACCAGACAATCAGATCTGCCCGCAGTCTTCTCGCTAGCTATGCTGTGAAATGCTCAGAAGATGGAGAGACACCCATACCAAGTACTTTTACAAGGGAGGATTATACTATGGCAGGCATGGACAACTCCGATTATGCTGATAAATCATCACTTTCTGGTACCAAGGGTTCACACTATGCAGCATTAGTACTGTTTCAAGATGCCACAGTGAACAGACCCCTTCATAAGCCTCCAGTGTCAAGCACAGGATTAAGCCATGCTGATCCAATCCTGCGGACAAAGTTGCCATGCCAAGAGGTACCTCACCATGCCAAGCCAGTAGTTCGACCTGTCCTGCCACTAGACATGCTGCTGCATCCTGAAAACAAGCAAGCAACATTACTTGATGTTGCAACTGCCAAAAGTGTATCTGGAAAGCATGAATTCTTGATCAGTCTGATCCGCTGCGGTGCATCAGCAAGAGACCCTCTGATATGGGCCGCTGTGCACACACTGGTCTCATCTGCTGTGGTGCCGATGATGCGTGTTGGCTTCCTCCCTGTCATACCAAGACCCATTACTGAGCGTGCCACCGTCAGACATTGTCTCACCAACTTCCAGAGTGTTCGCAGACAACTAAATCATGCGTCAATGGCGATTTGGTGTGATGAAAGTGTGTTTGCCCTGGCTGTAGATATTTACCTGCATGAGACAGAACAGTTCAAGGATCTGTTCCTCTGCATGGGCCCTTTCCATTGGACCCGTGTTCTACTCAGATGCCAGGGAAAACTGCTTCGAGGTTCTGGCCTGGATGATGCATTGGTGGAGTGTGAAGTGTTTGGACCTGGTGTGATAGAGTCTGTGTTAAATGGGAGTCATTATGTCCGTGCTCTCACTGGGATGCTGATTGTGGAGGATGTGATCAGGTCGCTCCAGTGGGAGATGTTCTGGCAACACAAGGACAAAGCAGAATATCCAGTGCTAGCACAGGTAGAGGCACTGCACACTACACTGGCTGCAAATCAACGTTGCCCAGAGCAGTTTGAAGCCTTGATTGAACAAGTGCAGAAGTTGAATCAGGACTTTCGGGAGTTTGAGAAGGAGTGTGAAGCAAAGTCAGAGCTCTGCCAATTCTTTGGAGTTTGGCTGGAATTGGTGGCCATCATCAAAAAATGCTGTAGTCTCCGAAAGAGAAGGAAACTGGAACCTACACGTGGCTACTATAGAGGATTCTATGCCAATCTTTGCAGAATGTGACTGCATAAACTACCTTCGTCATGGGTCATGGTATCTTGAACAAATCAAGGTGCTAGAGTTCACACATCCTGAGCTCTACCGGCGCTTCTCTATAGGCCAGTGGGTTGTGCAGGATCGCCCTGGCTGGTTCTGTGCTGTGGGAGGTGACATGAAGGTCGAGCAGACCATTCAGCGAGTGTCAAAGGGTCCTGGAGGTCACTATGTAGTAGGAGCCACACACAATGCAAATGCTGTAGCAGAGTTTGAGCTCTTATTCCATGAGATTGGGATGGAACAATTCTCACCAACAACCACACTTTGAAACAGACAGAATGCCATCTCCAGCATGCACTGAGCACCACTCGCCGCCTTACATTCAACCAAAATGTTTCAAAGCTGCTGGACTTTGTGCTAGAGCGGCAGAATCCATACTCAGTGACAGTCAATGTGCCTGTTCCACTGCACAATCTGCTCACCAAGCAGGCTGTTGACCGAGGTGTCGCTCCTCGCTTGCTCAACCGTCTCCAAAATGGGAAGCATGTCTACTTCTCGTACAGGCAGGAGAGGTTAGTTGAGAAGACCAAGAAAATTAGCACAACTGTATCAAAGAGAAAACTACCTCAGTTCAACGAACAACCACAGAAGACACAGACAATCAGTATGAATGAGCAGAAGTTAGTCTCATCCAAAGACATGGCCGAGGCACATAGGAGTATGGACATTGCTAAAGAGCGGGGCATGAGTATCCGGCAGATACTTTCTCATGATGTGCTTTCAGCATCTCCCCTGTTTGATGGTGACCTTCCAGCTCATGTCAACAAGTCAAAACTTGTCAGTGAGATTGAGCCTCGACTTGATCTCAACCAATGGAGTCCTGAGTCTACTTATGCCACTCATGTTGTGGTAGACTTCATGTCGAAGATGCGACAGATGCCTCTAGCACAATTCCCTACTTTAGGTGCTGTCATCAATGCCATCATCAGCTCAACATCATCCCTCTGCCAAGAGCCGGAGTTCATCCATCTTGTACTAGATTCCTACATCGAGATGTCCCTGAAAGAAGGGGAGCGCATGCGGCGTACAGACTCAACAGGCATCGACATCATTGGCATGAACAGACACACACCCATCCCTCAGCAACTTGACAAGTTCTGGGCTTCTGAGGAGAACAAGCGGAATCTCCAACTGTTAGCTCGGGATATGGTATGCAATCGAGCCAGTGCCAACGCAACTGTCATTGTCAGCTCTATTGTCATTGATGATGAGGTAGCAGCAAAGGCAGCTGGTGGCGAAGAGATCCCAGACCTCTTGAACTGGATTGAGGAGGCTGATGCCAGGTTGCTGGTGCATGTTGAGTGGGCTGTTCGTGTGAAGCAGTGCAAGAGAGTTGTCATAGTCTCCAATGACACAGACACCTTTGCATTGCTTCTCCACTACAGCCCATACTTCCAAGAACTCGGGATGAAGGAGATCTGGCAGCAGTATGGCACTGGTGAGAGGCGACAAATGCTTCCACTCCATCAAGCAGTTTCTCGTCTTGGAGCGTCACTGACAAAGACAGTGATTAAAGCACATATCCTGACTGGAGATGACTGTATGAGCAAGGTGGGGACTAAACATGCTGCTATGGCTTCTGACCCAGTCCAATACTTAGCCAACTTTGGAGAGGCAGACACCTTGACAGAGCAAGATGCAGCGTTGGCTGAGAAGTACTTGGTGTGTGTCTGGGCTGGGGCCAGGTCAACTACAACAGCTAAGACATTTGATGACTTCAGGGTAGAAATCTACACCAGTGGTGGAATTGACGCTCTCCCTCCCACAAGTAGTGGGATCAGAGGCCACATCCAACGAGGGGCTTTTCTGGTTCATACGGCATGCCACTTGCTTGCAACAGCCAAGGACTAGGCAAGGACAAAGCAAGACTAGAGCCAACGGAACATGGATGGATGGAGCACTTTGGCACACTCCTGCCATCAAAATGTCTAAAGCCCTTACCACCAAGTCTGCTCACAGTATGTAAGTGTGCAGGCAAGTGTGACAATCGCCGATGTGGCTGTCGTGCTGCTGGAGTTTCTTGCACCGTATTCTGCCATGGAAAAATGGAAAAATTATCCTGTAAAAAACCCATCCCACTAACATGCATGCACACATACAGTACACTTTGAGTGAAATCAGACTATATGGTGCACTTTTAGTTAATTTGGTATGATGTAATTTGTATCACTTTTATTACATAGTTTTATTTGCACCCAATTGTTTTATTTTATATCATTGTACTAACTAACACCCAATTAAAATAAAAGTTCAAAGGGATGTTTATAATTGTTACCTTTCTTCTCTTCATGTCTTGTTATAATTAAAAAAATCATTGTGGAAAAAAATACAATAAAAAGTGACTATAAAAAAAGAAATCTTAATCGAGTTATTGAAAAATTATGTTGACATTGACATTTCAATGACAAGATGATCCTTAATGTTAAAAACAATATTAGCAATGAATGTTAAATGTCACATTTAGTAGAATTAGACTTATTGCATCTGTTTTTTATTCCTAATAATGGCCAAGTTATGGCCAAGGTCTTAAGAATAGGAAAATTACCTTGACCATGACCTTTTAAGGTAAAAAGTCAGCCTATGGCCATAACAATATCAGAAATTAATTCCACATACCATTATAAGTCTAAATAGAGGTATTACATGTGTATACATTCAGAAACAAAGAAGTTGGATTATCATCATCATCCGATGGCGGCCATATTTGATTTGACCATTACGTAATTCGTGGCACTATGGCGGACGAGCACAGTGGTTTTTCATGTCTAGGGACCCACTTACTCAGTTCAAGTGAGAAATTCCCCCAACACTAAATTGCGAACGGGTCTACAGGCCAGGTACTGGATTAAATATATTACATGAATTGTTGTATGGGACATTCATTTTTGTTAGTTGTTTTTGTCTGGTTAAACTAATAATTCTCCAACTACAGGCACTTTTGTGTCCTTGGCCTTTTTTTGTAAATAAATAAACAAACAAGTGCAAAAATAAACTGTCATTATGAAGTTCATGCTCCAACATCCTAGTAACCACCAAATCTTTCCCCTTTTTTCTTTAAAAAATGCTTTTGCATGGCTGTTTATTAGCAGATTTTGCAGTTTTTTGCTTGTCCCCAACCCAGACTGGCCCTCTTTGAATGTTAGAAAATTATATTAAAGGATCGATTTAAAAATATTTTTTAACATGTTTGTCTTAAGGACAAATAAAATAATATCATACCATCGAAATTCCATATGTATATCATAATTTTAAACTATTTTTGGAATGAAATAAGTCTGTCCTCAGGTTTTCCGTCATTTCCACCTCCATCAACAAAATCCACTTTAATAGATCCACCTTAAATATTTTATTTACTTGGTAATCATGGAAATAATAGTGAAAAGGACGTATTAGTTGAAGATGAAACTTCAGGCACATGTGCTCTTCAGCACAAGAAAATAAATCAAGGTAACTCAAGCTTTTATACAGAGTATTTTTATTCAGCGTCATTTCCACCTTGGCTGTAGTTCAGTTGAATTATGTACAACAAATATGAAAATAATGTATGTATGTTTATTACGAGTAAACAACATGCTAAGTCCAAAAGTAGCTAAGCCTGACATGAGGGTGTGCTAATATTGCAGAAAAACTGCTAAAATGTCATTTCCACCTCCGTCATTTCCACCACTGAGAAATTAGAGGCGTAGCTTTGGACATGATATATGCTGTTTTTGTGCGCTATTTGCATGTTCTCATGACATATTTGTGCTTTTGGACTGAGAACTTTATATATCACCATTCCAGTACACTCTAAATGTATTTTTATTTATCTATATTTATATGAATGTTTTGAGCAGGTTTATATAATTTGCATATCATTTGTAATCATTATTTTTCAAACTATTAGGCATACTGTTCAACTCATATATGTTAAATAATAAAATACATGGTTAAAAATATTTTGGACTGGCAATTTAAGTAAAAATAAACAGAAACAATCTTTCCACCATAAACCGTCATTTCCACCACTTTCCACCACTACAGTTTTTAAGAAAAAAAATAAGAATAACCAATGATGTGGATCTAAAAGTATTTTAAATCAAGTAGTAATAGTTCATTACTTACAATATATGTGTGAGTGACTTATAATAAACATAGACCTGAGCAAAAATGAGATACTTTAGGCAAAAATCCCAACTCGTGGCATTTAGCAACTTTAAATAAAAATGCATTAAGTTCATGAAGTATTAAGATTTATTTTGTTACATGATTAGGTAGCCACTGATGTTGTTGACAGATACATATTCTTATATAACAGTTTTACAATATTATATTGTAATAAAATACATAAATTGAAAAGTGGTGGAAATGACATCTTTATAAGCGCTCTACAGAAAAACTGTTAAAAATAATAATAATCCATGGAATTCTAAAACTGCCCACTGTTATATTGTGTTAGAAGACAAATGAATGAAGCTAGGAAGATTGTTTTAAGAGTGTTTTAAGAGAGTGAATTTTCCATAAACTCACAGTGCCAAAAGTGCTCCTAGTTGGAGAATCACGTTTGCAGTGATATTCCTACATGTGGTTATTGCAAAATCTCTGGTGGTCAACAGTAGATGACGTCTAATTAACGTGTAATATGTTCAGATTTGATGGCAGTTTCTTGGAAGAGGGCAGAAACCTCCACTTCGCGTGCGGAAGACAATTAGGAAAAGTTATTAAAGATACAATTAAAAGTTTCTTAAGTATCTGGAATGATCACCCCTGATGTAAGAATCAGCCATATATTTATAAACTGCTGTTAAAAAAATTCGCTAGGCATAAAAATCTCAGCGTAACGTCGCCTCTGCAGTTAATTAATATTCATGAGCCAAACCTGCCCCTCAGTTTAAATAGCAGGATCTTTGATCTCAGCGCAGAGTTTAACGGTCTTCTGACTCTTGACTGAAACTGCGGAGCGTTTCAACGACGTCCAGAAATCATCTTGCGCTAGAAACACTTATTTACTCATTAATTGTGTCTTCTGTCAATATTTAAGGCATATTTAAAAGGTGTATTTCGGTATTTGATTTTCACTTTCGCTCACTTTTAAAGTAGGTCATCTAGTCAGTTCCTCTAACGCTGTGTGAGAATGATGAACTGCGGTCTTGTGACTGAGAAAAATGAGCCGGGTATGAATTCACCTGTTTACTTTTACTGTTTCCGAATGTATTTATGTTTTAATATGTGGGAGAGCTGGAGTATTTTTCAAACAGGCAAGTTTTTTGTGAAGTCTTTATCTCAGTATTATTTTATAGTGAAGGTAGTTCACAAATGCCATGTTCTTCTTAAATTCAGAATTTTTTATTATATATCCAATCTATATCTTGTTTTTATGCTAATATAGAGAGTCTAGACGTTTTGTGATGTGATGTTGTTCTTGTTCTGTTGGTTTGTGTGACTCAGTGCCTCTGAAGAGCATCTCAGTGGAGGTTCGTGTTCAGGATCATGTCTCCACAGTCTCCTCCACTCTGCTGTATGTGAATGAGGAAGAGCGCCCCCTGGAGGCCTTGTTCGTGTTCCCTCTGCCCGCTGATGCTGCTGTCTGCCACTTCAGTGCCAAGATCGGAGAGCAGGAGATTGTGGCAGAGGTGCAAGACAGAGAAACCGTGAGTCCAAATATAAGTCTGCTGGACATTAATTTGCATATTTTTTGCACCACGTAACAAAACTGTGTCTTGCAGGCGAGGGATCAGTATGATGATGCTGTGAGTTCGGGACAGCAGGCGTTTCTGCTGGAAGAGAGCGCAGAGAGTCCTGATGTGTTCAGACTGAGTGTCGGGTGTCTGTCGCCGGGTCAGAACGCTGCCGTCACCATCATCTACGTCACCGAGCTCGATGTGCAGGCCGACCACTCGCTGCGCTTCTGTCTGCCGGCTGTACTCAACCCCCGATACACACCAGCAGGTACAGCAGCTGCTACACATACTTTATTAGCGGAGAGAAGCTGATTCTAACACACTCTGTGTGTGTGTGTGTGTGTGTGTGTGTGTGTGTGTGTGTGTGTGTGTCAGGTTCAGGAGCTGGTATAGTCTCAGAGATTTCATCAGTATGTGGAGCTGCTCCCTACACGCTGACTCTCAGTGTCCATGTGAGCTCTCCAAAGCCCATCTCCAAACTAGAGTCCAACTGCACTCTGGATCCTCTAGTGTTCCTCCGCTCGGATCACACTCAGGCTACGGTACTGTGTGTGTCTTCATGTGTTTATCTGGATGTGTGAGCACAGCAGTGTTATGCATGTGTTTTTATGTGTGTAGGTGAATCTGAGTCCTGGTCACATGTTTGATAAGGACGTTGAGCTGTTTCTGTACTATCAGGATACCCATCAGCCCTCTGCTATAGTGGAGGCAGGAGTGGCCACTGCCCCATCAGGTCGGACCTGCAGATCACTGGCATTATGGGATTGAGTGATCAAGGTTTCACTGACTCTCTCTCTCTATTTCAGGCTCTCTGATGAGGAACCCAGTGGTCATGATAAGTTTGTACCCAGAATTCCCAGAGGAAGTGATGTCATCACTGGCGACACAAGGAGAGTTTATTTTCGTGATGGACAGATCAGGCAGTATGGGTGCCATGATGCATTATGGGAAAGGAGCACAGATGCGCATAGAAAGCGCAAAGGCAAGATTTAAGATTCAAAGCATCGTGCTTTTTAAGTGGAGGAGATTTTTACACATTCATACATTTTGTGCATATTGATAACATTGAAACACTTTTTTGCATTGCAGCCGCTTTCTCTCCTTGTTGAACTGAAAGAATGACATGCTTTCACTCTTTAGTCGGTCAGCAAATCCTCATTTAGATGAACGATCATTAGATGTTCCTGTACATTCAGTTCATTCATGAACAGATTGTCTCTTGTTCAGACTCAAATCACTGACTCTCGTTCAGTAAAGGGGTTTATTCGTTCAGGTCGAATGATCCTTCACAACCCACTCGAATGCTATTGGCTATAGTCACACGGTTCAAAATATAGTTCTCTATTTTCAAGAAAGAGTATACAAGAAATAACAGTCAGTGTATGAAAGTGAACATGAACGATTTGTTAAAAAAACACTGATTTGTAAAATTTTCAGACTTTTTTTGGACTAATTTTTATAACATTTGAAAACATCAAAAACAAAAAAAAATGGAAAACCAAAATTCCTGTTTTACCAAAAACTGCTTATTGTGATTTACGCTCATTCTGATGGAGCGCATCACAAATAGAGTCAGTTTTGATGTCATGTTGAGTTTAAATACCTGTCCATGTCTCTCTATAGGACACTCTGCTGTTACTGTTGAAGAGTCTGCCCATGGGATGCTACTTCAATATCTATGGATTTGGCTCTCATTTTGAGTTCTTCTTCCCGTTAGTAACTAGATCTTCAATCATAGATATTCAGATATTCAGTTTTGAAATCTGTCAGAGGAGATTAGATGTTAAATGTGTTTGTATGTTTCACTGCAGTGAGAGTGTCGAGTACAATCAGGACACAATGGATGAGGCTCTGAAGAGAGTGAAGGAAATGCAAGCAGACCTGGGCGGCACAAACATTGTACAGCCTCTAAAACACATCTACAGTCAGCCCTGTAAGCCTGACCACCCCAGACAGGTACAACAGCACCTCAACATGCATCTGAACGACACACTGACATTCATGTGAAAGTGTCAATTAGGCTAAAAATATAAATTCTGCCATTATTTTCTCACCCTCATGTCGTTCCAAACCCATAAGACTTGTTCATCTTCAAAACACAACTGAAGATATTTTTATGAAGTCTGAGAGGTTTCTGCTCCTCCATTTAAAGTCCTTTCACCCAATACTTTGATGCTTCAAAAAGTTCATAAAACGCAAGTGAACGTAATCCATATGAATCAAGCAGTTTAATCTAAGTCTTCAAAAGATGAACTTATAAACACTGATAAACACACATACATACACTCTAAAAGTGAACGTGCAGTTGTTCTCAAAGTTCTCAAATCAAGCTGTTCGATTTTGTGACATCACAAAATTGACGCCCCTCCCACGATTGTTGATTGACAGGAGCGTTTCAACACAGACCTGCCCTTGCTCGTGAGCGAGCTGTATATCATAGCCCGCGCGGACCGGCGTGGTCATTGTTGATGGTACAGAACGCTGCAGCTCGACTTTTAACTGGTACAAGAAAGCATGAGCATATTACCCCCATTTTAGCCTCACTCCACTGGTTGCCCATTCATTTTAGAATTAATTTCAAAATTCTTCTATTTGTTTTTAAATCCTGCAATGGTCTTGCACCGCTATACCTCTCTGAGCTTGTACAATTTTATACTCCTTCCCGGTCTCTCCGGTCAGCAGATCAGCTGCTCCTGAGAGAGCCTAAAACAAAGCGGAAGCTCAGAGGGGATCGTGCCTTCGCAGTGGCAGCTCCAAAACTTTGGAATAGTCTGCCTCTGCACATCAGACAGGCCTCCTCTCTGTCTGTTTTTAAATCCCACCTAAAGACCCACCTCTTTTCCTTGGCTTTTAACACCTAGTAGGAAGTTGACTTCATTTATTTTATTTTAAGGATTTTATATTGATTTGTTGTTAAATTTAAAATTTTGTTACTTTATCTATTTGAGTCTATTGTACTATTATGCTTCGGTTTGTAATTTATTATTATTGTATTATTATTTTTGTGTGCAGCACTTTGGAAACCGTGTGTTTATTTAAATTGTGCTATATAAATAAAATTGGATTGGATTGGATTGGATTGTTGATAGCTGGAGCACTGAGCAGAATGGCGTCTAAGCGATTGTGGTGTTCTGTTCTTGGGTGTAATAACGAACACAGCAGTCATGTGGATGTTCCTAAATACGAACCGCTGAAGACGCAGTGGCTGAGTTTGTTTTCGAATGGAATATTCCCCACAACGTCAATGCTTTCATGTTTGCGCGAATCATTTCACACACCAGACTGCTTTACAAACGAGGGTCAGTAAAAAACTGTTTTTGCTAAGAAGCTGCTCCTGAAAAAAGGATCGTTACCAACTATTCGTGTTCCTGCTGCACCTCCAGAAGAACTGAAGTGAGTGTAACGTTTTATTAACCTTTGAATTAATATTTATATTAATCTTTGCAAATCGCTTGCACGCTTCACGATGAATGCGGCTGTTTACACTCAGGGTACATTACGGCATGTTTTCTATGTACGACGTTCTCAATATAATTCATAATCCCACGTTTATAATGAACAACGCGTTATGGTTAATGTGTTATTGTGTTACAAACAGTGTGCGCACAGAACAGAGGGGTGGGGTGAGCAAAGCTCATTATCATTTAAAGACCCATGCACTTAAACGGCGTGCTGAAAACAGAGCTGTTTTTGACCAGGTAAAATTTGTGTTTTCTTACAATACTAATGAGAATTTTTAATTAAAGTATATTACAAACTTTTAATTTAGACCCTAAAGAATCATATTAGCTTGTACAAAAATGCCATTATATGACCCCTTTAAGGAGGTATTTCTACCTGATTCTACCTACAAATTCAAATTTTGTTGTTGTAACCCACTTTAATCAGTTTGATGTAACATAAAACAAGGGAATGCTGTTTTAACTTAATTGAGTTACACTGACCCACCAACATAAAATTTCCAATAAAGCTCAGGATGGACACAGTCGGCACATGCTCACCTGCTCCTTGGCGAATATTGCCTCAATGAAAATTGTGATTTTTTGGGATTATTAAACACATTAACTTGCATCAAAGTGAAAACCACAATTGACCGTGCTACTCTTCGCCACAATGGTAACCATAACATTCAATAACAGAAACTCCTCTAAATGTCATCTTTCCCTTTAATGAAAAACATAAAATAACACTTAATCCCTAACTGATGGCAAAGGCTCTTGTAAGGCCCGCTATATTAGTCCAATCTCCGGTTCACCAATACACGGGGAAGGTTATCATGTGTTCTGTCCTCACTCATGCAAAGTATTGGTTGGTTAAATTTGTAATACATTAATCATATGTATTTACTCGTTAATTCATCTGACTCCATAAATGAAAGGTTTTAATAATATCTGTGCCTCACTAAAAGTGAGCGAATGTTTGACTATTCCTTTTAACCATTAAATGAACAATGTCAAAATCAGTTGGAATAATCACATTGTAGCAATTTAATATTTCAGATATCAGAGATCAATTCCACAATCAATTCAAATATCTAGAGCATGGTTATACATTGGTTACACCAAAGAATCTTACCCAGCTTGTAGCCTACCTGAGATAGAGAGAGAGAAAAAGGGAGAGAGAGAGAGAGAGAGAAAGAGAGACAACCTACTCCATTCGTACCCAGCCAAGAAGAAGAGCCAGAGAGGGCCAGAACACCTTCCTTTATTCTCTCCTGACCAGGTGACATGGGGGATGGGGTGAGACCACCCTCAAATGGCTTCTATCCCACAGAAGGGGGGTTGCCTTATCTGGCCTTATCTCTAAACCAGTTTTCTATGAACTTCTATAAACCTCATTTCCTATTATTTTATCTATCTGGATATGAGATATCTGTACCACTCACTTTGAGACATTTCAAATGACACCAAAAGCATAACAGTCAATGATAAACATTCGCATTAAACCATGTTCTTGTGTGAGTTCTTTGTTGTTAGTTCATGTGCTTGTGTGAGTTCAAATGTTAATTAGCCAGCCGGGCCCTTTTGTCCCATAAATCAGGCCTCAACCAGTATTTTCAGTCTTACACTCTACGCTCTATTTAGGCTCACGATGATAAAGGCAGCCCTGGGCAGTGGATCTGTAGTTGATGTTCAATGATGTTCATGCATGACGCGCCAGAACAAACCTCATTGGTTCTCGTGTATTAAACCCATACCTTTGAATCTCTGTGTTTACCAAGTTTAGATGTGAATAAAAGCCTAAATTGAATCTGTTCATAATATACAGCAATCGTGTCTCTTCAGAAGACTTGGATTAAACTGCTCGATTTATATGGATTACGTATACTTATGTTTTATGAATTTTTTTAAGTAAATCTAAACATAAATCTACTTTCAATGCCGGGACAGAAATCTCAGGTTTCATTAAAAATATTTTCATTTGTGCATCAAAGATAAACAAAAGTTTTATAGATTGGGAACGACATGACAGAATTTTCATTTTTGGGTGAACTATCCCTTTAAGATGTTTTTCTCTCTTCAGCTGTTTATCTTCACTGATGGAGAGGTGAGAAACACTAAAGAGGTGCTGGACCTGGTGAAACGTCATGTTCACTCTCACAGGTAAAGGTCTGCTGGGTTTGATCTTCCCATCATTCATCTCTTCATCACTTACAGTAACAGAGTTTATTGTCTTCAGGTGTTTCTCATTCGGGATTGGTGAGGGTGCAAGTACCGCCCTCATCACAGGAATGGCCAGGGAAGGATCTGGTCACGCTCAGTTCATCACAGGCACCGACCGCATGCAGCCCAAAGTAAAGCTCTCCACTGGATTTCACAGGCACAAATGTTTCCTAGTCAAATGTCTCAATGGTTTCTCTTTCTCTTAAACTATATCAGGTGATGCAGTCCCTCAGGTTTGCGCTGCAGCCTCCTGTGTTTAATATCTCTGTGGATTGGAGCCTTCCAGATGGCATTACTGTTGACACACTATCTCAACCCATCAAAGTGCTCTTCCAGGGTCAAAGGGCACTCATTTACGCCCAACTTAAAGGAGAGGTGAGATGATTTAGCATGTTAATGAGAATAAGAGACCAGTGTCTCTCATTTGTTTAGATGATAAAAAATCTGCCCCTCATTTATAGAGTTCAGGAGGTTTTGAGGGAAAAGTGACGGTCAAATACAGGCTTAAAGATCAACCAGTAACAAACCAGCTCCACTTCTGCCTCAAACCAACTGAGGAAACTGGGTAACACACACAAACACGCAGAAACACATTGAATTGGATGATATCAACTCTTTGCTTTTCAAATCCAACAAATTTCCTCCATGTTTTTGCAGGTTGGCTGTCCACCGGCTGGCGGCTCGGACCCGGATCCGTTTTCTGGAGCAGGAGGAAAGGGCTAGTAGTGCGAGGCTGAAGAGCGTCAGGAGCAGGATAGTGGAGCTCAGTGTTCAGGCAGGAGTGAGCAGTGTTCATACAGCCTTCATTGCCGTTAATAAAGACAGCAGACAGACTGTGAAAGGACCCCTGCTGCAGAGAAGAGTGCAGACACACGGTTAGTGAGAGGATTGATGAACTTGTGAGGATGTTTGTGTCTGTTCATATTATCATTACAAAAATGATGTTCTTGTTACATATTTTACATTTGGTTTGTTCAAGTAATCAAAATCAAATGCTGTTTCAGGGTCACAGCAATGAAATATATGGCCAATACTGTATGTCAAGTTAAACTAGTGTTTGTAAACTAATTTTTCAGACAGATGTTTAGTGCCCTGATTGTATGTGTAAAAGTGACTTGACTATTTACTATAGTACATTTGCCCCCGGTTTCACAGACAAGGCTTAAGCATAGTCCCAGACTAAAATGCATGTTTAAGCTGTTTTAACTGAAAGCAATTTGCACTGACATTTGCATCGACACTGTCAGTGCCATTGTTTTGTCTCAAAATGCACATCAGTAATGTTTTTTTCCTAAGGCACATATATAAAAGCTTCTTAAATGTCCTAGTTGAACTATGGCCTAATCCTGGTTTAATCTAAGCCCTGTCTGTGAAACCAGGCCTTGATGTGTTAATCTCATTTGGATGTAAAAACAAATGTTTTTATACATACAGAAAGTCCCAGGATGGCAGTGGCTTTTGCATGGCAAGCAGCAATCATATTTCTTTCAGAAAATGTTCAAATCCAGTTAAACTTATAATTTCAAAATAGTTCATTGTCAAGTAACAGTTTACATTTTGTATGTACAACTCATGATGATGTCAAATGAATTTGTTTTTAGGGATGGATTATGGAGGCGTGTAGGCAAAGTAGAGTTAATATTAGGCAATTATATCACAACCTTTATTATATACACCTCAGAAAAATACAGAGTTCTGAACATTGGGGATGGCCCTGTCCATATGACCTCATCAGGTTGCATGTGAAGGAAGTCTAGTTACCATATTGGAAACAAAAACATTAGTTCGGCTTTTTTAATGTAAAAATGTCTCAACTTTTGACAGTATAAATGAGAAGAAAATAGTCAAAGAACAAATATCGAAAATGGCAGCTTTTTAAATGACAAGCTCCACTCACATTTTTCAAGTTAAAATTATGATTTCAACATACTGTAGTTCTTTGTCACTTAACAGACATGTGGTGTGTGCAACTCATTTTAATGTGAAATTAATTTGTGTTTTAGGAATGGCTTTTGGAGGCTTTACTGGTAAGATAATTAATATATAGACTCTTCTTTTCAGTTTCATATCAGTGCTGTTTTAAAGTTCTGATTGTGTCTGTATGGATGTGTGTGTTTCTCTGACAAGGATTCAATATGTTTTACTTGATGATTTCAAAATAGTTACATTTTACATTTACGCATTTGGCAGACGCTTTTATCCAAAGCGACTTACATTGCGTTATCCTATACATTTATACATAGGTATGTGCAATCCCCTGGGATCGAACCCACAACCTTGCGTTGTTAACGCAATGCTCTTACCACTGAGCTACAAGAAAGCTCATAGTTCATTGTCAGGTAACAGTTTACATTTAATATCTACAACTCATGATGATGTGAAATTAATTTGTGTTTTAGGCATGGCTTTTGGAGCCTTGACTGGTAAGAATATTAATATATAGACTCTTCTTTTCAGTCTCATATCAGTGCTGTTTTAAAGCTCTGATTTTGTCTGTATGGTTGTGTGTGTTTTGTGTTTCCCTGACAGCAAGGATTTCATATGCTTTTCTTGTCCCTTCACAGCCCTTTTGTCACTACTCATTTGAGTAGTTGAGTTGACCTCATTAAGATATAAAATGTTCAGTTTTAGGGAGGATGTGGTGGGTGTTTCTTGAGCTTACAAGAATGTGTTTGTGGTATTTGCTAAGACAAACTTCCCAACATAACATCAATTTAGAACAATTCAGTAACGTTCACTGGAAATGACAGAGTGCTAAAAATGGCTCTTGTACCTGTTTTATGGGTTAATTGACAAACAAAACAATACAAAGGGATATTGCAAGATTGTTTTAGGGCAGAAATGTCCATATCAAGCCATCCCTATTCCAAAAGCTTTTCTTGTTTGTTAGTTCTTTTGGATGTGTCTGTTCTTCTGTTCTTAGATGTTTCTCCAGATCTGAATCTGTTCTGACCTTTGATTTCTCTGCCTGTACTGTAGGTCGGCTGGGCGATGTGGAAATTATGGGTAAATGCACCTCAATATAATAGTTTTGTGAAGCATTAATTGTTTAAATGCAATGATTGTTGTTTTCATGGCATATTATTAGATAATGTGTACATTTATTATTGATTTACAAGCCTCACTAAACCACAACAACATCTTAAAACTGGAGCAAGACACTGAAAAACCACTGAACCATGAAGTGTTTTCAGACACTGAAAAATCATGAGATGTTGAGTTAAGATATAAAATGTACAGTTTCTTTGTTTTAGGGAGGATGTGGTCAGTGGTTCTTTTTAATCTGTGTGGGTTTCTTGTACCTGCAAGAATGTGTTTGTGGTATTTTCTGAGACAATTGTCACAACATAACGCAAGATTGTTTTGGTCCTTATCAATCCATCCTGAAGGGGGGGGGGGGGGGGGGGGTCTTTGTATGTTATTTATACTTTAAACTATTATTATTATTACAATATTTATTTAAAAAACGTAGAGTGCCTTAAAAATGATCACAACACTGGTAAGGCTTACCAGTATCTTATGTTTTGTGTGCAGCAGCCTCTGTGAACATCTCCCCTAGCAGGCTGGGCAGAGTCTTCAAATTTACAGCAGGTCAGTGAGCTAGTGAGCCAGTTCTAAACACTGTCAGCAATCTTTACATCTTGTCATGGTCACATAAAAATAGTTTAATCAGCTAATATATCTCCTATATGTTTGTTTTAATGTCTACAGTCTCAGATCAGCCCCAGCGGTATCAGCAGCAGCAGCAGCAGCAACAGCAAAGGCTACCAGAACAGGTATCACATTAATGTTAAAAATATTGTAAAGTATTAATTGCTGTATTTTTTTTCTGTTTGCTTTGTTTTTATTTTCATTGTATAAATTGTATTTTTGTAAATCAGTTTATGCCATGAAAATAGCCACAGATGCTGACATGGCATTAAATAAACCTATACTGTACTGAACAAAACATGGGCCACGTTGATTTTGTCCTACACAGTTTACTATAACAGCTGTTCTTTATTATTCTGTAGGCTATAACAGAGAAGGAAAAGCCATCAGGTTGGGACAACTTAAAGGAGAACTCCGGTCAATTTTAACATTGAGCTCATTTTTTTGTAAATTTGGAGTGCTGTCAGTACAGAGAACAACGACAAAAATCGGTGTTGCCTACACCGTGTTATCCTCTTTTTAAATCTGCTTTTAGCCTCTTAACATCCTTGATGTGTCATTAAAAGTGCCCAGCCATTGTGAGTGATTCCTTCAGAGTGAACGCGGTGAATCTGATTGCGGTAGATGTGAAAGATATTAATAAAAATGAAGTTAATTCAGCCAGCGCACATACCTGTATTTTCTTCCTGTTTTCGGTCGAAGTCCACAGTAGTCGATTGTCGAGTTCACGCGCATAGGTTTAGTATCTATGATCATGCGCGTGAACTCGACAATCGACTACTGTGGACTACCGGAGTTCTCCTTTAAGATACTTCAGTTTCTAATCCCAGAGTTATTAATAGGTGCACATAATTATTTTTATTTTTTTTACTTTTAAACTTAAAATTTGTCTTTTCTGTTCTGTTTCTTTTTCAAAACTGCATCAATGCATTTGCTGCCGTATCGATACAGAATCATCCATATTGATATATTGCTGTATTGATATTTTGAGCACAGCCCTATTTAAAGCCTTGTTCCATGTGCCCCCTTTTATACTTTAAGCACCTGCCCCTCCAGAGGTCTCTGCACGGCCCTGCTGTAGCTGCACAAACTGGTCAGTCATGGACCTTTGGAAGTTCATCATCAGGTAAATGTACCTCAAAGTCAAGTCAAGTCAAGTATATTTGTATAGCGCTTTTCACAATACAGATTGTATCAAAGCAGCTTCACAGTATTAAATTAAAATAACACAACAAAGTTTGTTTCAAGAGGAATTTATTGATTGATAAAATTAAATTAAATATCCCCAAAATATCCCCAACTGAGCAAGCCAAAGGCAACAGTGGCAAGGAACCGAAAAACTCCATCAAGTGACCTAATGGTGTCCTAAAACTCCATCAGGTGACCTAATGGAGAAAAAAAAAATCTTGGGAGAACCCAGGCTCAGTCGGGGGCCAGTTCTCCTCTGGCATTTATGAGCTACAGGCCGGATTGTAGTTTGAACTGTAGGATTATATGAATGCCTGGCTGAAGAGATGCGACTTTAATCTAGTTTTAAACTGGGAGAGCGAGTCTGAGCAACGAACAGTATCAGGAAGACTATTCCAGAGTTTTGGAGCCAAATGTGAAAATGCTCTCCCTCTGGTGGTTCTGGATATCCTAGGTATGACCAAAAGCCTTGAATTTAGTGATCTTAAAGAGCGCGATGGATTATAGGGCGATAGAAGATCCGTTAAATAGACGGTAACAGTAACAGTTATCTCAAAGACTGAAGGTGAAACGTTTGATAAAATATTTTTTTTCATTTACATTTAATCATTTAGCAGACGCTTTTATCAAAAGCAACTTATAAATGAGGAGAGGAATAGAAGCAATTAAACTAACAATATTCCAACAATATGCAAGTGCTGTGACCATTCACAGTTTAGTCTAATGCAGTACACATATTTTTTTTTATAGATATAGAATTGATAAGAAAGTGTTAGTATTAATGGGTCAAATGTTGCCGAAAAACATGTGCCTTCAGTCAGTTCTTAAAAACGGCATACAGACTCAGAAGCTCCGATTAAGTTAGGCAGGTCATTCCACCAGCAGGGAACAGTCCAGGTGAAGGTCCATGAAAGGGATTTTGTTGCTTTTTGAGATGGCACCACGAGACGACGTTCACTTGCAGAACACAAGTTTCTAGATGGCACGTAAGTCTGGAGTAATTAGTTTAGGTAAAAGGAAGCAAAGCCAATGGTTGTTCTGTAGGCAAACATCAGTGCCTTGACTTTGATGCGAGCGACGATTGGCAACCAGTGAAAGTTTATGAGGAGAGGTGTAACATGCACTCTCTTCGGCTCATTAAAGACCACTATTGCTGCAGCATTCTGGATCAGTTGCAGAGGTTTGACATTGCATGCTGGAACGCCTGCTAAGAGAGCATTACAATAGTCTAGTCTGGATAGAACAAGAGCTTGGACAAGGACTTGTGTAGCATGCTCTGATAGAAAGGGCCTGATCCTCCTAATGTTGTATAAGGCAAATCTGCAGGACCGGGAAACTCTAACAATGTGGTCTGTGAAGTTCAATTGATCATCAATCACAACTCCAAGGTTCCTGGCTGACCTTGATGGAGTTATGGATGATGAACCTAGATGATTGGAGAAGTTGTCTTGTAGTGTTGGGTTGGCCGGGACCACAAGTAGTTTTCTCTTCGCAAGGTTGAGTTGAAGATGGTGGTCCTTCATCCAGCCAGAAATCAGGCAAGCTGAGATGTGAGCAGCTACCGTTAGATCAATTGTAATGTAATATTGTAATGCATTACTTTTAAAAGTAACTTTCCGCAACGCTGGATACCTAATCTAACATTCATGGACATTTATAGTATATTTAATTTACGATCCATCTCCACATATAGCACCAGTGTATTGCAAGAAAGCAATAACTAATAATTTGATATTTGTAAATCTGAACAACAAATTATTTCAAATTGCAATAGATCCTACAGAATTTAAATTTAAAAGCCCCTATAATGAATTCCAGTTGGTTTACCTGTCCTTACCTGTGTGTGTGTGTGTGTGTGTGTGTGTGTGTGTGTGTGTGTGTGTGTGTGTGTGTGTGTGTGTGTGTGTGTGTGTGTGTGTGTGTGTGTGTGTGTGTGTGTGTTTTCAACTGCAGACCCGTTACTCCAGCTGGTTTCTCTCCAAAAGGCGTCAGGCTGCTGGGATCTGGACGCCACACTGGCTGATGCGTTTGGGAAGACGGAGGATGAGCTGACCAATCAGAAGCCAGCACAGGTGAGAGATGTGATGAATAATAAGACAGCGGTGATTGTGTCCAGTAACAAATGCAGTGTATGATGGTTTGTGCACAGGTGGAGGGGTCAGTATGGGCCACTCTCCTGGCTCTGATCTGGTTATACGGCTGTAAAATAGACCAGTGGGTCGAGTGGCAGTTTGTGGCCATGAAGGCAGCGTCATGGATCGGCTCTCAGAAAGGTGAGATCTCCATTCCAGACCACATTCACTCAGTCAGCGTTCATCAAGAGATGCTTGAGCAGATATCTTCAGTTCTTTGACACACACTGATGATTTGAGTGTGTGTGTGTGTGTGTGTGTTTCAGTGGGCGATCTGTCTCAGTGTGTGTGTGTGGGTAATGTCCTGCTCGGATGTCAGGTGACCAAAGAGACTCTGGGAATCTGAAGACGTCTGTGTTTCCACTTCCTGTGCCGTCAGAAGACAAAAGAACTGCTACAGTTTAATTTACTGTTTCTGTTAGTGTTTCATTAGAATTTAGTTCTTTATTAGCTTAAATCAACAGCATATTTTTATATTAAATATTTTAAAACTCTCATGATAATGTTTTTGCTGTTTTGAAATTGAAAATAATTTTAATCCGATTCATTGGACGAGTCGATTCATTGGACAAAATTCATTGGATTCATTGGACAAAAAATGTAGGTGCTGAAATGATTATGTTCACACAAACATGTTAATGTTGAATTATGGCAGCAAAGACTACTATTAAAGTAATAAAATATTAAAATAATCTTTGTCATTCTTTTTCATGCAATGAAAGTAAAAAAAACACACCTTAAATAGTCTATACTGTACATTGAAGCCATATAATACCTTACTTACCATGTTTGAATTCCACACATGAAGTCCCTTCATTTCAACATACTTTTCATTTCACAACTTATTCAGTACAAATTTGATATCATGTTCAGGTTCGTGAGTGAGCAGCGTTTGGTGGTTTCTTCACAATAAGGTACAAAGCCACAAGGCCCTTCCTGTAAATAAATTCTATTAAAACACCTGCATTTTCACCTCTAGCTTTGGATCAAAGCATCTGATAAATGACTAATTGTAATTATTAATTTCAGACCTTTTTTAAATTCAGATTTGTTTTCACAGGCTGGATGGATCCCCAGAATGAAACAAATGGAGCTCTGACATCAGAACGGTCCATTTATTTAGGCTAGTGTTGTTGCCTTGTATACGCTGACAAAAGTTATTGACAAAATGAACTCCACTGAAAGAGCTTTAATGATTATTTTTAATAAACAGATTAAAATCATTCGACTGACTGAAATAAATCATAAAATCTACTACTATTTGAGTAAAACCAAAGGGACTTTGTTCGGACCCAGAGGATTTTTTGACTCCATCTTGACTATCAATCTTACTATGCAAGTAAATGTTACAATTGCGATGTAATTCTAATACATTTGATGTCATTTCACACACCCCTCCCCCCCATAGTTTATTAATTGTCATTAGTTGTCACTGTATTGCTTATGTAACTTTATACAGCGACTGTAAATAGGTCAGCTGCACAAACCCTCACAGTAAAACGTAATTTCCTCTAAAAGAGCTTGAGAATGTTGATCTCGTGTCTGAGATAAAATAGCCAGGTATGGCTCACTTATGCTTACCGCGTTTTTCCATCTTAAAAATATATCTAAATTACGACAAGCTCTCAATGACAAATGCAGAAAAGTTATTTCATGCGTTCATGAGCTCAAAGCTAGATTATTGTAATGCTCTACTGGGTGGTTGCCCTGCACACTTAATAAACAAACTGTGACCATGTGACCTGTGCTATATTTATGAGTCACTTTGACCTTAGAAACACATTTTGAGTTTTATAATAAAGCATAAAGACTCAGGTTTTTAATAATAATATTAATTATGTTTCCAATATATAATCATTTAAATGGACATTGTCTGTCAGTGATTTACTAAAGCCGTTGGACCGGACCTCAATCACTGAGGATACTTTCACACAGCAGAAGACTAATGGTTGGAGTGCTTATTATGTTTAAACACAAATTGGTTAAGACAAATAGTCACAAATTGCATTCTATAACCAAAAGTATGTGTATATAAAATGTCAACACCCTTAAAATTACAAAAAATGAAAGAGCTACAATTAAAAAAAGTTTCTAAAGGACGAATTCTGTTTGTGAAGTACAAATAACTGATAAATCACCCGTACTGAAGTTGCCTGGAATTTATCATTTGGAAATTCCACTTGGCTCAGAAGTTTGAGGGGGAGGCGTTTTTGAATATGGCCTAAATAATATTCGTGTTTATAGCCAAACTTATGACTCAGTTTAACCCCTTCAGACCTGAATTATGTTTTAAGTTTCTGAAAAATATAAAATTACATTTTCCCAGCTCATGAAAAAAATAAAATCAAATGTTTGGCTTTAATTGTACTTTTTTTTTGTCCATTTCAATGGACGTCAGGTCAAAACAGGTGTACTTCACAAAAATTTACCAACATAAAATTAAATAATAAACATAAAAATTGTTAGTATATACTTAAAACTTTTTCTCAAGGTCAAAAACTTTTCAACAGTATACCATTTCAACTTTAATTTTGAGGTTTTTGTTTTACAGATTGCACATTGTTTGTAACAAACTAAATATCTTAGAATCAATCAATATGGTCATGTTAGAGTCATTTTCTTTGCGCATCTTTCTTATTTTAGATCAAAAACTTGAACATTACAACATTTCAACTTTAATTGTAAGGTTTTTGCTTTATAGATCACACATTTGTTTATTCATAACAAAATAAACCTAGGAATCAATCAATGCATTCACGTTAGAGTAATTTCCTGTGTGCATCTTTGAAACAATTTCTCTGTTAACCATTTTCTTGTATTTCTACAGTACATTACTGGCAGCACGGTTGCCATGCATGATGCATGTATTTTGATTTCCAGTAACTGTACTGTAATTCACTTTACAGTACACAAGATCAGTACTGTAATAGTACTTTACTGTATTTGTACTGTATTTCATCATTTGTTCTGCTTTTGCTGTAATTAATTATACGGTATTGTACTGTAATATCTATATTGATACATAACTGCTAAATATTATTATAATTTTCAAAATAATTTCTAATAATGATAATATTATATCATAACAATATAATATGTAGTTATTAGGAAAATATAGGCTATAGTAGGAAATAATACTATGGAAGTCAATGGCTACTGTCAACTGTCTAGTTACCGACATTCTTTAAAATATCTTCTTTTGTGTTCAGCCGAATAAAGAAACTCATACAAGATTTAGAACAACATGAGGATGAGTAAGTGATGACAAATATAATTTTTGGGTGTACTATACCTATAAAGGGATAGTTCACCCAAAAAATTTAATTAGCCCATGATTTACTCACCCTCAAGCCATCCTAGGTGTATATGACATTCTTCTTTCAGACGAATACAGTCGGAGTTATATAAAAAAATGTCCTGGCTTCCAAGCTTTATAATGGCAGTGAATGGTTGTTTCTGTTTTGAAAGTCCATAATAGCGCATCCATCCATGATAAAAGTGCTCCATGCGGCTCTGGGGGTGAAATAAAGGCCTTCTGAAGCGAAGCGATGCGTTTGTGTAAGAAAAATAATTCATATTCAAGTTAGGCTTTAGATTTAAGTCAAATCCGTATGTTCGTTTGGCCGGAAGCTAGTCATTTTACTTTATATAGTTTTAAATACGGATATTTTTCTTACATCTCCATCTTCCTCATCACTCCACATAAAGTCAACATCTGAGATACTTCCATCAGCTATATGTTCAAGCACTTCAAGAACTATATATTCTGCATATGAAAAAGTTAAAAAAATGTATCGGTACTGTGATATAGATTTTTTATATAAGAAATTTCAATCAGCATTACTGGACTTCAGTTACTGGAATGTGATTTCAGTAACAGGCTTTTGAACCCACTGTCCATTCTAATGGACAGACACATTTGAAAAAATCCTGATTTAAAACGTGCAATTCTACAATCGATTTTTAACTTTAATTAAATAAGTTCAATCTTTCTATTTTACATACAAACTATGAAATACTGGCACACATATCAAAAAATTTAAATAAAACCATAGAAAATGTTGCTTGCTTCTGTGTTTGGAGTGAAGTGCTGCCATGCTTCTCTTCAATGTAGTGTTTTTTTTTTATAATTACTACATGCAGAGCTTTACTGCCATTTGA
The DNA here is from genome assembly GCA_021554675.1 of Leuciscus idus. NCBI lineage: Eukaryota > Metazoa > Chordata > Actinopteri > Cypriniformes > Leuciscidae > Leuciscus > Leuciscus idus. Next base: position 6,707,949 of record CM038643.1, read on the forward strand.
TTGGATGACAAGCGTCCAATCTAATGGACTGCAGGCTTTAAACTAGGTGAAATGCTCCAGAAGTAAAAAAAAAAAAAAAGGGGGGTTGACATGTGATGTCCATTGTAATGGGTTAACCCTCATCTTCTCCTTGTCCAGAAAGCTTATCATTTCATTTTGATATTATTTTTCTTTTTTTATTGCAATTTCTTTGGAGATATTTTGTTTACCTTAAAATTACTAGATTTTATCAATAAATAATATAATTTAAGCAAATTCTTCACATTATTTCAACATAAATACAAAATTAAGTCCCCAATACATGCATTCCCCTATTATATCAGCTCAAAATATCTTACCTCATCTCTGCCGACCTCTTATGGGGAATAAATAAATAACATGATATTTCATGACTCTTGCCTTTAGATGGCCTTATAGCTCTATATGGAGCAAATAACGAACTGTTCCTTTGGGCCTTACTTCAGATTTTCTCTTCAGTATTTCTTCAGGTATATATTTAGACATTATAAAATGTTTTTTTTATAAAGTTTTAGAATTTTTTGGTTTTTCTGTTTATAATGAAGTGTCAGATATTGTAATAATTCAAGTTAGTAAGGTGGACAGCAGGGAAAAACAAAACAAAAACAAGCACAACCTTCAATAATATTTATTTAAAATGCTGATTTTAATTCAGAATCAAAAATTGCTGTTGTAACTTCACCATTTATTTTGCAATTGGGGGGGTGGTTGCTCTGCATTGTAAATGTGTTCAAGTCTAACCATTTCATATCTGTGTGGACTGCATTGTGACTGATTGATTTTTATTTTTAAAAAAAGAAAAAAAGAAAAAAAGAAAAACATAAACTCCTCGAATTTTCTTTTATGAATTTCAAGTTCAAGTGCGACAAACGTGCTAAACACTCCTATTAACTAATTTTAAAGATAAAAAAAATGAGTTTCGGGTCAAAATGACAGTTTCGGGCACGTGATGTCACTTCAGCCTGCCAACGACGTCGCCTAATTAATATTCATGAGTAAAGCAGCGGTTACTCGGTGAAATCGATTCACCTTCTCCAAACGTTTGGCCGCTTTAGAAACGTTCAGAACCACATATTTACTCATTAAATGAGTAGATCTTTGAAGATTTGAGGCACATTTAAAGGTAGTTTCGGTGTTTAAGTTTGTCCTTCGTTTAACGGAAAATCGTCATTTCGTTTAACGGAGCGTCAAAATGGCGAATTGCGGTCTTGTGACTCAGAAAAATGAGCCAGGTATGAATTCACCTGTTTACTGTTACCTGAATTTAAACTTTAGTTTTTAATATGTTCGACAGCAGAGGTGTTTTTCCACACAGGGACGTTTGTCGCGAGGGTTTTATTTAAGTAGCTATAACTATAATATTGGATGAATGTAGAGTTTAACCGACAGATTGTTCTCAAAGGATGAAAAAAAAGTATTTTTTAACGGTCAACTGGGACAAGTTGTCACATTTTCAAAATAACTAGGGCCTGTTGTCACATGTTACGTTCTCTAACGTTATTCTATTAATGTTGAATATATTAAACCCTTTATTTATCTCTCAGAGAACTATATATAATGTGCATTTGTGATGTTCTGTTGGTTTGTGTGACTCAGTGCCTCTGAAGAGCATCTCAGTGGAGGTTCGTGTTCAGGATCATGTCTCCACAGTCTCCTCCACTCTGCTGTATGTGAATGAGGAAGAGCGCCCCCTGGAGGCCTTGTTCGTGTTCCCTCTGCCCGCTGATGCTGCTGTCTGCCACTTCAGTGCCAAGATCGGAGAGCAGGAGATTGTGGCAGAGGTGCAAGACAGAGAAACCGTGAGTCCAAATATAAGTCTGCTGGACATTAATTTGCATATTTTTTGCACCACGTAACAAAATTGTGTCTTGCAGGCGAGGGATCAGTATGATGACGCTGTGAGTTCGGGTCACCAGGCGTTTCTGCTGGAAGAGAGCGCAGAGAGTCCTGATGTGTTCAGACTGAGTGTTGGGTGTCTGTCGCCGGGTCAGAACGCTGCCGTCACCATCATCTACGTCACCGAGCTCGATGTGCAGGCCGACCACTCGCTGCGCTTCTGTCTGCCGGCTGTACTCAACCCCCGATACACACCAGCAGGTACAGCAGCTGCTACACACACTTTATTAGCAGAGAGTAGCTGATTCTAACACACTCTCTGTGTGTGTGTGTGTGTGTGTGTGTGTATGTCAGGTTCAGTAGCTGGTATAGTCTCAGAGATTTCATCAGGATGTGGAGCTGTTCCCTACACGCTGACTCTCAGTGTCCATGTGAGCTCTCCAAAGCCCATCTCCAAACTAGAGTCCAACTGCACTCTGGATCCTCTAGTGTTCCTCCGCTCGGATCACACTCAGGCTACGGTACTGTGTGTGTCTTCATGTGTTTATCTGGATGTGTGAGCACAGCAGTGTTATGCATGTGTTTTTATGTGTGTAGGTGAATCTGAGTCCTGGTCACATGTTTGATAAGGACGTTGAGCTGTTTCTGTACTATCAGGATACCCATCAGCCCTCTGCTATAGTGGAGGCAGGAGTGGCCACTGCTCCATCAGGTCGGACCTGCAGATCACTGGCATTATGGGATTGAGTGATCAAGGTTTCACTGACTCTCTCTCTCTATTTCAGGCTCTCTGATGAGGAACCCAGTGGTCATGATAAGTTTGTACCCAGAATTCCCAGAGGAAGTGTTGTCATCACTGGCAACACAAGGAGAGTTTATTTTCGTGATGGACCAATCAGGCAGTATGGGTGAAGTGATGCATCATGGGAAAGGGGCACAGACGCGCATAGAAAGCGCAAAGGTAAGATTTAAATGTGCATTTGGGTCTGTTGACTCGTATTCAGATGAGACACACTAGAATACTTTTCCATGTCTCTCTACTATAGGACACTCTGCTGTTACTGTTGAAGAGTCTGCCCATGGGATGCTACTTCAATATCTTTGGATTTGGCTCTCGTTTTGAGGCCTTCTCTCACTAGTAACTATATCTCCATTCACATACAGTATATATTCAGATATTCAATTTTTATCTGTCAGAGGAGATGAGGAGATGTGTTTGTTTCACTGCAGTGAGAGTGTCGAGTACAGTCAGGACACAATAGATCAGGCTCTGAAGAGAGTGAAGAGAATGCAAGCAGACCTGGGCGGCACAGAGATTTTACAGCCTCTAAAATACATCTACAGTCAGCCCTGTAAGCCCAACCACCCCAGACAGGTACGACAACACCTCAACATGCATGAATGAATGAATTGATTACATCACTGTATGTACATTTATGACTTTTATAGTGTTACAGCACAATTTTAAAGTGATTTTATTCCCCCTAAACATCAATGCTTCATTGTGTGTGTTACAAAGGTGTAGAGTGACAGATAAAGGAAGTGCAGTAATTTTTAATTATTTAAATTTACCATATTTAAATGAAATCTGTCATGGAGACTCGCAATTTATTTAACCCCACAGAGACAATTTACAAATGTAAGCTTTCCTAAAGATCCAGAGTTTTTTTCTTTTTAAATAAGTATACATAACAACACTAAGCTACAATGTAATATTTTTGAACTATAGGATTTTTTCGATAGTAATAATTGTCATAATTATTCAAACTGTATTTTGCAAAAACATTGCTGTTTTTAAGTCACTGACTAGGGTACAAAATTGTGTTAAAACCAGGGCAAAAAATATTTAAATCGGTTTACTCCAAGCAGAATCCGTATTTTAACGTTTCTATTCATGCGTTCCTTCTGTATTATCCGTTCCGAAACTGGTTTGATTAGTAAAAAAAATCTGGTTAATAACGTTATTTTTTATTTTTATTTTTTTTTGCTGTTTTCTTTACTCAAAAACATGAAGAGAGTCTTGTATTTGCCATCTAGTCATAGCCAATACAACATTACATTTTACAACAAGATGTTGTCCAAATGTTTTCAACGAAAGGAAACACTGTTAAAATGTTTGTTGCGTGGTAAAAAAAAAAAAAAAAAAGGTTATATAATCGTATAAAATTGCGTTTTTGAGAGGAAAAATTATGTCATAATATAAAATACCGGTAAATAAAGCAAAATGTTTACAAACACTATAAAACTATAGGCTATTTTAGTTCCCCTCACTCCATAACAAATTCTCTAAAGGTAACAGTATTCAGGCTATATAAACGTCAAGCCACAACGAATTAATTTAAAGTGAAACTGAAGCCTACCTCTCTCATTCGGCACGAATCCACTTTGGAGCCCGTCACAATGAACTGAAACTCAGCAAAATTTTTCCTTTCGTTTTGTTAATCTGTAATTATTTAAGTGAAATATATTTCGCGTATAGGCCTGTTATTTTTTATATATTTCGTTTTATTGTTCACAAAAGCGCTTCAAGTACGTGATGTAGGGCTGAAACGATTCATCGAGTTAGTCGATTTACTCGATTACAAAAATTCCTCGAGGCAAAAACTCTGCCTCGAAGCCTCGTTAAATTCCTATGACGCGCACTATACGCGCAGGGATCTGATTTCACACGGACCGTTGTTCAGTGTTCAGGAAGCACACCATAGCGCGTGATACATTTTGAATTTAGTTGGCGCGATGGCGGAGAGTAAAGATGTCCATAAACGGCAGAGAATGTCTAAAGTTTGGGATCGCTTCCTAACTGCGTCAGTTGCTGAAACAAGGTAACGATTCTGTCCCGCATTTTTTTTTTGACCCAGCGCCAATATTTCCGCCCGTGCCTAAGCCTATACATTGATGTTCACTGATTTTAATCCCATACTGTATTTGTAGTGATGATGTCGTGATGCGGTTTGACTAGATATGATGTTTAGCTTTGATGTTTTTAAGTAGTAAACGTATTCACGTTCAATTGCAAGAGAGTATAGCCTAAAAAAAGAACCGCTTCACACACACACGCACCCTCGTCTCTCACACGCGCCAGTCAGACCAATTGCGGCAATGCATATGCTTAAACTTTTATGTAGCCACGCAACAATAATTTCAGCATGCATTCACTGTATACACCGGGACGTGATGGAGGAACAAATATTGTATTGCAGTCTTTGCGAGACCTTGTTTGTAGTCTGTCACGTCTGCCAAATAGTTACAGACAACAACAAAAAATGAAACTCCCCAGCCTCTCCAATCCACTCGTACTTTTGGGGAAGACATAATCAGCTACCAAAGTAATTGAGCATAGAACATTTTCAATTAACAAAAAAAATATAATACTACAAAACGTGATAATATACTTAAACTAGCCTAAGTGAAAAACAAAATGCTGTTCTTTTTCTATTTAACAAAATGCATATTTGCAATAAAACATTCCCCTTTTCAAAGCTACACTAATTTTGTTTTATAAATTGTATACATTGTGTATCTGTTGGGCTTGATATTTTATATTCATTTCATTTATTTTTGTTCTCCAGTGGGTAATTTGCAGAAGGTGCAATCCTTTTTTTGTAATGTTGTATTAAGAAGACAAAACTAAGGCCAAATGGCCTTTACTATTTAAGTTTGTATTGATAGTTTTACATGTTATACATGTTTTACAGTAAGTTGACTTAACTGTCTTGTTATATAATTGTTGGCACTGGCACTTATAAACACTAAATGGGTCAAGATTGCAATAAATAGGCTTAGTTTTGGAGCCAAATGCTGGAGTTGGAATAAATACCTCATTTTCGTCATGCATTATTTGTTTTGGTTGTTTAAAAACACACAAACATTTTTTTATCCGATTACTCGATTAATCGATCGATTAAGTGCTAGATTAATCGATTACAAAAAGAATCGATAGCTGCAGCCCTAACGTGATGTGACATTTTGTGAATCCATGTTCTACTATCCTGCAATTTTTGCTGGTTTCAAAACGCACATTATGCTGCATATTACCTGCTCTTCATTTTCACTGAAATGTAGGCCTACTAATGCCAGTGCATTGCCATTGCGACTTGATGACTTGACAGCTGAGCGCGGGCATTTGACTCACGTTGGATAGGTTATATGCGTTAATATCATAAATGCATAGTCCGTATTGTTTGAATTTGTTACTGGTTGACTGCCAAATTAAAATATTAAACAGAACGATAAAATACGTTATTAACCGGTAAATGGCCATTTCAAATTTGCGTTTCTGTCTCAGAACTATTACATTTGATTTCGTTTCCGTGTCTGGTTATGTTCCTGTCAAAATTTCGTTCGTTTACGTTTTTTGTTTTCCTTTCATTGAACCGGTTCGGAGCCCTGGTTAAAACGCAATTGTGTTTAAAGTTGCGACACATGCATTACACACTAATGAGTGTGTGAAGTGAATGTTAACTCTATGAGTGAAATGAGCACAAATCAAATAGCCGCGTTGTTGTTACTTCTTCATGTGTCTCACTGAAATCAGAGCTTGGCAAGAGTAAATCAACTAAAATACTACATCATACACATTTTACTTATAGACAAAAAAAAAATGGACGTAGTGTCTGTGACGTCACCCGTAGGTTTCTGAAGAGCTTTTTTGAAGCCCAAAGTGGGCGGAGCTGGCCGTCGCCATCTTGGCAGCGTGTCACCGCTCGTTTGTGATAAATCGAAAATGGGCAAAGAGGCGGGATTAGCTGAGATGACGTGACGGCTAACAGACAGCTGACAAACGGCTAGTAGTGACAGCAGCAGCAATCCACCTGTCACTCAAGTGGCCACGCCCTTAATTATGCAGAACTCTAAGGCTTAATATTATTTAAACGGATGAGTTATAAAATTCATCCCCCTCACAGTTGTCATGAATGGCAAAATTAGCTATATAGACCAAAACCACTTTTTGTACAAGGCTGTGAACAATTATTTTTTTTGCTGTAAAGTTGGAACATCTATTTTTACTGTTTTGCTGTTTAACTTTTTTAAAATCACGAAAGGTCCCTGAGCTGGGACTCGAACTCAGGTCGCCTGAAGCACAACTGCATTACACCTCAAAGCCTTGCCTATACGAGGCTATCGGCTCAGACAGTTAAAAGATATTTAATCATTATAATCATAATAATGCCCACTTACGGCTTTATCCGAATACAGATACGAATAATTTTGAGATTGTTACAGATACAGATATTATCTCCACTGCACACCCCTAGTTGGCAGCATCATTTGTAAGTTTAAAATGTATGGTACCATAGCAAACCTTCCAGGGCACAATTTCATCAAGGGGAATAAGATTTTTGATCAGAGCAGCTGAGAAAAGCCATCAATTTAGTGCTTAAAGACTTGCTAGATGGCCTGATGATTGGAGGAAAAAACATTTCAGTACAGGGAATGTTCTTGAGTGGCCTGCGCAGTCTCCAGATATACATTTCCTTAAATCTTTGGTGATATTTTAAGAAAGTGGTAGCATGGAAACAAAGAATATCAGTGATCTAGAAGCTTTTGCACACAAGGAATCCCAGTAGAGAGTGTCAGAAGCTTGTAAGAACTTAGTCAACATTTATTTGAGGTTATAAACAGTAAAGGATTCGCTACAAAATTTGACTTTTGGGGGTTGAATAATTTTGCAAATGTATGTTTAGTGCTGATTTGATGCCTTTTGGTCTCTGGACATTCTGGTATTCTGTGATATGGGACAGTATAATTGTAATGAAAAGGCTAGTTCACTCTCTGACAGTAGGTGGCACCTATGGATCAGCAGAAATGCTGCAGTTACTCTTTTACACAAGTTCTATGGTTCATGGGTTTTAAATTAGGGGAGGCACAGTTGTTTGGTCACTTTTAGACTGAAAAATTAGGAAAATGACATTACACATATACATTACACATTCGGCACGTTTACACAGATGAGCTGTGTTACCACTTGGGATTCTGACGTCTGTAGTATTTCATGGAGTACAATGGTGAAATACACATTTTGAAGTCATGAAATGAATTACTGTGAATTTTATTAACAGTATATGATTTTTCTCCTCAATTTTAATTAAGCTGTGCCTTCCTTACCTCCCCCGATGAGCTGCCATTGCAAGATATTGGTTAACTTTTTTAAGGTGCTGCCAAAGGATTTCCCATGTCTGATATAAATTGTTCTCTCTTCAGCTATTCATCTTCACTGATGGAGAGGTGAGAAACACTAAAGAGGTGCTGGACCTGGTGAAACATCATGTTCACTCTCACAGGTAAAGGTCTGCTGGGTTTGATCTTCCCATCATTCATCTCTTCATCACTTACAGTAACAGAGTTTATTGTGTATCAGGTGTTTCTCATTCGGGATTGGTGAGGGTGCAAGTACCGCCCTCATCACAGGAATGGCCAGGGAAGGATCTGGTCACGCTCAGTTCATCACAGGCACCGACCGCATGCAGCCCAAAGTAAAGCTCTCCACTGGATTTCACAGGCACAAATGTTTCCTAGTCAAATGTCTCAATGGTTTCTCTTTCTCTTAAACTATATCAGGTGATGCAGTCCCTCAAGTTTGCGCTGCAGCCTCCTGTGTTTAATATCTCTGTGAACTGGAGCCTTCCAGATGGCATTAGGGTTGAAAAAATGTCTCAACCCATCAAAGTGCTCTTCCAGGGTCAAAGGGCACTCATTTACGGCCAACTTAAAGGAGAGGTAGGATGATATAGCATGTATTTTTCATGTATTAATTAGATGCGTGAATTAGAATAATTTCTGAATTAATCATATGCTTATTTTTTTTACTGATTAATTGGCGTTGTGGCGGACTAACAAGAATAAGAACTTTTTTTTCTTTTTCACACACAAAGGTATTTTTTGACTTGAGGAGACTAGGGATGGGTATCGAGAACCGGTTTTTAAATTTACAAGAACCGGTGATTCGATAAGAAACTCCGAAGCGATTCCGCTTATCGGTTCCTCTGTGTGCATTTTAATGTGATTGAAGTGCAAGAGGACCCGTGCACTGTTTATTCAAAGTGTGCACACAGAAGCCCGCCTCTCTTACTGAATGTTGCACGAGTTCTCTTCCACATCTTTTTGAATTTGAATGGACAAATAGGCACAAAATATTCAAAAATATCCTTCTAAATGCAGTTGGTTTTGAATATCCTTCTAAATGCAGCAGCAGCCTAAAATAATAATCAAAGAACAAAAGACAAAGAGAAAATTCACTCACTGTTCTTGACTGAATAACTTTTGTTACTATATTTGTAATGTATATTTTATTTATAAAAAGCAGTGTTATTTTACATTTGATTACAGTTTCTGTACCTGAATACCTGAAAATCTTAAAACACTTGTTTTTTTCAGTCATATTTTGGTTCAGTTGTGTTTATTTGTGTGATTGCTAATTTGTTTATTTGTGCTTTTTTAATTACTGAGTGTTTACTTGTCTTTAAAATTGCTTGAAATGTATATTAGTTAGGCCAGTTGTTTTTGCTGTGATATTTTTAAACCATAGGCAATAGTTCCTTGTGTGTTAGTATTAGCCTGTTCATTTTTGTTCATGGTATTCAGCTACAATTAAATGTTTTGCAATAAGACTTAGAATTAATGTGAATGACATCCAAGTTTGGTTTTGTTTTTTTACCTTTTTGGAATCGAAAAAATGATCGAAATAAGGAAAATCGATATTCGAGAATCGGATTCGTTATAGTTCAAAGAATACCCAACCCTAGAGAAGACCTATAATACAGTTCACGAGTCATTTCAACCATGATGTGTATATGGTGCTTTTGTGACCCTTTCTAAAAGCCTGAAGGTTTAACTACCTATTATATTTAAATGCTTAGAAAAGAGGCCAGAAAACTCCTTATAGCTCATATATTTAAGCTTTTTATTTGCTATTTATCCTAATTCTGTCATCTTTTACTGTCTCATAGAGTTCAGGAGGCTCTGAGGGAATGGTGACAGTCAAGTACAAGCTTAAAGATCAACGAGTAACAAACCAGCTGCACTTCTGCCTCAAACCAACTGAGGAAACTGGGTAACACACACAAACATACATAGAAACATATTGAATTGGACTGACATTTACTGTTTGCTTTTAAAATCCAACAAATTTCCTCCATGTTTTTGCAGGTTGGCTGTCCATCGGCTGGCGGCTCGGACCCGGATCCGTTTTCTGGAGCAGAAAGAAAGGGCTAGTAGTGCGAGGCTGAAGAGCGTCAGGAGAAAGATAATGGAGCTCAGTGTTCAGGCAGGAGTGAGCAGTGTTCATACAGCCTTCATCGCCGTTAATAAAGACAGCAGACAGACTGTGAAAGGACCCCTGCTGCAGAGAAGAGTGCAGACATACGGTTAGTGAGAGGATTGATGAACTTGTGAGGATGTCTGTGTCTGTTCATATTATAAATTCAAAACCAATGTTCCCTTATACATTTCATATGATAATCGCAATCAATTTCTGTTTTAGGGTTTCTACATTTTCCAAACAGACCAATGTTAAGAGGCGGTGGGCGATGGAGCTCTGATTGTGTGAGTATGAATAATTTTTACTGCCTGTTGACTTATTTACTACAGTACATGAGATGTTTCCTCCTTATTAATACGTTTTGGAAATGTATTTAGAAAGTTCCATGTTGCCTTTAAGATGTGAAATAAATGTGTTTTTTAGGAAAGCGATGAGGAGCCTTCAGGGGTAAGATCAATCATATCTCATGTGTTTTTGTGCTCTGAATGTGTATGGATCAGTGTTTTGTTGTGTTTGAATGACAGCAAGGATTTTAAAGGCTTTTCATATCAATTCTCAGTTTGCAATGTAAAATGTATTTTATTTATTTTTTTCTGTTTTAGGGAGGATGTGGTAAGTGATTCTCTTCTATCTCTTTGTGCCTGTGAGAATGTATTTGTGTTGTTTGCTAAAACCAGAGTCATAACTTTCTACTTGCATCCATTCTGTAACATTGACTGGAAATGACGGAATGTTTTTTTTTTAATGGATTCATTGACATTTGAAAAACAAATACTGGCCTCGGCCTTTAGGATTACACCGTGTCCTAACTACACGCAACGTGATAAGATTCCAGTGACAGGCTAGACGCCACAACGTCAATCAAAAATCACAGCCAATCAGAACAGTGTGTGGGCGGAGTCTAACGGCAAGCGCACAGCACTAGAGAGTAATCTCTTAACGGCACTCGCAAGAAAATGGATAAGTAGCTACATAATCAAATTCACAAATATTACACCATTTAAAAAATACATAGGCTACTGAGTTACTAAAACAATCTTTGTCAAATAATACACTTGTTTGTTCACAGTTTTTACGTTCATGTTTCCATTTGTTTAATTTCAAGATCTGAGGTGAATTATATCCATTGTTGCTTTTACAGCTACAAAGCTGGAGCACTAAATGATATTCAAAGTCACATTACACGCTTTTAACATTAAATAAAGCACATAAACAGTACCTGAGAATATCATTGCCACACTTTGTGTTTGTTGTTCCAGCGCGACGTCGCAGAAAAATAGAAACCGTTTCTAAATTAGAATCGTCGCGTGTCGCCGTCGCGCCTGGTTAGGACAAAAACTCTGATTAACATGGAAAAGATACCTTTTATCGCGTGTAGTTAGGACACGGTGTTATACTAAAAAACCTTTCAGTCAAAAATGACCATATCAATCCATCCCTATTGCAAAACATTTCTTGTTTGTTAGTTCTTTTGGATGTGTCTGTTCTTCTCCAGATCTGAATCTGTTCTGACCTTTGGTTTCTCTTCCTGTAGACGCACAGGCACGGGTCAAGTCTACGTCACGGCTGGGTAAATGGCACCCCAATGTAGTATTAGTTTTGTGAAATTTTGTACATTTAATTATTGCTTTATTTAATTGTTCATGTAATTCTTTTATTTGAGTAATTTAGTTCTTCATATTATCAAGACTGTACATTTAATGTGTTTATTTATTTAAAAAAAAAATACCTAATGAGACACAGTGAATAGAAGAACGAGATTGAAGCGCAGTCCAGCTGCTACTTACAGAACCAAACCACACTCAACAAGAGCACAGAATGCTCGTGTCGAACCATTTGTGCTACTGTTACGGACTGTTCTGAGACACGAAGGTTTAGATCCAAGTGCAGCTTTATTTGAGGGCAATCCAGAGGCGTAATCCAAGATACAGGCAAGGGTCATACACAGATAGGCAGTCCAACAAAAGAAACAAACAAACAAACAAACAAACAAACAAACAAACAAACAAAACAGGCAGGGACCAGAGGCAAGAGAGTAATCCAGGGAACAGGGCAAGATATCCAAAAACCAAGAGACAAGGAAACCAAGAGAATGCTCAGAATTGCAGTGTAACACTAAAACAAGACTTCGCGGTGAGTGAATGAATGAACATGGTATAAATAGACAGACTAACAGGGTGATGGGACACAGGTGAATGCAATCAGTGATAATGAGGTACAGGTGACTGTGATGAGTGATCAGAGATGAGTCCGGGCAGTGAGTATGGGAAATGTAGTCTGAGAGTGAACGTGAGTGTCTGATGTGGAGTGCCCTCTGGTGGCTTTCAAGGGTACTCCAGCTGGTGACCGTTACAGCTACAGACATGAGCAAATCCCTTAAACTCATGTGGCTTGTTGAGGTGAGGTGTGCTGTTATTTTCTAAGCTATCAGATGTAGGGTGTTCGTCTGGGAGATGGTAAGAAATCACCCACAGTATGTTAGCATTGTGGATACACACTCTCATGCCAAGCAGCAATTACATTTGTTCAGAACATGTATAAAATTATAATGTCAGAATGTTTCTATCACATAACAGTATATATTCAGTATATGCATCTTGAAATGAGTTTGTCTTTTAGGTAAGCGACGTTGGTCTCACAACTTGGGTAAGAACGTGTGTGTGTGTTAAATATAAATATTTGTATAATTTTTATATTTGTTATATTAATATAGTAGAACCTGATCTCCAGAAGGACTTGTTACTGAATGCACATATAACTTCTCTTTCTCTATATGTGTGTTCAACTGCAGACCCGTTACTCCAGCTGGTTTCTCTCCAAAAGGCGTCAGGCTGCTGGGATCTGAACGCCACACTGGCTGATGCGTTTGGGAAGACGGAGGATGAGCTGACCAATCAGAAGCCAGCACAGGTGAGAGATGTGATGAGTAATAAGACAGCGGTGATTGTGTCCAGTAACAAATGCAGTATTGTATAATGGTTTGTGCACAGGTGGAGGGGTCAGTATGGGCCACTCTCCTTGCTCTGATCTGGTTATACGGCTGTAAAATAGACCAGCGGGTCGAGTGGCAGTTTGTGGCCATGAAGGCAGTGTCATGGATCGGCTCTCAGAAAGGTGAGATCTCCATTCCAGACCACATTCACTCAGTCAGCGTTCATCAAGAGACGCTTGAGCAAGTATCTTCAGTTCTTTGACACACACTGATGATTTGAGTGTGTGTGTGTGTTTCAGTGGGCGATCTGTCTGAGTGTGTGTGTGTGGGTAATGTCCTGCTCGGATGTCAGGTGACCAAAGAGACTCTGGGAATCTGAAGACGTCTGTGTTTCCACTTCCTGTGCCGTCAGAAGACAAAAGAACTGTTACAGTTTCTTTTGCTGTTTTTCCTTTACTTGTTTCCTTAAGGTTTAATCCATTTAATTTGTTCAAATCAACACCAGTTTGGAAAAATATGTGTGAGTGACCTGCAAGATCATTTGAGTTTTTTGTACCAAAGTGAAAAATAGTTTTGGATTTTTTTTTTTTTATTATATAATTTCTTCCCCCAAGATATAATCATTTAAATGGATCAGGTCACACATAAAAACTGTTCTGTTCTGTTCTGTGTTTTTGCGGTTTTGAAATTGAAAATAATTTGAATCAGATTAAAAAAAAAGTGTTTTAAAAAGATGTGTCCTGTTGGTTCTGTATGGTTTTCAACTTTAACACTCTTAGTGTATTAGCCAAGTAATATTGTAGTAATAGCAACATAGGTTATTTGCTCATGTTTGCTCTGCCCTTATTTATTTATCTGAATGCCTGTAATCAATCAGGCAAAACAGAAGAGACAATTTATCATATAACACAAACTATGCATTGTTTTAAACAGGTAAACGGTTGCAGTTTATGCTTAACATTGACACTTTTATTACCATTTCGAGATAATCCATTAAACAGTTGCGATTTGAGGAGTGTGCACTAATATTTTCAGTTTTACCCGTTTGCAGCATGTTGTTCAATTAACCACTTGTAATTCAATTTTAGTATTTTAGTTGTTGTGGTAAGCTTGTGAAGGTGCTGCAGGGTTGCTAATTTCATCAAATCCCCATGTTTCTAGCCAAATAGAGAATTGTGTGTTTTGCGGAAAAAGTTAATTCATTAATTCATGCATGTCAAAGACAAACATTTCTCATTGTGATTTAATACTAATGTCTGGTTGAAGTTACTCCGGCTACCAAATGAGAAATGGGGAATGACAAAATAATCACCACTGAAACTTTATTATGCCACCACAGATACATTCAAGAAAATTATCAAACACTGACAAATCAGTGGCTGTAATCATTACATTTACGACACTATTGAGAATACATAAACAGTTATTAGAAAATAAGCAAAACTTCATTCGACGCTGAAACACAATTACCCCAGTAAACAATTACCGTCTTTCAAATATGGACTGGTTTACGACGTGATTTCAACTAAGTAGTTTCGGCAGGACTGTTTTACTACGTGTTTTCAACTGATCATCTAAGACAGGGTAAGTCTGTTATACATGCTAAAAATAACGGAGAAAAACAAACTACCAAACCATGTTCATTATTATCTCAAATAAATTTAAAGTGTTTTACATATTCCATCAAGATGTTGAAGATCGGCCTGTTTTCAACGTTGAAAAGTCGTAATTAGGCGTTGAAGATTTACGTATATTCAACGTCTAATAGACTAGCTGGGACGTCACCGAAAACAGTTTCTGTGATACGAGGAGCGTGCACTAATATTTTCAGTGGCGCTTTAACACTAAACTCGTGAATATTCATGTCAGCTTCGCCCAGTGTCTCCGAAAATCGCTGTGTCATCAGTTCGCTGTCTCGGCCCATCCACGAACACGACAGAACCGAATAAGATCTGGTGTAACACCCCCGACAGACATTTGGCGTCATTAGAAACGTTCAAAAACACTGGATTTACTCGCATAAATGAGTCGGTCTGTGAAGATTTAAAGGCATTAGGTTTGTTGTTTTAGTTTCACTTTCGATTGGAAGTAAAATCGTCATTTCCTCTAACTGTGAGAATGATGAACTGCGGTCTTGTGAATGAGAAAAACGAGTTAGGTATGAATTCACCTGCTTACTTTTACTTTTACTGTTTCCTAACTTAACACGTACCATTATATGTTGCTGTGGTGTTTTTGCATTAACGCGGTTTGCATGTTTATTGGAAATTATAAAAATGAATAACGCTTATTTTTCACATTCCTGAATCCCGACTTGTGGAATAGGGCGTTGACGGACAAAAGCTTTGCTGTGGAAAAAAACTACCATAAATCAAACAGGTCAAGATGACACTGGTTTCAGTCTTCTAATCTAAGTGACCAACCGCGTCACCAGAATTCACAAATAATGAATAATGAGCACTGATCTATATAATGTTATTCTATATAGATCAGTGATAATGACATATTATGTACATGTCTACAACAGCGCACTGCGGATTTATAGCCAACAGAAATCTGAATTTGAAACAGCAAACTATCTTTACGGTGAATAACCGTCGATTTTAACAGAATTTGGGTTTTTCTATTTATGTATATTAAGTATATTTCAATGTCAGCTGGCGGGGCATGTTGTCACTTGTTCCTGTTCACCTTTATTCTGTTATTTATGGGGATGGAGTCTATTAACCCTTTATTTATCTCTCAGAGAGATGTGATATTCTGCTGTATTTTAGGTGTATTTAAGATGCTCTGTTTTATTTGAGGTTTATGTTCCTCTGTAAAGGTTTATTTGTGATGTTGTTCTGCTGTATTTAAGGTGTATTTGTGATGTTCTGCTGTATTTGTGATGTTCTGCTGTATTTGTGATGTTCTGTTGGTTTGTGTGACTCAGTGCCTCTGAAGAGCATCTCAGTGGAGGTTCGTGTTCAGGATCATGTCTCCACAGTCTCCTCCACTCTGCTGTATGTGAATGAGGAAGAGCGCCCCCTGGAGGCCTTGTTCGTGTTCCCTCTGCCCGCTGATGCTGCTGTCTGCCACTTCAGTGCCAAGATCGGAGAGCAGGAGATTGTGGCAGAGGTGCAAGACAGAGAAACCGTGAGTCCAAATATAAGTCTGCTGGACATTCATTTGCATATTTTTTGCACCACGTAACAAAACTGTGTCTTGCAGGCGAGGGATCAGTATGATGACGCTGTGAGTTCGGGTCAGCAGGCGTTTCTGCTGGAAGAGAGCGCAGAGAGTCCTGATGTGTTCAGACTGAGTGTCGGGTGTCTGTCGCCGGGTCAGAACGCTGCCGTCACCATCATCTATGTCACCGAGCTCGATGTGCAGGCCGACCACTCGCTGCGCTTCTGTCTGCCGGCTGTACTCAACCCCCGATACACACCAGCAGGTACAGCAGCTGCTACACACACTTTATTAGCGGAGAGAAGCTGATTCTAACACACTCTCTCTGTGTGTGTGTGTGTGTGTGTGTGTGTGTGTGTGTGTGTCAGGTTCAGTAGCTGGTATAGTCTCAGAGATTTCATCAGTATGTGGAGCTGTTCCCTACACGCTGACTCTCAGTGTCCATGTGAGCTCTCCAAAGCCCATCTCCAAACTAGAGTCCAACTGCACTCTGGATCCTCTAGTGTTCCTCCGCTCGGATCACACTCAGGCTACGGTACTGTGTGTGTCTTCATGTGTTTATCTGGATGTGTGAGCACAGCAGTGTTATGCATGTGTTTTTATGTGTGTAGGTGAATCTGAGTCCTGGTCACATGTTTGATAAGGACGTTGAGCTGTTTCTGTACTATCAGGATACCCATCAGCCCTCTGCTATAGTGGAGGCAGGAGTGGCCACTGCCCCATCAGGTCGGACCTGCAGATCACTGGCATTATGGGATTGAGTGATCAAGGTTTCACTGACTCTCTCTCTCTATTTCAGGCTCTCTGATGAGGAACCCAGTGGTCATGATAAGTTTGTACCCAGAATTCCCAGAGGAAGTGATGTCATCACTGACAACACAAGGAGAGTTTATTTTCGTGATGGACAGATCAGGCAGTATGGGTGAAGTGATGCATCATGGGAAAAGAGCACAGACGCGCATAGAAAGCGCAAGGGTAAGAATTAAGTGTGCCTTTGGGTCTTTTTACATTAGACATGTGCCGGTATTTGGTAACACGTTAACAGCAGAAATGCAGCAGTTACTCTGGTACTCAAACTCTATGGGTTTTAAAATAGAGTAGACAAACGTTTTTTACTTTTAGACAGAAATTTCACTTAAAATTTCAAATTGTCTAATGTCAAAAGAAAAAATAGCCAAGTAGTAGCTTGGTAAATTTGTTGGTGATCAAATATTCAAAATCTTTTTCTTCCTAGCTGCTGGATTATCAGCAGGAGCAGTTTAAATGAAAATGAAAATTGGTTGATATACGAAGTGAGGCTAACCTCATCTGCCATTTCTCTCTCACACATTCTAACCAGAGAAACAGAGCCACTTTGCTGATGAAGTGAAATACTCAATGGTGATTGATTAGATACCGCCTAGTTATTAAGACAATTATTTCATGATGTTTCCATGTCTCTCTATAGGACACTCTGCTGTTACTGTTGAAGAGTCTGCCCATGGGATGCTACTTCAACATCTATGGATTTGGCTCTCGTTTTGAGTCTTTCTACCCGTTAGTAACTACATTTAAAATATTCTAATTATATTTTGGTAAGTGAGAGGAGAGTAGATGACTGGTTGTGTTTCACTGCAGTGAGAGTGTCGAGTACAGTCAGGAAACAATGGCTCAAGCTCTGAAGAGAGTGAAGAAAATGCAAGCAGACCTGGACGGCACAGAGATTGTACAGCCTCTAAAACACATCTACAGTCAGCCCTGTAAGCCTGACCACCCCAGACAGGTATGACAGCACCTCAACTACTCATTATGACCGCCGCTAGCATAGCTAGCCGGTCATATAGGGATTGTCAAAGTTTTTTTTTTTTTTTTTTTTCGTCACCTTACTGAATTTTTCGTCAACGATACCAGGGACACCGAAGCACCGGGGAACATGAAATTTGGTGGGCATGTAGCCCCACTAGACTTCTAAGGAAAAATTTCGTTTGGTCCCCGGGGGCCACTTCCCCCCCCGCGCTGGGGCCCCCTTAAATTTTTCGTCAACGATACCAGGGACACCGAAACACCGGGGAACATGAAATTTGGTGGGCATGTAGCCCCACTAGACTTCTAAGGAAAAATTTCGTTTGGTCCCCGGGGGCCACTCCCCCCCCGCGCTGGGCCCCCCCAAACCCCAAAAAATGCCGTTTTTCCTAAATAACTACCTGAACCGTGGCACCGAGGATGAAGAAATTTTTATGGTATGTTGGTCTACTAGACTTTTACGGAAAAATTTCGTTTGGTCCCCGGGGCCACTTCCCCCCCCGCGCTGGGGCCCCCGTAAATTTTTCGTCAACGATACCAGGGACACCGAAGCACCGGGGAACATGAAATTTGGTGGGCATGTAGCCCCACTAGACTTCTACGGAAAAATTTCGTTTGGTCCCCGGGGGCCACTCCCCCCCCCGCGCTGGGCCCCCCCAAACCCCAAAAAATGCAGTTTTTCCTAAATAACTACCTGAACCGTGGCACCGAGGATGAAGACATTTTTATGGTATGTTCGTCTACTAGACTTTTACGGAAAAATTTCGTTTGGTCCCCGGGGGCCACTCCCCCCTCCCCGCGCTGGGGCCCCCGTAAATTTTTCGTCAACGATACCAGGGACACCGAAGCACCGGGGAACATGAAATTTGGTGGGCATGTAGCCCCACTACACTTCTACGGAAAAATTTTGTTTGGTCCCCGGGGGCCACTCCCCCCCCGCGCTGGGCCCCCCCAAACCCAAAAAAATGCCGTTTTTCCTAAATAACTACCTGAACCGTGGCACCGAGGATGAAGAAATTTTTATGGCACATCAACCTTGCCCATAATCACTCATTTGTGATTTGCGCCCCTCCCATAAAAAATGAAAATGCAATATTATTCTGCTTTAATCGCCCCTATCTTCAGTGGAGATGTTCAGAACTGCACCATATTTCATGTGTATGATTAACTTGACAACCTCTGGGGGTATCCTCTGCTAAGTTTTGTAGAATTTCATCCATGGGGGGGTATAAAATAAATTCATTTATGTGCACATTTAGTGACTGTACACTCATCGGCCTGTAGATGGTGCTGTTGAGCGAAGGGTTGCTGGTTTAGGATGATACTGTCACACACACACATGCAGGAATACAAACAAACGCAAGCATGCACACACACTGACATCCACACGCACAGACACACACCCATACACACACATACAAATCCACATGCACAGACACACACACACACAAACACACATGTACGCACACATACATACACGCACAGACACACACACACACACACACACACACAGACACACACATACACAAATACACACACATACACACACACACACACACACACACAGACAGACATGCACATACTATTACTTTTTTTAGGTATATACATAAACACGCAATACAGCCAAATTACTCCACGTCATTTATTTTTGTGGAAAGCCAGTGCAGGCCTGAGCGGCGGTCATATTTTGTACCGCGATGCGGTACATCTAGTTGACATTCGTGTTAAAATATAAACTAGGCTTATGAATCATATGTTTTTCTCTCTTCAGCTGTTTATCTTCACTGATGGAGAGGTGGGAAACACTAAAGAGGTGCTGGACCTGGTGAAACATCATGTTCACTCTCACAGGTAAAGGTCTGCTGGGTTTGATCTTCCCATCATTCATCTCTTCATCACTTACAGTAACAGAGTTTATTGTCTTCAGGTGTTTCTCATTCGCGATTGGTGAGGGTGCAAGTACCGCCCTCATCACAGGAATGGCCAGGGAAGGATCTGGTCTCGCTCAGTTCATCACAGGCACAGACCGCATGCAGCCCAAAGTAAAGCTCTCCACTGGATTTCACAGGCACAAATGTTTCCTAGTCAAATGTCTCAATGGTTTCTCTTTCTCTTAAACTATATCAGGTGATGCAGTCCCTCAGGTTTGCGCTGCAGCCTCCTGTGTTTAATATCTCTGTGGATTGGAGCCTTCCAGATGGCATTACTGTTGACACACTATCTCAACCCATCAAAGTGCTCTTCCAGGGTCAAAGGGCACTCATTTACACCCAACTTAAAGGAGAGGTAGGATGATATAGCATGTGTTTCTTTAATGAGAATCAAGGTGTGTTCACACTTGACATGTTTGGTTGGATTAAAATGAACCCTGGTGTGATTGCTCTGTTAGTGCGGTTCATTTGAATAAGTGTGAACGCTGCCATCTGAACCCTGGTGCTCAATAAACAAGCGCTGAAAAGGGTGGTCTCAGTCCGCTTCCATATGAACTCTGATGTGATTTGACTGAAATATGAACGCAACATGGACCAAAGATATCTAAACAAACCAAAACCAGGGCTTGATGTCACAAAAAGGCGACCCTAATAAGGTTTTTCTCGTCATAGTCATGATGTTTCCCATCACAGTTCAGTACAGGCATCAGAACCGCGTCTCACTTGCAAATCTGTGTTGGTGTGTGTGACGGAGGGATTCCTGCCGCTGTTTTGACTCCTTTAAACATTTTATAAGCTCTTCACGAGTTCTCAGCTGGTCAGAATACCTTGTTTTGGATGTTCGGTAAATACCATCGTAAAATATACATAATGAGAGCCTTTTGTTTTGTATCTTTAGGTGCGGTGTTAAAAATTACAATATGAACGTGAAGCGAATCAGGACCAAATGTATAATTATCTTTTTAAGTCCAGACCAAAATAACCAAGAGAACCGAACTACAAGTGTGAACACACCCTCATTTGTTTAGATGATAGAAATCTGCCTTTTCGCTCTCTTATAGAGTTCAGGAGGCTCTGAGGGAACAGTGACGGTCAAATACAGGCTTAAAGATCAACTAGTAACAAACCAGCTCCACTTCTGCCTCAAACCAACTGAGGAAACTGGGTAACACACACAAACACACACAAACACTGACAACAGCTCCAGTCCTGCTTCAGACCAACTCGCCTCTAAAACGCATTTTAAATGACTAGATTTATAACAAGTGCTGGGGTAACATGTTACATGCAACACATGCTAGTTTTCAAGTACATCAATTTACACCATAATATAATAATATTAATAATACAACGAAACCATAAATAAACAGATCCCACCTCTATTTAATAAAAACACTTTAAGACTTTTTTTCTTTACAAAATCAACAACCTATTACAATATAGGTAGTGATACCTCATTTGATTATCAATTTTAGTGTTTTTGTTTATTTTTCGACACAATAATATAGCTTTTTTAATATCAGCCAATTATTGTTTTTCAGCTATAACATGAAAATAATTATTGGCTTATTGGTATTGGCCAGAATTAATATTAGTGCATCTCTATCAAAGTTAAGTTTTTACTTTTGTAGTTTATTTACTGACAATTTGATACTATTTAATTGCATCTGCTATTTGATCATAATGAATCCCAGTAAACAGTTTTTGCCTATCTTGCCATTGCAGGTTGGCTGTCCACCGGCTGGCGGCTCGGACCCGGATCCGTTCTCTGGAGCAGGAGGAGAGGTCATGTGATTCAGATGTTGAGGACATCAGGAGAAAGATAATGGAGCTCAGTGTTCAGGCAGGAGTGAGCAGTGTTCATACAGCCTTCATCGCTGTTAATAAAGACAGCAGACAGACTGTGAAAGGACCCCTGCTGCAGGGAAGAGTGCAGACATACGGTTAGTGCGACGATTAGCCGCTTTTCCACTGTCGGGCCAGTGCGAGCCAGGGCTAACAATGTTCTGGCTGGGGCCAGTAGCCTTGGACCTCAAGCACTGAGCCCAAAATCATGCTGCGTTACGTTATTTAGTCAGACTCGAATAAATTGTTGATGGACTAGTAGACATCTTCAGAGGTTATCTGTGCCTGTTCGATGTCCGACGCTTTGTAACGCGTTGTGTCAGGAGGAGAAATAGGGATAGCTCACAGATGAAGTTATTACAGAGGCCAGACAGACTCACGGAGGAGATTGGCATCTCACAACTTGCACTTTATTCCCCAATCGAACTCATGTAACTGTCTGTCACCCGTTCTACCATCCACAGCTTTACTTGATAAACAAAAGTAGGATAAGAATGAGCATCAAACTGAAATAACCCGCATACATGGGGTGTTCGAGGTGCACATACAATACAGACTGCTGACAGTTCAACAGGGCGCGCGCAGCTCTTAAAGGGGCCACACCTTATTTCCACTCATGACAGCTTCCATCCTACTGAACAGGTACCGGTATACGCTGATTTCACGCAGCCGCCATTTTGAAATCGTAAGTGAGGCTCCGGTGGGAAGAACCCCGGAAGTAAAGATAAACAACAATGCCTTGGATTACCAACCTAAAGCTGCTGCCGCGATTTACACTATTGGATGTTAATATTCAATATAGGATATGTATATAGTTCATTCCTGCTTCTTTTTTTACATTCTGAATTATATATTAAAAAAAATATTTTATTTATAAATGAATTTCACTGTATATAGTCTAAAGTATGAAAGAAATGTATGTACATTTTTAGAATTGACACAACATCATTAAACACAACAATACGCCATCGCATTCACGACTCTCCTGTGATTAAAGGCGACACTTCCGGTTCCCTTTCAAGGGAACTCGCGTTGCGTCGAATTGACGCTATGGGGAACGCTTTGCGTGATGACGTCTTGAAGCACATGTAAAATCAGTCCAATGGTGTGGCGGAACGTCAGAGGCGGGTGACGTCACGTACCAGGAAGCTATAAAAGCCGGCCCGAAACAGAAAACGAAAGCTTTCTGAGTCTTCAGTTGCGCTCTGTGTGAATCTGTCTGTATATTTGGTGTTGTCTGTCTATATCATATATATATATATTCAGTATGGCGAGCAAGCAGCAGTTTAGAGTGTGTGTCCATCCCTGCCCGCGTTATTTAACGGGAGGTGATACTCACGCTCTTTGTGTTGTTTGTTTGGGTGAGGAGCATGCCCAGTCAGCACTCGAGGGTGGTGACTGTGTGCATTGCGACGCGCTTCCATTGCGTTCGCTCCGATCCCGCTTGGCTCGGTTCAATCCCGATCGCGTTCCCCAGGGCTCTGGTCCCGCCGCTGCCGAGGCACGGCGGCAATCACAGACCTGGGGTTCGCAAATGGATCTATCAGTGGATGTTGAGACGGGCTCTGCCTTATCTCAGCCTCCTTCTGATAGATCCAGTGCCTCTCATCAGGGTGTGGAAGCACGCGTTGCGGTTTCTTCCCCCCCGATGGAGGCACCAATACTGCAATTGTCCAGCTCTGAGGAGTTGGACGTTGTTAGTATTGGCGCTGAGTCTGAGGATTCGCCACCTCAGTCTCATGCGTTTGAAGAATTGCTTGATGTTATCACTAGAGCTGTCGAGCGATTATCTATTGAGTGGCCAGAAGATAGGCAGGGCGCTCGTTCGAAAAGCAAGCTCGACTAACGTTTCCTGCCATCTCGTGCACAGCCTCAGTGCAGAAGCCTTCCGTTTTTCCCCGATCTCCACACCGAGGTGTCGAGATCGTGGGGGAAACCAGTGTCATATCGAGTGTATACTGCACAAGCATCACACTATTCATCCATTCACAATTATAAAGAGCATGGTTATGGGGAGATGCCGAAGGTGGAAGAGACGCTCGCGAGCTATCTCTCTCCAGCAACGGCATCTTCTCTGAAGGCTCCTGCACTTCCATCCAAGCCAGTAAAAGTTACATCTTCCCTGGTTCATAAAGCTTATGCCGCCGCCGGTCAAGCTGCAGCGTGTTTACATACAATGTCCATAATGCAGGCTTACCAGGCTGAGTTATTGGGTGATTCTGAGGATGGCGGGGGTATTAGTGCTGATACGGTGTCTGAACTGCGTAGAGCCACAGATTTGTCTCTCAGGGCCACCAGGGAGACGGCTAAATCCATCGGCGCTCTATGGCAGCCCTGGTGGCCACTGAGAGGCATCTGTGGCTCAACTTAAGTGACATAAAGGACAAAGAAAAACATGTTCTTTTAGATGCACCAGTATCCACGCAAGGGTTATTTGGAGACGCAGTTAATAGTGCTGTAGCGAAGTCACAAGAAGCTTCAAAACAGGCAGCTGCACTTCAGAAACTTCTCCCCCGCCGTTCTTTCTATGAGGCTGCTGAGCGGGAGCAGCCTCACTCCTCTAAAAAGAGCGCTGAGCACCGCGCCACTTTAGAAACAGAGCGTTTCCTCCCGTGCTCCCCCACAAAAATCTCGGGGACACGGAGGGCGCTCTCAAACCCAGCAGTCTTCGAGGGGTAAAACGGATCTGCGGACCGTTATTACCGCCAAGAAGGCTGCTGGGAAAAAGTCCTGATGTCTGAGGGCTCAGGACAAATGAGGGTAGTCCCCCCGAAGCAGAGCGGTTAACACCTCTTTTCACGGTGCCCGTCTCTCTTCGGTGCCCTCAGGGGACCGTTCTGCCAACCCTGCCGCCTCCGGTGTTACAGGGCGCAGCGGTCTCCGGCGAGCACATATCTCAAGGTCCACCCGGAAACGTAGTGGCCTCGGGATGCCCGCCCCCTCTGAGGAGGGTGCTAGAGCAGTCTGTTCGGTCGTTCCCTGCCGGTGCGCCGTTACAGGGCGACGAACCGACTACTCAACAGCAGGAGAAAAATACGGTACCGTCTCTCTTCGGTGCCCTCAGGGGACCGTTCTGCCAACCCTGCCGCCTCCGGTGTTACAGGGCGCAGCGGTCTCCGGCGAGCACATATCTCAAGGTCCACCCGGAAACGTAGTGGCCTCGGGATGCCCGCCCCCTCTGAGGAGGGTGCTAGAGCAGTCTGTTCGGTCGTTCCCTGCCGGTGCGCCGTTACAGGGCGATTATCTATTGAGTGGCCAGAAGATAGGCAGGGCGCTCGTTCGAAAAGCAAGCTCGACTAACGTTTCCTGCCATCTCGTGCACAGCCTCAGTGCAGAAGCCTTCCGTTTTTCCCCGAGGTGGAAGGGGAAAGGAGGGTTTCTCTGAGGAGGGTGCTAGAGCAGTCTGTTCGGTCGTTCCCTGCCGGTGCGCCGTTACAGGGCGACGAACCGACTACTCAACAGCAACACAATCCAGAAACCAGTCTCGAGAGGCTGGTACCTCTAGTAGAATCTTTGACAGCGTGGAAGCTACTGTCAAATGTTTCTCGTTGGGTCCTGCAGACCGTGGCAAAAGGGTATCAGATACATTTCTAGAAACGCCCAACTCGGTTTATGGGGGTCCTGCCCACAGTGGTGGGCCCCGAGCAGGTTCTGGTTATGGAACAGGAAGTAAACACTCTGTTAGAGAAAGGGGCCATAGAATATGTACCTCCCTCCGACAGGGAAACCGGGTTTTACAGCCGGTACTTCATAGTTCCAAAGAAGGACGGGGGATTGCGTCCCATTTTAGATCTTCGAGTTCTGAACGAGTCATTCATTCAGCTCAAGTTCAAAATGTTAACATTGAGACAAATCGTGTCACAGATCAGGTCCGAGGACTGGTTTGTCACGATAGACCTCAAGGACGCATATTTCCGTCCTTGTCATTGGAAGTTCCTGAGGTTTGCTTTCGGGGGCAAAGCATACCAATATCGAGTTCTTCCATTCGGCCTGGCTTTATCACCCCGCACTTTCACCAAATGCGTGGATGCAGCTCTGGCGCCTCTGCGCCTCCAGGGTGTTCGCATCATGAACTACATCGACGATTGGTTGATTTTAGCTCAGTCGCATCAGATGGCGGTTCAACATCGAGATGTTGTTCTCGCCCATATGAAAGAGTTGGGGTTACGGCTGAACGCCGAGAAGAGTGTGCTTTCTCCATTTTAGAGGACCACTTTTTTAGGCGTGGTTTGGGATTCAGTGTCGATGCAGGCGCGCCTGTCACCGCCACGCATAGATTCCATCCTTGCAGCTGTGAAAAGTGTAAAGCTAGGCCAGCTACTCACTGTCAAACAGTTCCAGAGACTGTTGGGTCTCATGGCAGCAGCTTCCAACGGGATACCTTTTGGACTACTGCACATGAGACCCCTGCAGTGGTGGCTCAGGACCAGAGGGTTTTTCCCCGAGGGGCAACCCATTTCGCACAATCAAGGTCACGCGGCGATGCCTACGTGCCTTGGTTATGTGGAAGAAACCTTGGTTCCTGTCCCAGGGCCCAGTGCTGGGAGCTCCTTGTCGTCGCAAACTGCTAACGACGGATGCTTCCCTCACGGGTTGGGGAGCGATCCTGAGGGTCGCTCATCTCAAGGTCTGTGGGAAGACCATCATCGTTCCTGGCATTCTATAGCCTAGAGATGTTAGCTGTCTTCCGGGCTCTGAGGAGCTTTATCACAGGTCTCAGGGGACACCATGTGTTAGTACATACGGACAACACGTCGGTAGTCGCCTATATCAACCACCAAGGGGGTTTGCGCTCGTGCCCATTATCCGATCTGGCACGCCATATCCTCTTGTGGTCCCAGGGGAAGTTGCTGTCACTCAGGGCAGCCTACCTCCCCGGGGTTCAGAATATAGGAGCAGACACTCTGTCGAGACAGGGGCCGAGGCCCGGGGAATGGAGGCTCCACCCCCGAGGTGGTGGAGCTGATATGGACGGAGTTGGCCAATTATAAGTGGATCTGTTTGCGTCTCGAGAGACGTCTCACTGTCCACTTTGGTTCTCCCTCACGCATCCAGCTCCTCTGGGACTGGATGCTATGGTACAGACGTGGCCGAGGCTACGTCTGTACGCCTTTCCCCCAGTTGCTCTGCTCCCGGGAGTTCTGGAAAGAGTTCGCAGGGACCGGGTTTGCCTGCTTCTTATAGCCCCGCGCTGGCCGGGCAGAGTATGGTTTCCCGATCTTGTGTCCCTCCTCGACGGGCATCCTCTGGAGCTACCCGTCAGGAGGGACCTTCTGTCCCAAGCAGGGGGCTTGATTTTTCACCCCCGACCGGAACTGTGGAACCTGTGGGCTTTGCCTCTGAGGGGGCCCAGCTCATAGAGTCAGGTCTCTCAACTGAGGTTGTTGAGACCATTCTACAGTCCAGAGCTCCCTCCACGAGGAAACTTTATGCCCTGAACTGGAGAGTATTCACCTCTTTGTGTAGTGACCGTCGGTTGGATCCAGTCAACTGCCCAATTGGTACAGTTCTGGAGTTCCTGCAGGACCGGTTCACTGCAGGTCTGACCCCGTCCACTTTAAAGGTTTATGTGGCGGCCGTTGGTGCTTACCACAGTCCTTTGGGTGGAATGTCTGTGGGGAAAGACCCTTTGGTATCTCGTTTCCTTCGTGGCACTTGGAGGCCTTCTGTCCTCCTCCCTTTCGAAATCGGACCAGGAGGCGAATAATTTGCTTTGCCCTGTTCGGGCGTTAGACGCATATGTCCACAGAGCTGCCCTGTGGCGTAAAAGTGATTAATTGCTCCCCTAACAAGGGAGGTCCAGTGTCTAAGCAAAGGATGAGCAAGTGGGTGGTTGAGACTATCTCACTTGCTTATGAGGCGGCTGGGCAGCCTTTTCCTTGGGCTGTCCGGTCGCACTCTACTAGGAGTATGGCGGCCTCTAAGGCCCTAATATCAGGAGTATCTTTACAGGACGTTTGTGATGCGGCAGGCTGGTCCTCACCGCACACCTTCGTCAGGTTCTACTCTTTAGACCTAGACTCTACTCCAGGGTCTCAGGTTTTGTCTTCCTAGTGCTGCGCAATTGATTTCACACAGGACAGACATTTGTAGCTATGGTGGCGTTGGTATAGACGTTCCCCATAGCGTCAATTCGACGCAACGCGAGTTCCCTTGAAAGGGAACGCCTCGGTTACGACTGTAACCTCGGTTCCCTGAAGAGGGAACGAGCGTTGCGTCACCTTGCCATATCTCCTTCATGCCTGTCAGCACGACTTCAGACTCTACGAAGCTTTCGTTTTCTGTTTCGGGCCGGCTTTTATAGCTTCCTGGTACGTGACGTCACCCGCCTCTGACGTTCCGCCACACCATTGGACTGATTTTACATGTGCTTCAAGACGTCATCACGCAAAGCGTTCCCCATAGCGTCAATTCGACGCAACGCTCGTTCCCTCTTCAGGGAACCGAGGTTACAGTCGTAACCGAGGCGTTTTCTTCCCAACGGAGCCTCACTTTCGATTTCAAAATAACGGCTGCGTGAAATCAGCGTATAGAGGGCGGAAGGGATCAGGCCGTGAGTGCAGAGACGGCTCTGCGCGAGTGGTATTTACGACAGTAATGTTAAATACAAGTACTCCACAGCGACTCTAGGGGTCGCTGTTTGACAAAAACGGAAAGCTGCATAGTGTGCCTTTAAAGACTTAAGATTCCGGCATTTGATATTTGGCCAGTGTTTTACAATACCTTTTTTTTTTTCCGTGACATTCATTTATTCATTTGTATCAGGAGTGCACATCATCAAACCGTTTACCATTTTACATAAAAAGCACCTGCTTCCATTTATTTATGATCACAGGAATGCACAAAACAACAAGCCTTTAAGGCTTTTAAATCCAAAGGTTTACACATTAAGAAATATATTGATAAAATATCATATGTTTACATCACATTTCTTTAGAAAGAGTAAGCATTTCTATTAATTTTCCACGAAATTATGCGATCTGACGAGGTTTGAGCGATCTCTCCCGTTTCACTATACTGTTGTCCTTTCACGAGAAGAAAACGGGAGTTATGAGTTATACGAGTTAACCGGAGTGCATGTCATTTATGACATATTATTCCAGTATCAACAAAGGCACAGGGAAGAGACAGATAAAACATGAAACCAAATAAATATAGTATTATAATCATAAAATGATTTGTCTACGTTCTTCAAACAGTCTCTGGTATTTTCCTTAAACGTGTATTTATTATTGCAATGGTTAGCATTAGTAGCCTTTAGCATCGCATATAAATATATTTCTGCCTCATTCGGTGATCAGAATCCCCATTGGATCGCAAAGAAGTTATTTCAAACACTTATTTGTGTCTGAAAGTGAGTTTTAATCTGAAAAGATTTGAAACTGTCTTAAATGTTGAAGTTAGCTGGTAGCCTGACATAATATAATGGGAAATGAGCAGCGGTGTTGACCGTCTCCTGACTCAGATAAACTCCGCCTTTATTCATGACCACTCCTTAAGCCCCAGTTGGCCCAAAAAAAACTCTATTGTGTGTGTATAAATTGCTTTTACTGTAACTTGACTATTTCAATCTGCTATTTGTATGTAATGAAATGTTGACTGAGCTTGAACTTCAACCACACTTGACTGAATTTGTTTGTCATGATTTAATTTTGTAAAGAAATTTTGTGTTCATCTCAATAATATGAGAAATCAAATGTTTTTCAGGTTCATTTGATCAATGTGGAATAATGATGAAAGGTAACACACACACACACACACACACACACACACACACACACACACACACACACACACACACACACACACACACACACACACCCCCCCCCCAATAACTCATAACAGGAGTTATGAGTTATACGAGTTAACCGGAGTGCATGTCATTTATGACATATTATTCCAGTATCAACAAAGGCACAGGGAAGAGACAGATAAAACATGAAACCAAATAAATATAGGATTATAATCATAAAATGATTTGTCTACGTTCTTCAAACATTCTCTGGTATTTTCCTTAAACGTGTATTTATTATTGCAATGGTTAGCATTAGTAGCCTTTAGCATCGCATATAAATATATTTCTGCCTCATTCGGTGATCAGAATCCCCATTGGATCGCAAAGAAGTTATTTCAAACACTTATTTGTGTCTGAAAGTGAGTTTTAATCTGAAAATGTTTTTAAACTGTCTTAAATGTTGAAGTCAGCTGGTAGCCTGACATAATATAATGGGAAATGAGCAGCGGTGTTGACCGTCTCCTGACTCAGATAAGCTCCGCCTTTATTCATGACCACTCCTCAAGCCCCAGTTGGCCCAAAAAA
Organism: Leuciscus idus; assembly: GCA_021554675.1. Lineage (NCBI taxonomy): Eukaryota > Metazoa > Chordata > Actinopteri > Cypriniformes > Leuciscidae > Leuciscus > Leuciscus idus. The sequence continues at coordinate 6,738,038 of CM038643.1, forward strand.
ACTCTATTGTGTGTGTATAAATTGTTTTTACTGTAACTTGACTATTTCAATCTGCTATTTGTATGTAATGAAATGTTGACTGAGCTTGAACTTCAACCACACTTGACTGAATTTGTTTGTCATGATTTAATTTTGTAAAGAAATGTTGTGTTCATCTCAATAATATGAGAAATCAAATGTTTTTCAGGTTCATTTGATCAATGTGGAATAATGATGAAAGGTAACACACACACACACACACACACCCCCCCCCCAAAAACTCTATTGTGTGTGTATAAATTGCTTTTACTCTAACTTGACTATTTCAATCTGCTATTTGTATGTAATGAAATGTTGACTGAGCTTGAACTTCAACCACACTTGACTGAATTTGTTTGTCATGATTAAATTTTGTAAAGAAATTTTGTGTTCATCTCAATAATATGAGAAATCAAATGTTTTTCAGGTTCATTTGATCGATGTGGAATAATGATGAAAGGTAACCCCCCCCCCCCCCCAATAAATAATAAGATTTTTTTTTAAATACAAATCATTTAATAATATATCATAAATTTGTGTGTGTTGTCTGTTCTTTTTGGGCAGCGAGTTACCCTGATTTACGTAAAGGTGAAGGGTTTCGGGTATCTGAGCAAACATTTCACTGTTGTAAGCCAACAAAAGGTAAAAGCCCCAATGCACTCATGGGAAAGTTCTTTTTTGTTCTTCACTTGAGGGTAAAAAGTGAAGTTTTTCTTCTTTTTATTTTTTTCAGTGACTGCAACCAGACTGAACGGATTTATGACAAGTAATACAATGAATACGCAGTGTCACTAAATGTGAAACAAAAATGCAGCGTCACCTCATGGTTAATGATAATTGATTATTATTGTCATTTGCAGAGGTTCAGAATTTCTTCTGCCGTGGTTCTAAGACTGCAGCCGCCCCGACTGTTCAGACAAACTCTCAAAGCAAGAGTGATGGTATATGCAGTACACACACACACACACACACACACACACACAAATGTCACTGGAAATGGAATGGAACACGTTGCATTGTGGGATATACAATATTGTACGTGTGCTCTGTTTTATACTGAACATTTTGAAAAATGTAGTAGGTCATAAAATTCATTAGATTTTATCTTGATTTATTAAATATACTTATTATTGTTATATATTATTAGAATGTTTTTAAAAAGGACAAAGGTCCTTCTAAACTAATTTTATGCACATAATATGAACAATATAATTTTGTGTGTTCAGCTGCTCCTGATCCTCAGAAGGACCCGTTACTCCAACTGGTTTCTCTCCAAAAGGCGTCAGGCTGCTGGGATCTGGACGCCACACTGGCTGATGCGTTTGGGAAGACGTTGGATGAGCTGACCAATCAGAAGCCAGCACAGGTGAGAGATGCAATATTATCTGTCTGCAGTCTCGGAGGCTGCATTTTCAGGACCCCAGTTCTAGGACCGCATTTTTAGGACCCTAGTTTTTTGTGACAGCGCCACCTACCGAGTCTGAGAACTGCAGTCCCAGGAACGCATTTCCAGGACCCTAGTGTTGGAGGACCGAAAAAAGTGCCACCAAGGCAGTATTTCCACCCAGTTTTAACTACATTAGAGGTTTTTTTAAAGTGTTATTACACCCAAATACTACTTTCTTTATTGCAATTAAACCTGGTTCCTAGGAATGTTGAGAAATTATTGGGTCTATGTAGCATAATATAATAACTCAAGTAAAATAAACAAGGAATCATCTTTTCAGTCACTAAGATTCACCACATTTTCAAGCACAGAGGGAAGACAAGGATGACTCTGGGGGTAGATTTAAGATTGTGTATATTTTACAAAATAATATATAACAACTGAACTTGAACACACACAAAAACAAATTTGTTCATGACGTGAACCACTAGACAGAACTTCATGGACAACATCATCACTGACTCCTAAGAGAGAGAAAGAGAAGTGAATTAAATAAGGAACATTTAGTTGAACATGTTCTACTCTCTAATTTTAAATTTCATATTTAAAAGATCTTAGTTACCACAGAGTGCACACACACACATGATACAAAAATAAGGATTTTTTTTTTTTTTACTGTAAAATTTCTGTATTCGGTACCAATAGCAGTGAAAATCCACAGTTCTCGATATCAATTTCGCAGTTTGTACCGCTTTCTCCTTTCCACAAACGCTTGCTCTCCCGTGGAGTCTGTCGTTGCTATGCAACCATGAACAGAGGCGCGCCTGGAAAAATGAGCGCGCCGCTTGTGCTAACAATTCATTTTACAGCATTAGAGGCTAATATATGATGGCTATGCATTAAAGACTATTTAGCAAATCACCATCACGTTGGCAACGTTAACGTTCCAATGAAATGCATCACAATTGTTTTTAAATTTTAAAAATAAAACTTGATTCGCATTTGATACTCACTCTGATTGTCATCCATCTTCGCTGGTCCTCTAATTCGGTAGGTGGCGTTGTCACTAAAAACCTAGGGTCCTAGAAATGCGGTCCTAGAAGTGGGGTCCTGAAAATGCAGCCTCCAGTTTTGCAGGCAGATGCTACTCGAGAGATGTGATGAATAATAAGACAGCGGTGATTGTGTCCAGTAACAAATGCAGTGTATGATGCACAGGTGGAGGGGTCAGTATGGGCCACTCTCCTGGCTCTGATCTGGTTATACGGCTGTAAAATAGACCAGCGGGTCGAGTGGCATTTTGTGGCCATGAAGGCAGTGTCATGGATCGGCTCTCAGAAAGGTGAGATCTCCATTCCAGACCACATTCACTCAGTCAGCATTCATCAAGACACGCTTGAGCAAATATCTTCAGTTCTTTGACACACACTGATGATTTGAGTGTGTGTGTGTGTGTGTGTGTGTGTGTGTGTGTGTGTGTGTGTGTGTGTTTCAGTGGGCGATCTGTCTGAGTGTGTGTGTGTGGGTAATGTCCTGCTCGGATGTCAGGTGACCAAAGAGACTCTGGGAATCTAAAGACGTCAGTGTTTCTACTTCCTGTGCTATAATACAAACACTAACAATTTGACAACTAACACTAACTAATAATAAGATAACTAACAAGTTGACAACTAACACTAACTAACAGTAAGACAACTAACAAGTCGACAGCATAGATTCATCAGTGTAATAGCTTTAAATATTTATGATACGATTTATAGCATGAAATTCAGACAAAATGCAGCAAAATTAACCAAAATGATTTAAAAATGGCCCATAATGGAGATAGCACTTATTGCACTTTTTGCATTTGTAATCTTTGTTTTAATCAAACATCCAGTTGTTAATCATTGTTGTTTCTAATACTATACATTTGTACTAACCTGTACTTTGTCGACTAAATCAAACTGTTTCTGTGTGTGTGTGTGTGTGTATATATATGTATGTATATTTATGTATATGTATATATATTATAGGTGCATCAAAATTTTTTTGATATGGGTGGGTGCTAAAAGTGTTCCAAATAATATATGTAGAAACAACACATGCAAAATATTTTTCCAGTACATGATGATTTAGGGGTGCCACCGCACATCTGTTTTTGTTGGATAAAGTGGTTAACAGTGCTCAATGATCGCCATGGAGATCTGAGGTAAACAATACTACAGCTCAAGAAAACTGAGGTGATCTTTCTGTTTGAGGTGATCTTTAGGTGTTGGGTATGTATTATCACATATTACTATCATATCTGTAGTTGTGTCTTTGTATACTTATCTATCATAAGTAATTTAAGTAATATTTATAGGTATTTGGTGCTCTTTACATCTAGCTAACGTTAGCTAGCAACAGTTTGCTAACCACAGTTAGCTATCTATGTTAGCTAAGCTATTAAGCTTAACATCAACAGTATTCTAGAGTGGACAATGTCATATTCAGAGTATACAGTGGGGAGAACAAGCAGGTTCAACCCCGTTTTGCAGGTTTTCCTACTTACAAAGCATGTAGAGGTCTGTAATTATTATCATAGGTACTCTTCAACTGTGAGAGACGGAATCTAAAACAAAAATCCAGAAAATCACATTGTATGATTTTTAAATAATTAATTTGCATTTTATTGCATGACATAAGTATTTGATCACCTACCAACCAGTAAGAATTCCGGCTCTCACAGATCTGTTAGATTTTCTTTAAGAAGCTCTCCTGTTCTCCACTCATTACCTGTATTAACTGCACCTGTTTGAACTCAATATCTGTATAAAAGACCCGTCCACACATTCAATCAAACAGACTCCAACCTCTCCACAATGGCCAAGACCAGAGAGCTGTGTAAGGACATCAGGGATAAAATTGTAGACCTGCACAAGGCTGGGATGGGCTACAGGACAATAGGCAAGCAGCTTGGTGAGAAGGCAACAACTGTTGGCGCAATTATTAGAAAATAGAAGAAGTTCAAGATGACGGTCAATCTCCCTCGGTCTGGGGCACCATGCAAGATCTCACCTCGTGGGCATCAATGATCATGAGGAAGGTGAGGGATCAGCCCAGACCTACACGGCAGGACCTGGTCAATGACCTGAAGAGAGCTGGGACCACAGTCTCAAAGAAAACCATTAGTAACACACTACGCCGTCATGGATTAAAATCCTGCAGCGCACGCAAGGTCCCCCTGCTCAAGCCAGCGCATGTCCAGGCCCGTCTGAAGTTTGCCAATGACCATCTGGATGATCAAGAGGAGGAATGGGAGAAGGTCATGTGGTCTGATGAGACAAAAATAGAACTCCACTCGCCGTGTTTGGAGGAAGAAGAAGGATGAGTACAACCCCAAGAACACCATCCCAACTGTGAAGCATGGAGGTGGAAACATCATTCTTTGGGATGCTTTTCTGTAAAGGGGACAGGACGACTGCACTGTATTGAGGGGAGGATGGATGGGGTCATGTATCGCAAGATCTTGGCCAACAACCTCCTTCCCTCAGTAAGAGCATTGAAGATGGGTCGTGGCTGGGTCTTCCAGCATGACAACGACCCGAAACACACAGCCAGGGCAGGAGTCGGTTAACTAAGGAGTTAGTAAGAAGCATCTCAAGGTCCTGGAGTGGCCCAGCCAGTCTCCAGACCTGAACCCAATAGAAAATCTTTGAAGGGAGCTGAAAGTCCGAATTGCCCAGCGACCGCCCCGAAACCTGAAGGATCTAGAGAAGGTTTGTTTGGAGGAATGGGCCAAAATCCCTGCTGCAGTGTGTGCAAACCTGTTCAAGAACTACAGGAAACGTTTGACCTCTGTAATTGCAAACAAAGGTTTCTGTACCAGATATTAAGTTCTGCTTTTCTGATGTATCAAATACTTATCTCATGCAATAAAATGCAAATTAATTACTTAAAAATCATACAATGTGATTTTCTGGATTTTTGTTTTAGATTCTGTCACTCACAGTTGAAGAGTAGCCATGATAACAATTACAGACCTCTACATGCTTTGTAAGTGGGAAAACCTGCAAAATCTGCTGTGTATCAAATACTTGTTCTCCCCACCGTATGTATGTTTTATTCTAAGAATGGTGCTATATAAGACACACACACACACACACACACACACATCAACATTAAGCCTTGTTATACTTATTTTATAACATATTTTTATACTTATTTCTCTCTTGTCCTTCACTGTCATCACTCCTCCTTTTATGCTTCCGCTCCTCCGTGAGAGATACGAGACCAGTGCGTCGTGCAGGTGTCACTCATCAGTAATCACGCCACCGGCCTCATGACTTTACTATTAATCTCAATTATGTAAAATAGTCATAATAAAGAATGAGGAGATGTTCAAACTTTTGACTAGTAGTGTATAAATATTTGGGCTATCAAATTAAACCTATTAATGCATGTGATTTAACCGTTTAACATTTGTTAATGCAAACACAGTTAGAGGACTACATGTTTGTACATAAGACTGCATCTGAGGAAAGATTATTTAATTATTGCTGATTCACTTTAAAAAAAAAAGTTGAGTTGTTGTTGTTGTTGTTGTTGTTGTTGTGGTGCGTGTGTTAGACCAAGAAATTAGTTTTGCATTCATTTAAATATATAGCTTTACATATGGTGTTTGTGCATGTTTGTTTTTCTTTAGAGATGGCAAGATACTAATGTGGTTCTGCAAGAAAAAATAAATGTTTATGTATTGTTCCTGTTTGTTCTCTTTTTTTTCTTATCTGAATGTGCTGGCATATTGACAGTTGTAGCAGATTCCCAGCAGATTCAACAGTCAAGGATTCAGAGGATGGGTGATTGTTATTCAACACTTTCTATGAGTAGTTTCTGAGAGGAAGTGAACATACACACCGAAGGCCATTTCACAAACTTCTGTCAGGGCTCCGACATTGTGATGTACATCATCATCAAACAAATGTGTTTAATTTGTACTGATCGTAAATGTGTCCATGCCTCCTTTTTTTAGTCTGTTACTTTGAATTTTTCTACTGTAGAATTTTTCTACAAGAGAAACGTACAGTAGTTTTAGAGTCATACAGTCATCTTCAGATTTACTTAAGACATTAAGTCTTTTCAGGGACAAAACCTCTGCCTATGGGAAAGTAAGACAATGAATCCAAAGTGATTGACATGTTTTTGTGATATGTGTGTGTGTGAGTTTTATTTCAAACTCTATGTGAACCTCTAATGCAAAGTCACCTTATGGTTAATGATTGTTGTTGTCAGTTGCAGAGATTCTAGAGAGTCTCATCAAGCAAAATCTCTTGGCAAACAAAAGGGTATACTAACACACACACACACACACACACACACACACACACACACACACACACACACACACACACACACACACACACACACACACACACACACACACACACACACATTGGGTTTTGATGTTTTATGGGGACTTTCCATAGACGTAATGATATTTATACTGTAAAAATTGTATATTCTATCCCCTAAACGCAGATTCAACAGTCAGGGATTCAGAGGATGGGCGATTGTTATTCAAAATTTACACTTGAGTCATACTCTATAAGTAAGTAAGTTTCTGAGAGGAAGTGAACATACACACCGAAGGCCATTTCACAAACTTCTGTCAGGGCTCCGACATTGTGATGTACATCATCATCAAACAAATGTTTAATTTGTGCTGATCATAAATGTGTTCATGCCTCATTTTTTAGTCTATTACTTTGAATTTTTCTACTGTAACAAGAGAAACATACAGTAGTTTTAGAGTCATACAGTCATTTTAGAAATTCTGGAGTCTCATCAAGCAAAATCTCTTGGCAAACAAAGGGGTATACTAACACACACACTCACACACACACACACACACACACGTTGGGTTTTGATGTTTTATGGGGACTTTCCATAGACGTAATGATATTTATACTGTAAAAATGGTATATTCTATCCCCTAAACGCAGCCATCACAGAAAAGATTCTGCAATTTTACTTTTTCTAAAACTTCATTTACTATGATTTATAAGCTCTTTTCCTCATGGGGACCTAAAAATGTCCCCAGAAGGTCAAAAATGACTATTAAAAAAAAAGAAAGAAGGTTATTACTGGGACATTTGGTCCCCTTTATGGGATTACCACACAATAACTGCTAAAGAATTCAATTCAATCCACGTTTATTTGTATAGCACTTTTCACAATACACATCATTTCAAGCAGCTTTACAGAAAGTGCATGAGTCCACATTACAATTTAGAGTGATCTGTTATCAGAGGTGATAAGTTATGTATTTCAGAAATGAACATATACAAAATCACAGTTAGCTAAAAATGTATTAATTTAAACAATGTAATAATTAATGCAGAAACAATGAGCTCATTGAAGTAATGAATACTTGTTTGTTAACAAATGATGACATTTAGAAAATATAGCATTGAAATAAAGATTTCAATGCATAGAGATGAAACAAGAGATGAGTCTTTTTATCATCTTGGAAATAAATTTTATTTTCCCTTTTTTTTCTTCTTCAAATTTGTCTATAATTGCCTCAACTTTTGGTAGTACGATTAAATGAGTCAAAGAACCGATCAAGAATGTTATGCTATTATGTCATTCCTAACATAGTCCAATATTGAGGTCAAAACAACCAACAAGGACAAAGAGGCAAGAAATTTCAGGATTATTTTTGAACAGATTTTCCTCTTTCTCTATATGTGTGTTCAACTGCAGACCCGTTACTCCAGCTGGTTTCTCTCCAAAAGGCGTCAGGCTGCTGGGATCTGGACGCCACACTGGCTGATGCGTTTGGGAAGACGGAGGATGAGCTGACCAATCAGAAGCCAGCACAGGTGAGAGATGTGATGAATAATAAGACAGCGGTGATTGTGTCCAGTAACAAATGCAGTGTATGATGGTTTGTGCACAGGTGGAGGGGTCAGTATGGGCCACTCTCCTGGCTCTGATCTGGTTATACGGCTGTAAAATAGACCAGCGGGTCGAGTGGCAGTTTGTGGCCATGAAGGCAGCGTCATGGATCGGCTCTCAGAAAGGTGAGATCTCCATTCCAGACCACATTCACTCAGTCAGCGTTCATCAAGAGACGCTTGAGCAAATATCTTCAGTTCTTTGACACACACTGATGATTTGAGTGTGTGTGTGTTTCAGTGGGCGATCTGTCTCAGTGTGTGTGTGTGGGTAATGTCCTGCTCGGATGTCAGGTGACCAAAGAGACGCTGGGAATCTGAAGACGTCAGTGTTTCCACTTCCTGTGCCGTCAGAAGACAGAAGAACTGTTACAGTTTCTTTTACTGTTTTTCCGTTACTTGTTTCCTTAAGGTTTAATCCATTTAATTTGTTCAAATCAACACCAGTTTGGAAAAATATATGTGAGTGACCTGCAAGATCGTTTGAGTTTTTTGTACCAAAGTGAAAAATAGTTTTGGATTTTTTTCTTTTTCTTATATAATTCCCCCCCCCCCCCCCAAGATATAATCATTTAAATGGATCAGGTCACACATAAAAACTGTTCTGTTCTGTTCTGTGTTTTTGCGGTTTTGAAATTGAAAATAATTTGAATCAGATAAAAAAAAAAAGAAGGTTTTAAAAGATGTGTCCTGTTGGTTCTGTATGGTTTTCAACTTTAACACTCTTAGTGTATTAGCCAAGTAATATTGTAATAATAGCAGCATAGGTTATTTGCTCATGCTTGCTCTGCCCTTATTTATTATCTGAATGCCTGTAATCAATCAGGCAAAACAGAAGAGACAATTTATCAACTATGCATTGTTTTAAACAGGTAAACGGTTGCAGTTTATGCTTAACATTGACACTTTTATTACCATTTCGAAATAATCCATTAAACAGTTGCGATTTGAGGAGCATACACTAATATTTTCAGTTTTACCCGTTTGCAGCATGTTGTTCAATTAACCACTTGTAATTCAATTATAATATTTTAGTTGTTTTGGTAAGCTTGTGAAGGTGCTGCAGGGTTGCTAATTTCATCAAATCCCCATGTTTCTACCCATATAGAGAATTCATTTAATTCAGTTAATTCATTAATTCATGCATGTCAAAGACAAACACTTCTCATTGTGATTAAATACTAATGTCTGGTTGAAGTTTCTCCGGCTACCAAATGAAAAATGGAGAATGACAAAATAATCACCACTGAAACTTTAATATGCCACCACAGATACATTCAAGAAAATTATCAAATTAAATTTTAAAAGATCAAATCAAAACAGAAGTATAATTAAAACTCTATGGCTGTTGGCTCATTTACTAATGAGGCCACTGACAAATCGTGGCTGTAATCATTAAATTTACCACACTATTGAGCATACATAAACAGTTATTAGAAAAGAAGGCAAGGCAAGTTTATTTATATTAATAAACTTTATAAATATTATATTTATATTTATAGAAGAAGCAAAACTTCATTCGACGCTGAAACACAATTAGGCCTACGTCACCAAAAAAAACAGTTTCTGTGATCCGAGGAGCGTGCACTAATATTTTCAGTGGTGCTTTAACACGAAACTCGTGAATATTCATGTCAGTTTCACCCAGTGTCTCCGAAAATCGATGTGTCATCAGTTCTAGTGATGGGCGATACTGCAAATTTTGGTATCGATCCGATACCAAGTAAATACAGGGCCAGTATCGCCGATATCGATACCGATACCAATACTTTTTCATTTTAAAAGCATGCACTTGAACTTGTATGCACTTTCCTGTGCTAGAGCAGTGTGTCATGATTTATGAGGTGAATGCATCATTAATATGCTAAATCTGAATACGTTTTTCATGACTACTAGGCCTAAATATTTTGTGATTTGTGCTCTCAACTCGCCTGTAATTAGTCAGTGACTTTTACAAAACTACCCTAATTATAGTACTAACCTACTAGCCTACTGTTCAAAGGTTTGGGGTCTGTAAGATTTTTAATTCTCTTCTGCATTTATTTGATAAAAAATACAGTAAAAACTGTAATATTACAATTTAACATGGGCTATCTGTTTTCTATGTCATAGTAAACTGTAATTTAATCATGTGATCAAAGCTGAATTTTCGGCATCATTACTCCAGTCATGATGATATTTCATTTTAATATGCTGATTTGATGAACAAAGTTGAAAGAACAGCATTTATATGAAGTATATATATTTTTTTCGTTCTCGTATTGCGTAAGTTAGCTTACACTACGGGAAAGTTGTCTTTTCTCGAGATCTGAAGCCAAAAAATTATCCTTAATTTTGTATTTATTGTCAACGCAGTGCGGCAGCCGACAGACCATGGCAGGCTACATAAGCGTGCTCATTGGCTGTCCAGCGGCAACTGCTGCAGCCTACCAGTGGGCCCTGTGTGACGTCACGCCCAACGAGGGCGCTTCGCGCCCTCCACACCCCTCTAACCGTCAGGATGGGTGTAGCTAGCGTGTATATAAGGAAGGGCTCACAGGCTGAAATCTGATTTTCTTGTCTTCAGCGAAGCTCTTCGCATCGCTGGATCTTGAGAGCCGCCGCCGTTGAAACCATTGACCAGCAGGCCTAGGAAAGGGCCTGAGGAAGCCGGCCGCCTTCGCCGCCTTCAGCCATCCGTGCCTGCTACGCTATCCGGCGACATATCCTTTCATTGCTGTGTGTGCTCGCCCTGCGACACATACTTTCTCTCATTCTCTCCTAAAAGAGCACGAGGCGTTTTTCTCAAAATGCCTCGTTTTTCCTGCGGCTCGTGCCGCTCCCCGCTCAGCAACGGAGACCGCCACCTCATCTGCGCTCTCTGCCTGGGCCGCGAGCACGCCGCCACCGCACTCTCTACGGGCGGCTGCCCCGAGTGCGAGGAACTTTCAATGTCGACCCTGCGGGCTCGACTTGAAGTTTTCGACCATGCTGTCGCTCCGCCTGTCTCTGCCGGGCCGCGCAGGAAGAAGCGCCGCTCGCAGAGACCACCGGAGACCGATGTGGCACCGAGGAGCTCGCCGGAACCTTTCCCTCGAGCTTCTCCCTCGCCCTCTCCGCCCCCCCTCCCGGCCGCCCAACCGCCGGCTCTATCCGCCCGCGCCGCCGCCGCGTCAGGGGATGAAGCGGATGAGATAGACGAGGATGCCGGCGCTGACAGCTGTTCCATCCTGGCTTCTGACAGCGAGGTGTGGTCTACCGCCGGAGCTTTTGCGCCTCCTCACCAAGGCCATTGACCAGCTGTGCCTCGAGTGGTCTCAGCGCCGAACAGACTCGACGGCTGTTTCCTTCATCGCCGCTGTAGAAGGGGTACAATGCCATTCCGCCCGTGGAAGAGGCGGTTGCAGCGCACCTTTGCCCGCCTTCTGGATGGCGCTCAAAGGCTGCCCTCCCGTCAAAGGCTTGCAGGACCACATCAGCCCTCGTCGGCCGCGCTTTCACCGCCGCCGGACAGGCTGCATCGGCCCTGCACTCGATGGCCATGCTGCAGATTCTCCAAGCTGATCTTCTCCGCGATCTGGACGAGAAAGGCTTTTCACGGATCACGGATTTACGCAGCGCGACGGATCTCTCTCTTCGCGCCACGAAATCCGCTGCCCAGGCCCTAGGAAGGTGCATGGCCTCTCTGACTGTTACAGAGAGGCATCTCTGGTTAACAGCCGGACCACCGTCGAAGCTTCACGCTCTGTCAGTCCCCGTTGCCACGGCTACTGCAGATGTTTACCTAAGCTATTCCAGGCGCGTCAGAATGGGTGCTAAGCACAGTAAAAAAGGGCTATACTCTGCAGTTCGCTCGCCGCCCCCCCGCGCTTTCAAGAGTGAACCAAGACGAGAGTGAATGGGGAAGTAGCACATCTACTTCGGGCAGAAATAGCGATACTTCTGTGCAAAAGGGCTATAGAACCGGTACCCCCTTCTCTGAGTGAGTAAGGTTTTTACAGCCGTTATTTTCTCGTTCCCAATAAGGACGGAGCTCTCAGACCGATTTTGGATCTGAGATATTTGAACAAAGCTCTTATGAAAAGACCGTTCAAAATGCTCACAACCAGGCAGATCCTCGCGCAGATTCGCCCAAGGGACTGGTTTATCTCCCTTGATCTGAAAGACGCTTACTTTCAGATCCAGATAATACCCCGTCACAGGCCATTCTTGAGATTCGCCTTCGACCGTCAGGTATATCAGTACACCGTCCTGCTGTTCGGCCTGTCTTTAGCACCCCGTACATTCACGAAGTGCATAGACACGGCTCTCGCTCCCCTGAGAGGTCAGGGAATGCGAATTTTGAACTATTTGGACGATTGGCTGATTCTAGCACAGTCAGAGGAAGAGCTTATCGCTCACAGAACAGTGCTTCTCAGCCACCTGGAAAGCCTGGGTCTCACGGTCAACTGGACCAAGAGCTCATTACTGCCCAGTCAGTCAACCTCTTTTCTGGGTTTGGAACTGGACTCTGTGGCAATGACGGCCCGCCTGTCGACACAGCGCGCGCGCTGCATCCGACCCCTGGCCGCGTCTCTCCAGCCGGGCAGCACCGCACCTCTCAAAACATTTCAGAGGATGCTGGGTTGTATGGCTTCAGCTGCAGCAGTGCTTCAGCTGGGTCTACTGCGTATGCGCCCGTTGCAACGCTGGTTGAATGCCCGAGTGCCTCACAGAGCCTGGGCTTCCGGCGGCATTCGAATCAGAGTGACTCAGAGCTGCGTTTCAGCACTGAAGCCCTGGTTAGCGGCCGACTGGTACCAGCGGGGCGTGACAATGGGAGCCGTCTCACACCGCAAAGTTATCTCGACGGATGCATCCAACTTAGGTTGGGGGGCTCTTTTCGAGGGCAAACCTGTCTTTGGCCTGTGGTCAGACCAGGAGAAATGCCTCCACATAAACTGTTTGGAGATGATAGCGGTCGAGAACGCGCTCAAGCGCTTCCTCCCACTCATACGGGATCACCATGTGCTAGTCCGCTCGGACAACATGTCCGTGGTGTCCTATCTGAACCGACAGGGCGGTGTCAGATCCAGGAACCTCTGCAAACTGACAGAACGCCTTCTCGTGTGGGCTCATCACTCGTTGCGCTCGCTGAGAGCTGCGCACGTGCCGGGCCACCTGAACGACGGCCCAGACAGACTGTCCAGAGACATCATTCCCCCGGGAGAATGGTCTCTGCACCCCCAGACAGTCCAGTCGTTCTGGCGCCTATTCGGCAGGGCGAAAGTCGACCTCTTTGCGTCAAAAGACAACGCTCACTGCCCGACGTTCTTCTCAAAGAGCGAGGACGCACTGGCCCAAACCTGGCCCAGCCTCCCGCTATACGCTTTCCCTCCGATCTCCCTGTTACCACAGGTCATCAAGAGGATCAGGGAAACACACCACCCAGTGCTCCTAATAGCCCCGCGATGGGAGAACTAAATCTGGTACCCAGAGCTAGTGAGGCTGTCGCACTTAACCCCATGGCCGATCCCGGTGAGAAAGGATCTCCTCTCCCAAGCCGGTGGATCAATCTGGCATCCCCATCCAGAGCGCTGGTCTCTGCATGCGTGGATAATCAACGGATACCCGTTGACCTGCCAGAAGGGGTCGTAAACACGATCACGCAGTCTAGAGCTCCTTCCACGAGAAGGCTCTACGTGTCTAAATGGTCTGTGTTCTCTAAATGGTGCGCTACTAAGAGCCTGGATCCACGTACATGCGGGGTTCCACGGGTGCTCTCCTTCCTACAAGGGGGCAGGTCCCCCTCCACGCTCAAAGTGTATATTGCGGCTATTGCAGCGTTCGCGGAGACGACGCACGGCCGTGCAATAGGAAGGAACGAGCTCATCATCCGTTTCCTCAGAGGAGCCAGACGGATGAATCCCCCATGGCCCCCCTCGGTTCCTATTTGGGATCTGTCCTTGGTCCTGGAGGCCCTGAAAGCTTTTCCGTTTGAACCGCTTGAATCCGTGGACCTGAAATACCTTTCGTTCAAAACCGTTTTTCTGATAGCTCTGTCTTCAGTAAAACGCGTGGGGGATCTACACGCGCTATCTGTTAGCCCCACATGTCTTGAGTTCGAACCAAATGACTCCAAAGTCATCCTCAAACCGAGACACGGTTACATCCCCAAAGCGATTGGTACCCCCTTTAGGGCGCAAATCATCTCCCTGTCGGCTCTGCCAGCATCCGATAGCGAGGACAGTGATAACCTCTTATGCCCCGTCAGGGCGCTGAGAGTTTACATCACGCGCTCTGCCGCCTTTAGGCGTTCCGAGCAGCTCTTCGTTTCGTTTGGTGGGCGCACCAAGGGTCTCACTGCCTCGAAACAGAGCCTGTCCAGGTGGATAGTGGACGCGATCGCAGCAGCCTACGCCTCCAAACACCTGCAGTGCCCTATGGGTATCAGAGCCCACTCCACTAAAGGCATGGCCTCGTCGTGGGCTTGGTCCAGCGGGATTTCTATTCACGATATTTGCATGGCGGCGGGCTGGGCCTCCCCATCTACATTCGTGAGGTTTTATAACCTGGAAGTTCCCGCCTTGCAGGCTGAACTCTGTTCTGGCAGGGCCGCTCTATTTTATATGAAGTGCTTATTACATGTGCTGGCCCGTCTCTCCGACTGGCCACCTGTTCCAGCATGTGGTTTCCCCGGTTTCCCTGGGACTCATGCACTGGATGCTCGGGGCGCACGCCGTTGACAAGGGGTTCCCGTAGCGTAAGCTAACTTACGCAATACGAGAGAACCTCTCGTAAGAGAACGTACTCGGTTACCTAATGTAACCTCGGTTCTCTCTAGAAGAGGGAACGAGTATTGCGTAACCTGCCGTGTCGCGCCACAAGCTTTTGCGCTTCAGACTACGAAAACCAGATTTCAGCCTGTGAGCCCTTCCTTATATACACGCTAGCCACACCCATCCTGACGGTTAGAGGGGTGTGGAGGCGTGACATCACACAGGGCCCACTGGTAGGCTGCAGCAGTTGCCGCTGGACAGCCAATGAGCACGCTTATGTAGCCTGCCATGGTCTGTCGGCTGCCGCACTGCGTTGACAATAAATACAAAGTTAAGGATAATTTTTTGGCTTTTTTTTTGGAAAGACAACTTTCCCGTAGCGTAAGCTAACTTACGCAATACTCGTTCCCTCTTCTAAAGAGAACCGGGGTTACATTAGGTAACCGAGTACGTTTCCCATTAACGCACTGGGCCTGTGAGCTCAGCGAAGCACCAGCATCGAACGCTCTCTGTGATTGATTGGTTTCGTCTTGTATCCAGATGAATAGGAGAAAAAGTTCTATCCTACACAATTATCCGATAGCATTCGCTTATTTTTCCACTTAGAAGCTTATTTTACGCACTGAATTGCGTGCTAAATTAATACAAAATTACTGGTAAAAACACACACATTTGGATCGATATTTTTATGTGAGGATCGATTCTTTTCGATACACGGTACTTCAGGATCGATCCGCCCATCCCTAATCAGTTCGCTGTCTCGGCCCATCCACGAACACAACAGAACCGAATAAGATCTGGTGTAACACCCCCGACAGACATTTGGCGTCATTAGAAACGTTCAAAAACACTGGATTTACTCGCATAAATGAGTCGGTCTGTGAAGATTTAAAGGCATTAGGTTTGTTGTTTTAGTTTCACTTTCGATTGGAAGTAAAATCGTCATTTCCTCTAACTGTGAGAATGATGAACTGCGGTCTTGTGAATGAGAAAAACGAGTTGGGTATGAATTCACCTGTTTACTTTTACTTTTACTGTTTCCTAACTTAACACTTATATGTTGCTGTGGTGTTTTTTTATTATAAAAATTAATAACGCTTATTTTTCACATTCCTGAATCCCGACTTGTGGATTAGGGCGTTGACGGACAAAAGCTTTGCTGTGGAAAAAAACAACCATAAAAACAGGTCAAGATGACATTGGTTTCAGTCTTCTAATCTAAGTGACCAACCGCGTCACCAGAATTCACAAATAATGAATAATAACATATTATGTACATGTCTGCAACAGCGCATTGCGGATTTAGCCAATAGATATCTGAATTTGAAACAGCAAACTATCTTTACGGTGAATAACCGTCGATTTTAACCGAATTTAGGTTTTTCTATTTTCTCAAGCATATTTCAATGTCAGCTGGCGGGGCATGTTGTTACTTGTTCCTGTTCACCTTTATTCTTTTATTTATGGGGATGGAGTCTTTTAACCCTTTATTTATCTCAGAGAGATGTGATGTTCTGCTGAATTTGAGGTGTATTTGTGATGTTGTTCTGTTGGTTTGTGTGACTCAGTGCCTCTGAAGAGCATCTCAGTGGAGGTTCGTGTTCAGGATCATGTCTCCACAGTCTCCTCCACTCTGCTGTATGTGAATGAGGAAGAGCGCCCCCTGGAGGCCTTGTTCGTGTTCCCTCTGCCCGCTGATGCTGCTGTCTGCCACTTCAGTGCCAAGATCGGAGAGCAGGAGATTGTGGCAGAGGTGCAAGACAGAGAAACCGTGAGTCTAAATACAAACCAACAGGATGCCGATTTGCTTATATTTTTACTGTGCACTATGTAATATAACTGTGTCTTGCAGGCGAGGGATCAGTATGATGACGCTGTGAGTTCGGGTCAGCAGGCGTTTCTGCTGGAAGAGAGCGCAGAGAGTCCTGATGTGTTCAGACTGAGTGTCGGGTGTCTGTTGCCGGGTCAGAACGCTGCCGTCACCATCATCTACGTCACCGAGCTCGATGTGCAGGCCGACCACTCGCTGCGCTTCTGTCTGCCGGCTGTACTCAACCCCCGATACACACCAGCAGGTACAGCAGCTGCTACACACACTTTATTTGCGGAGAGTAGCTGATTCTAACACACTCTGTGTGTGTGTCAGGTTCAGGAGCTGGTATAGTCTCAGAGATTTCATCAGGATGTGGAGCTGCTCCCTACACGCTGACTCTCAGTGTCCATCTGAGCTCTCCAAAGCCCATCTCCAAACTAGAGTCCAACTGCACTCTGGATCCTCTAGTGTTCCTCCGCTCGGATCACACTCAGGCTACGGTACTGTGTGTGTCTTCATGTGTTTATCTGGATGTGTGAGCACAGCAGTGTTATGCATGTGTTTTTATGTGTGTAGGTGAATCTGAGTCCTGGTCACATGTTTGATAAGGACGTTGAGCTGTTTCTGTACTATCAGGATACCCATCAGCCCTCTGCTATAGTGGAGGCAGGAGTGGCCACTGCCCCATCAGGTCGGACCTGCAGATCACTGGCATTATGGGATTGAGTGATCAAGGTTTCACTGACTCTCTCTCTCTCTCTCTCTCTCTCTCTCTCTCTCTCTCTATTTCAGGCTCTCTGATGAGGGACCCAGTGGTCATGATAAGTTTGTACCCAGAATTCCCAGAGGAAGTGATGTCATCACTGGCAACACAAGGAGAGTTTATTTTCGTGATGGACAGATCAGGCAGTATGGGTGAAGTGATGCATCATGGGAAAAGAGCACAGACGCGCATAGAAAGCGCAAGGGTAAGAATTAAGTGTGCCTTTGGGTCTTTTTACATTAGACATGTGCCGGTATTTGGTAACACGTTAACAGCAGAAATGCAGCAGTTACTCTGGTACTCAAACTCTATGGGTTTTAAAATAGAGTAGACAAACGTTTTTTACTTTTAGACAGAAATTTCACTTAAAATTTCAAATTGTCTAATGTCAAAAGAAAAAATAGCCAAGTAGTAGCTTGGTAAATTTGTTGATGATCAAATATTCAAAATCTTTTTCTTCCTAGCTGCTGGATTATCAGCAGGAGCAGTTTAAATGAAAATGAAAATTGGTTGATATACGAAGTGAGGCTAACCTCATCTGCCATTTCTCTCTCTCACATTCTAACCTGAGAAACAGAGCTGCTTTGCTGATGAAGTGAAATACTTAATGGTGATTGATTTGATACCGCCTAGTTATTAAGACAATTATTTCATTTTGTTTCCATGTCTCTCTATAGGACACTCTGCTGTTACTGTTGAAGAGTCTGCCCATGGGATGCTACTTCAACATCTATGGATTTGGCTCTCGTTTTGAGTCTTTCTACCCGTTAGTAACTAACTACATTTAAAATATTCTAATTATATTTTGATAAGTGAGAGGAGAGTAGATGACTGGTTGTGTTTCACTGCAGTGAGAGTGTCGAGTACAGTCAGGACACAATGGCTCAAGCTCTGAAGAGAGTGAAGAGAATGCGAGCAGACCTGGGCGGCACAAACATTTTACAGCCTCTAAAACACATCTACAGTCAGCCCTGTAAGCCTGACCATCCCAGACAGGTACGACAACACCTCAACTACTCATTGACATTCGTGTTAAAATATAAACTAGGCTTATGAATCATATGTTTTTCTCTCTTCAGCTGTTTATCTTCACCGATGGAGAGGTGAGAAACACTAAAGAGGTGCTGGACCTGGTGAAACGTCATGTTCACTCTCACAGGTAAAGGTCTGCTGGGTTTGATCTTCCCATCATTCATCTCTTCATCACTTACAGTAACAGAGTTTATTGTGTATCAGGTGTTTCTCATTCGGGATTGGTGAGGGTGCAAGTACCGCCCTCATCACAGGAATGGCCAGGGAAGGATCTGGTCACGCTCAGTTCATCACAGGCACTGACCGCATGCAGCCCAAAGTAAAGCTCTCCACTGGATTTCACAGGCACAGATGTTTCCTAGTCAAATGTCTCAATGGTTTCTCTTTCTCTTAAACTATATCAGGTGATGCAGTCCCTCAGGTTTGCGCTGCAGCCTCCTGTGTTTAATATCTCTGTGGATTGGAGCCTTCCAGATGGCATTACTGTTGACACACTATCTCAACCCATCAAAGTGCTCTTCCAGGGTCAAAGGGCACTAATTTACACCCAACTTAAAGGAGAGGTGGGATGATTTAGCATGTGTTTCTTTAATGAGAATTAAGGTGTGTTCACACTTGACATGTTGGATTTGGTTGGATTAAAACGAACCCTCGTGTGATTGCTCTGTTAGTGCGGTTCATTTGAATGAACTCTGGTGTGGTTCGACTGAAATATGAATGCAACATGGACCAAAGATTTTTTTTTTTTTTTTTTTTAATAGGTGTTATACAAATATTGGCAAAACCTCACACATGATACAAAACCCAAACAAAGTGTAAAAGACATAAAACGTTCAATATACCATGATTATTTGATATTATAAAAAAAAACATATATAGAGAGCATGTATCACACATTCAACATGAAACAAATAAGAACAGTAATTGACAAGACAATAAAAAAATAAAAAATTTAGATTTTTTGGGATAGATTACCATGAGGGTGGAGAAGGAAGGCTATGTGTGTGTGTGTGTGTGTGTGTGTGTGTGTGTGTGTGTGTGTGTGTGTGTGTGTGCTAGAATAAACATTACCGTGCGTGTAAGTTTGTGTATGGTTGAGTGTTTTGTGTTTGAATGTTGAAATCAGCAGGATTGGTATAGTATGAATTGTTGTAATTAAAGTACTGTGCCCTAGTTATAAGAGGGGATGGGTTGGGTTGGGTCAGGCTCAACGGATCTTTCCTCTGACTGCTCCAGCCCTCACCGGGGCCGAGGAGCATATTAATCCTAGGAGGTAGGGGGAGTGGGGCTTCGGACGCGGGGGGGGGGGGGGGGGGGGGGGGGGGGGGGGGGGGACTTAATCCAGAGGCACTCGGTGCCAGAACCCCTCTTCACTGCCGTCAGTTGTTGTCCTACTGACGGGCCAGCTCATCTACACACCCCACTATCCCTATGTTATGTCTTCTAGGGTCTAAATGAAGTCTAAGTGCATTAAAAGAGGTGTGGCGCAGGGGGTAGAACTTATTCAGAACCACCTCAAGCACCACCCATTTCCCTACCTATTGATTGATTGTGTGATTGAATGTGTGATATGAGATGCATTAAAAAGAGGTGGGGAGCAACAGTGCAGGACCTCTTCAGGCCGTCCACACAGCACACTTTAATTCTTAAATAGGAATGTGAATGTTGGCCATCTAGCATGAGGAGCATTAAAAAGTGAGGTGTACAGAGTAGAGCCGGCCACAGCAGTTGCAGTGGAGGAGGAGGTCTGTGGAGGCGCGGTGAAAGAGGAGGCATGTTCTCCCTCAAGATAAACACCCCCCTCCAGCCCATCCACCAAAAAATTGGAAATTTGGAAAGTGTTAGCCAAGTGGATGGGGAATCATTTGAGTTCTTTCCAGAGGGGTTATTTGATATTTCTACTGAGATGTGATCCAAAAGTAGGTTTTTCCAAATAGCGATATGGATTTTGTTTTTTGTTTTCCAATTTATGAAGATAGTTTTCTTGGCGACAGCTAGCGCGACCAGCAGAGTTTTACTGTTCATGTGATTCAGATTGATTGTGGAGATGTCTCCGAGTAGACAGAGAGATGGGGACGATGGGATGGAGCAGCCGAAGAAGGCGGATAGAATCCTTGTAACCTTTTCCCAGAGTTGTTTTATAGGGGTGCAGTGCCAAAGTGCATGAATATATGTGTCCCTGCGGTTTTGAGTGCAGTGTGGACAGATGTCTGAAGTGGAGCCCATATGAAATAATTTCCGTCCAGTGAGGTGAGTCCTGTGGATAGTCTTGTATTGTATTAGCTGTAGGTTAGTATTTTTGGTCATGAGAAAAGTATTTTTGCAGACTTGAGTCCAGAAATCGGCATCAGTGTGAATAGATAAATCCGACTCCCATTTAGCAGTGGGGAGACTTATGATAATGTCTGTTTGTATCACTATTTTGTCGATTTTGGATAGTAGTTTTTTGGAGGATGGAATATTAATTAGTTGTGAGATAGGTGGGGCGAGTTCTAAATTTACCATTGGAGTGTTAGTGGTTGGTTTAATTGATGATTTAATTGATGATTTAATCTGTAGGTATCGTAGGAATTGTTTGTCGGTGATGCCAAATTTCTGGACCAAGTCCTCAAATGTAGAGAAATTGCCATTGACGAAAATATGTTGCAGATGAGTAATACCTTTATCTTTCCAAGAATTGAAATTGAATGTTTTATTATTGCAAGTGAAAACAGGGTTATTCCAAATTGGGGTGAGTTTGAGATATGAAAGCTTTGTGTTAGTAATATTGTGGAATTTCCACCAGGCTGTCAGACTTGAGCTAATTGTGGGTGCTTTGAAACAGGAGTGTTTTTTAATTGTCTGGGTAAAAAAAAGGCAGGTCTGAGATCTGAAAGTTATCACACATATTTTGTTCCAAGTCTAGCCAGGTGATATCGGATTGGTTGGGGTGAGTCCATCTTTGTACATATTGCAGATGATTTGCCAAACAGTATAAAGCAAATTTGGTGCTTCTAATCCTCCTAGGCTCTTTGGTTTCTGAAGGGTGGATCATTTTATTCTTGGAGTCTTATTTTTCCAATAGAATTTTGTAATTGCTGAGTCTAGGGATTTAAACCAGGCGGTGGTTGGTTGTATTTGGGTCATTGAAAGTAGATAGTTTACTTTGGGTAATATTGTCATTTTGATTGTGGCTATCCTGCCCATGATGGAAAGTGGTAGGTTTGCCCAGCGATGGAGGTCTTCCTGAATTGATTTTAGAAGTGGGGTGAAATTTAATGTAAATAGATCTGACAGCCTGGGGGAAACTCTTATACCCAAGTAGGTGATACGATCAGTGCATGGGGTATAGGTAATGTGATCGCTGCTGCATCCCAGCTTTTGGATTGTAATGGGAGAACAGATGATTTATCCCAGTTAATCGAGTATTCTGAAATGTTGGCAAATGAGTGTATGATTTTGATTGTTTCTTGTATTGAAGTTAGAGGGTTCTCCAAGAATAGTAGTATGTCATCTGCATAGAGGCTAATTTTATGATGCATATTTTTAGTCCTGATGCCTGTAATGAGTGTGTCTTGGCGTATGGCAGCTGCTAGAGGTTCAATAAAAATAGTGAACAGTTGAGGTGATAGTGGGCATCCTTGTCTAGTCCCCCTGTGCAATGTGAAGTTTTGTGAGGATAGTCCATTTGTGGTGATAGTGGCTGTCGGTGAAGTGTATAATAGTTTAACCCATTTAATAAATGATTCCCCAAAGCCAAACCGCTCTAATGTGGAAAACAAGAATTTCCAATTGA
The DNA here is from genome assembly GCA_021554675.1 of Leuciscus idus. Lineage (NCBI taxonomy): Eukaryota > Metazoa > Chordata > Actinopteri > Cypriniformes > Leuciscidae > Leuciscus > Leuciscus idus. Next base: position 6,760,483 of record CM038643.1, read on the forward strand.
CTCTGTCAAATGCCTTCTCGGCGTCTAATGTGACAATGACGGTGTTATTTTCTTGAATTGTGCATTGATGCATAATATTAAACATTCTGCGTGTATTGCTTGCGGCTAGTCTGCCTTTAACAAAACCTGTTTGATCAGGATGAATTATGGATGGAATAACCTTTTCTAATCTAATTGCTAGAGCCTTTGTCATGATTTTGGTGTCTACATTAATTAATGAAATTGGTCTATAACTCGATGGTAGAGTCGGATCCTTATTGTGTTTGAGTAGAAGCGAAAATGATGCTGTCTTAGATGTTGCGGGAAGCCAGTTGTGTTTTGATTCGGTTATCATTCGGATGAAGAGTGGGGCCAAAATTGGCCAAAAGTGTTTATAGAACTCAGGACCAAAGATATCTAAACAAACCAAAACCAGGGCTTGATGTCACAAAAAGGCGACCCTAATAAGGTTTTTCACGTCATATAGTCATGATGTTTCCCATCACAGTTCAGTACAGGCATCAGAACCGCGTCTCACTTGCAAATCTGTGTTAGTGTGTGTGACGGAGGGATTCCTGCCACTGTTTTGACTCCTTTAAACATTTTGTAAGCTCTTCACGAGTTCTCAGCTGGTCAGAATACCTTGTTTTGGATGTTCGGTAAATACCATAGTAAAATATACATAATAAGAGCCTTTTGTTTTGTATCTTTAGGTGCGGTGTTAAAAATTACAATATGAACGTGAAGCGAATCCAAAATAACCAAGAGAACCGAACTACAAGTTTGAACACACCCTCATTTGTTTAGATGGTATAAATCTGCCTTTTCGCTCTCTTATAGAGTTCAGGAGGCTCTGAGGGAACAGTGACAGTCAAATACAGGCTTAAAGATCAACCAGTAACAAACCAGCTCCACTTCTGCCTCAAACCAACTGAGGAAACTGGGTAACGCACACAAACACACACAAACACTGACAACAGCTCCAGTCCTGCTTCAGACCAACTCGCCTCTTAAACACATTTTAAATGACTAGATTTATAACAAGTGCTGGGGTAACATGTTACATGCAACACATGCTAGTTTTCAAGTACATCAATTTACACCATAATATAATAATATTAATAATAAAATGAAATCATAAATAAACAGATCCCACCTCTATTTAATAAAAACACTTTAAGACTTTTTTTCTTTACAAAATCAACAATCCATTACAATATAGATAGTGATACCTCATTTGATTATCAATTTTAGTGTTTTTGTTTATCAGCCAATTATTGTTTTTCAGCTATAACATGAAAATAATTATTGGCTTATTGGTATTGGCCAGAATTAATATTAGTGCATCCATATCAAAGTTACGGTTTTACTTTTGTAGTTTATTTACTGACAATTTGATACTATTTAATTGCACCTGCTATTTGATCATAATGAATCCCAGTAAACAGTTTTTGCCTATCTTGCCATTGCAGGTTGGCTGTCCACCGGCTGGCGGCTCGGACCCGGATCCGTTCTCTGGAGCAGGAGGAGAGGTCATGTGATTCAGATGTTGAGGACATCAGGATAAAGATAGTGGAGCTCAGTGTTCAGGCAGGAGTGAGCAGTGTTCATACAGCCTTCATCGCTGTTAATAAAGACAGCAGACAGACTGTGAAAGGACCCCTGCTGCAGGGAAGAGTGCACTCATACGGTTAGTGCGACGATTAGCCGCTTTTCCACTGTCGGGCCAGTGCGAGCCAGGGCTAACAATGTTCTGGCTGGAGCCAGTAGCCTTGGACCTCAAGCACTGAGCCCAAAATCATGCTGCGTTTCCACTGTCAGGCAGTGGCGGTTCTAGGATTTTTCTGTACCAGAGGCCATTAAGGGGCCACATGTTACATTCAGGGGCCAAATATAGGGTACATTCAAGCACACAAAATAATTTATTCAGTACGGTGCAAATACATTTCGGCAGTCATTCCTTTTTCAAACGCTCTAATAAAAAATGATGAGCCAGTAAAGTTCTTAATGATTTTTTTCATTTATTTATACTGTGCATAAAGGACACAATGCACCTCTTTCTGAATTCCACCTTTTAAATTTCATAATCATGTCGTCGCTTATAAACAGTAAATTATTGTTAATTGTTTGGGGGTGGAATTGCATCTGTGATCGTTGTGAAGAATTCTCCGGCAGCTCTTCTCGTCGACGATTGATGGCTGGGAATCTCTAGGCACCTCACAATTTGATTCGATTACGATTCAGAGGGTAACGATTATCGATTATTAACGATTTTTTTTTTACTACTTGGTACTTTTAAAGCAACGAACTTACTTCCAATACTTCCTATATTAATTTTATTAATAAAACAAATGGAAGTGATTTGCCAGCATTTGTCCCAACATTGCAAAGAACCAACAGGAAAATAAATCTGTTCCTGTACTAGCAGCGTACTTGTAGTAAATTAATACAAACTTCAGCATATTCTGAGTCTCTAGCATTTAATAATAGACTTCTAACCAGCATCCTCTTGTTATTTCCAGTGAGCAATATAATCCTTCAGACAAAAAAAACATTTTGCTGTAACAAATTCACGAACAGTTTTCGTTCAAAAATATAGAATGATGTACCAGCAGCTCTCATACAAACATAATGCTTGTGGACTTGCGCATGAATAATTAGTAACATACAAAGCCGCTCTTATTAACAACTAGATAATAAAGAGTTATGCCTTGAAATGTTTGCTGTATACCACAATCAAAAACAGCTTATACAAAAAAAGTGAATGAACATCTGCAGAGATCTCAGTCAAAATATAACTTTTTGTGAACTTTTGCGTTCCATCAATATTAGATAGATCGCAGAAATGAGTATGACAGAAGCGAACGTTTGCTTAAAGACTTAAGATTCCAGCATTTGATATTTGGCCAGTGTTGTACACATTTTTTTTTTTACCGTGACATTAATTTATTAATTTGTATCAGGAGTGCACATCATCAAACCGTTTACCATTTTACATAAAAAGCACCTGCTTCCATTTATTTATGATCACAGGAATGCACAAATCATAAGGCTTTTAAATCCAAAGGTTTACACATTAAGAAATATATTGATCAAATATCACGTTTACATCACATTTCTTTAGAAAGAGTAAGCATTTCTATTCAGGGTCGGAGTGGGGCCACTTTTCAGCCTGGGAGTTTCAGGCCCAAGACCGGCCCTCTTTTTCCATGGTGGAATTCCAAATTAGCACTTTTTCCAAATTGGATAAATGAAGCAACAGTTCAGCTCTTACTATTGTGTAGTTTTTATTAATAACATGGTTCAACAAATAATGTAAAGGTTAAATAATAATTCACTTAAGCTGAGAAGTTAACAAAAAAATTTCCACTATTCCACAAGGATAGGTTGATAAATTAACAAAAGCAGAAAGAAAGAAAGCATTTGAAATGTATCCCACTCTTCCACAAAGAGGCATATTGAACTGTTTACAGATTTATTTGTATTCAAAAATATTCAAAAATAATGCTTTTTTAATAAAAAAACGTGATACCTAATGACATTTGAGGTTATTAAAACAGTAAGTCCCGCCCATCGACTGCCAAAAATAAAAGTGTTCGAGCGAGCAAAAGCAGGAGATCAAGCGCGAGAGCGTGGGGAATGATCATCTCCCGATTACCCACCCTGGGCCTGTTTCTATAAATTTTCCATGAAATGATGCGATCTGAGGTTCGAGCGATCTCTCCCGTTTCACTATACTGTTATCCTTTCACGAGAAGAAAACGGGAGTTATGAGTTATACGAGTTAACCGGAGTGCATGTCATTTATGACATATTATTCCAGTATCAACAAAGGCACAGGGAAGAGACAGATAAAACATGAAACCAAATAAATATTGGATTATAATCATAATATGATTTGTCTACGTTCTTCAAACAGTCTCTGGTATTTTCCTTAAACGTGTATTTATTATTGCAATGGTTAGCATTAGTAGCCTTTAGCATCGCATATAAATATATTTCTGCCTCATTCGGTGATCAGAATCCCCATTGGATCGCAAAGAAGTTATTTCAAACACTCATTGGTGTCTGAAAGTGAGTTTTGAGCTGAAAATGCTTTGAAACTGTCTTAAATGTTGAAGTCAGCTGGTAGCCTGACATAATATAATGGGAAATGAGCAGCGGTGTTGACCGTCTCCTGACTCAGATAAGCTCCGCCTTTATTCATGACCACTCCTCAAGCCCCAGTTGGCCCAAAAAAACTCTATGTGTGTATAAATTGTTTTTACTGTAACTTGACTATTTCAATCTGCTATTTGTATGTAATGAAATGTTGACTGAGCTTGAACTTCAACCACACTTGACTGAATTTGTTTGTCATGATTTAATTTTGTAAAGAAATCATATAAAAAATATGCATTTTGTGTTGACCTCAATAATATGAGAAATCAAATGTTTTTCAGATTCATTTTTACAATGTGGATTGAAGATGTGCGGTAACTACCCCCCCCCCCCCCCCCAATAAATAATAAGATTTTTTTTTAATACAAATCATTTAATAATATATCATAAATTTGTGTGTGTTGTCTGTTCTTTTTGGGCACCCTGATTTAGTTGTAGATGGATGCGCAGAGGAGCGCGTATTTCACTGTAGTGAGCCAACAAAAGGTAAAAGCCCCAATGCACTCATGGGAAAGATCTTTTTTGTTCTTCACTTGACGGTAAAAAGTTTTTTTTTTCTATTTTTTTTTTCCAGTGACTGCAACCAGACTGAATGGATTTATGACAAGTAATACAATGAATACGCAGTGTCACTAAATGTGAAACAAAAATGCAGCGTCACCTCATGGTTAATGATAATTGATTATTATTGTCATTTGCAGAGGTTCAGAATTTCTTCCGCCGTGGTTCTAAGACTGCAGCCGCCCCGACTGTTCAGACAAACTCTCAAAGCAAGAGTGATGGTATATGCAGTACACACACACACACACACACACACACAAATGTCACTGGAAATGGAATGGAACACGTTGCATTGTGGGATATACAATATTGTATGTGTGCTCTGTTTTATACTGAACATTTTGACAAATGTAGTAGGTCATAAAATTCATTAGATTTTATTTTGATTTATTTAAAAATACTTATTGTTGTTATATATTATTGTTATATATTATTAGAATGTTTTTGACAAGGACAAAGGTCCTTCTAAACAAATTTTATGCACATAATATGAACAATATCATTTTGTGTGTTCAGCTGCTCCTGATCCTCAGAAGGACCCGTTACTCCAACTGGTTTCTCTCCAAAAGGCGTCAGGCTGCTGGGATCTGGACGCCACACTGGCTGCTGCGTTTGGGAAGACGGAGGATGAGCTGACCAATCAGAAGCCAGCACAGGTGAGAGATGTGATGAATAATAAGACAGCGGTGATTGTGTCCAGTAACAAATGCAGTGTATGATGGTTTGTGCACAGGTGGAGGGGTCAGTATGGGCCACTCTCCTTGCTCTGATCTGGTTATACGGCTGTAAAATAGACCAGCGGGTCGAGTGGCAGTTTGTGGCCATGAAGGCAGCGTCATGGATCGGCTCTCAGAAAGGTGAGATCTCCATTCCAGACCACATTCACTCAGTCAGCGTTCATCAAGAGACGCTTGAGTAAATATCTTCAGTTCTTTGACACACACTGATGATTTGAGTGTGTGTGTGTGTGTGTGTGTGTGTGTGTGTGTGTTTCAGTGGGCGATCTGTCTCAGTGTGTGTGTGTGGGTAATGTCCTGCTCGGATGTCAGGTGACCAAAGAGACTCTGGGAATCTGAAGACGTCAGTGTTTCTATTTCCTGTGCTATAATACAAACACTAACAAGTTGACAACTAACACTAACTAACAGTAAGACAACTAACAAGTCGACAGCATAGATTCATCAGTGTAATAGCTTTAAATATTTATGATACGATTTATAGCATGAAATTCAGACAAAATGCAGCAAAATCAACCGAAATGATTTAAAAATGGTCCATAATGGAGATAGCACTTATTGCACTTTTTGCATTTGTAATCTTTGTTTTAATCAAACATCCAGTTGTTAATCATTGTTGTTTCTAATACTATACATTTGTACTAACCTGTACTTTGTCAACTAAATCAAACTGTTTCTGTGTGTGTGTGTGTGTGTGTGTGTGTGTGTGTGTGTGTGTGTGTGTATACTATATATATATATACAGTAGTCAACATTTGAAGTGGATCAAAAAAGTTCATCAAAGTTGTCCTAAGACAAGAACGGGTATTGTTCAAAAATCATGTATAACATTGATGAAAGGTTATGATCCACTTAAAATGTTGACTACTGTATAAAATGTGAAATTATAGGTACTTTCTGCTTTTCTGTCATCAGAAAAAATGTGCCATTCAGGACCATCCTAACTAGTGTCTAACTGCCTATAAATGTAACGGGTACCATGTGACAATGTTATGAGTGTTAATTAAATAATGTGTATTAAAAACAGCTTTGGAAAACTATTTTTACTTTGCCTTCAAATTATTGTTACTGTTCAAATTCACATCATTTGAGATGCGTTGGAAGTTGTGACGTTGTAGTTGATTATATTAATGGCTTTCAGAAAAAAAGGAATTCCAGAATTTTTCATTTGATGCATCTATCGACTTTGTCGGATACTGATAAACAAATGTTACTATTGAGAGTGTATATATGTAAGAGAGTTAAATTTCTAAAAGTTCACAAGATCAAAAGTGGCCACAGTTGCAGAAACACCCACATTTGGTGAATATAAAAACCATAAAAGGCTGACATTTTAAATACTACTTGTTTTTGGACCTGCTTAAGTTACAAACAGTACCGACAGTACAGTCCTTAAACAACAAAGAAAAAAATCAAAGAAAATGGTCAGTAAGAAAGATAAGCATGGATATGCATGTGTAGATTCACAGTGTAGCCTATAGCATACAGAGCAGTTTGTCTGTAACTTAAACATTTTTAAATCACCATTTTTTTATTTATTTTTTTATTTTTTTTTTATTAAGGATTTTCAAATAATACAAACATCGAAAACAAAGACAAACAAGCAAACCCCAAGCGCTGCAAGTTAAATAAAATGTACAATGTACAAATGTGTCTGTTTACAGAAAACATAAGTCAAAACAAGAGAAGTCAAAACAAGAGAAGCCAAAACTTTCTTAAAAAAAAAGAAAAGAAAATGTGTGTAGAAAGGATTATGGAGAGGATCCCAAAGACTCCTGAATTTGTCCTGTTTGTGGCTGAGGTCATAAGTTAATTTCTCCAGAGGAAGAAAGGCTGACAGCTGAGAAATCCACATAGAAATATTAGGAACTTGAGATGTAGACCATTTTATTAGTATACATTTCTTAGCCAGGAATATAAGGGTTGTAAACAGAGGTTTGAAGTCTGAGTCAAGCAGGTCTTTAGGAATGTCATTCAGCAAAAAAAGTGAGGGGGATCAAATAAAACGTTTTTAAATCACCATTTTTAATGGTAAATGTCTTTTTGAACCCGTTCCTCAGATTGTTATTGAATATAGGGGGCGGTAATTCATCAAGCGCGCGCCGTTTCATACAGCGAAGAAAAAGACACAAACAACAGCAGCTTTGATAGGAAGCACGCTGCTTCCTCATGAGTCAGTGAATAATATTCTAAATCACACTGATATACAGTTATTAATCAGTTATTTTTTATTAACATCATCCAGAGCAGAGTGTTTTAATGGCGTCAGGAAGCGCACTGATCTTTGATGAGGAGATGACTCGTTATAAACTCCTCTGGACAGAGTAAGTCATCGAATCACTTACAAAAGTGTCATGTTATACTATTCATTTCAGACATAGCAGTACCATAGCGTTCAGTGAAGGAGCTCACAGTCATATGCATTGCAAATACCATGGTCACATGAATATAATCATCCTGTATGATGATGGTATTACTACCGTTACCTGATCCCGTCAATATACTTGCACCGGTTCAAAGGGATTTGATTTAATCTATATCTTTCCTTACGTGTCAAAATGATCATAATTTATATCTGTGAACTGAAGTAATTGTACATTAAGTTAAGCTAAATGAAAATGGGAAATGTTGCCTTAGCAACTAGCTGAAATAAAATATATATTTTTTAAATTAAGTAATTTAAATACATTAAATAAACATTTAGTTTTAGTTTCAGTTATAATAATAACCCTGGTAAAAACATAATTTAAATATATATTATATATATATATATATTAGTAAGAAGTATACTATGCGTTTTTTTTTTATTGCAACCACTTAGAAAAGAGTAATAATTGCAGTTTGAAGTCAATAACAAAATTGCAGTGATTGATAGTATCACTAAATAAATTATTACTGGGAATAATACATTGTTTATAGTGATAGGCCGTTAAATCTGTCGATATTTGGCTGTTTTGAATGTGTCGACACAAGTCAATAACTGCACATTGGCAGATTCCCATTCTGTCAGTTCCTTAATCTACCAAAATACTTCTCAATGGATAATTTCAACTTCAGTTTATTTATAAAGCACAATTAAAACACAACTGCCATTGACCAATGTGCTGTACAGAGTAAAAACCAATAATAAACATGGTCTGTTTTCACATAAATATCTAGTTCAGTCATGAAACTCTAGAGGGCGCCAACTAATCGGTCCCTTACATGTAATCTGCAAGAAATCACATCAGTACCGCTGACACAAGCTGATTGGCCTCTGCCGATCCTGCAGCCAATGAGATTGCTTGCTCAACATTTAAATAATCTGGTTCAGTGTTTGTTGTAAGCTAGTCCTGCAGTGCTATCAGAGCTCCTCTGAACCCCTCCACCTCCCCAGCTCCACCTGCCTAGATCTGCTACGGGATTTATGTGTGTCTATGCAGTCCGTACTTGCTCTGCATCAGCAGCAGAGTAGCACATCTAGTCCAACAAGACCAGATACATGCTTATTAGCAGATACACATAGCATGCTAAAACTATTCCTAGAGTTGTCATGATTGAAATCTAATGGCTGTTTCTCTGTCCAGTCCAGTGTGTGAGATCGAGGTGCCCGAGCGTTTGACCGTGTCGTATGAAGCGCTCAAGACACACGGCGTGGCACAGAGATGCACACAAGTGCCGGTCCGCCAGGCCACCGAGCAGGAGATCTTACTCGCGCACAGGTTAGTGGACTTTCAGCGCATGACCTTAAACCAGGCCAGTTTCTGTTCCTATACAATTAAGTTTGGGTTCCTATACAATTAAGTTTGGGTTTTGAAATCTTTTGTGTTTAATGCAGTGAGGAATATTTGGAGGCCGTCAAACAGACTCCGAAAATGACCGTGGAAGAGCTGAAGGCATTTTCCAAGAAGTACAACGACGTCTATTTCCACCAGGTACGTCCAGATTGTTGGTGCTTGTTGGGTTGAGATGAGTGCAAATGCTTTCCAACTAGGGATGCGCCGATATGAAAATTTTGACCAATACCGATAACCGATAATTCTTTATATTTGAGAGCCGATAACCCAATATAGCCGATATAAGCCAATAAATCTAAATCCAAATTTTGATAATACATTTTTGAGGGCCTGATTTCAAAAACAAAAGTTTCACCATTAAAATCCATGTCCCAAACACTCATTATAATTTTATGTAGCCTTTATGACAGACTTGCGCTTAACTGTATTTTCCTTTTTTGAAGTGATTCAAATCATATTTCAAGCAGTTCAAAGCCGTCATGTTGAACAGTGCGAATCTGAAGTGTCTCAGCGGAAGGAAATAATCCATTATTTATCAGCTTTAATATATCTGCCAAATTTTCTTATCGGGCCGATAACGATATCATTCAAAATGAACATGTATCGGTCGATACCGATACTGTGGCCGATATATCGTGCATCCCTATTTCCAACGCAGCCTGTCATGTGACTGCAGAACATCTATCGCTGTGCTAAGCTGGCGGTGGGCGCTACGCTGCAGCTGGTGGACAGTGTCATGAAGACAGAGGTCAGGAACGGCATGGCGCTGGTCAGGTGAGCACACATCCAACAGCTGCTGCTTTCATGATATCAGGAAAAATAAATTAAAACTACCTTCTTATATTTATAATATTTATATTTATTATATTATAATATATAATATTTGCTCCACCAGTGCTGTGAGTTCGAGGCAGGACTCCCTGTTTGTCTGAAACTAAAACTAAAACTAATACATTTGTATTATTATTAACAATATTGATCAAATTTAACTCGTTTTTAATGTAATGATACATTTATCATTATTAGCAATATTTAATTGTTTATAAGTATTAGTAATATTTAATACTATTTTAATTTAGTATTACATTTAATTATGAATTATTGTTGTTTTTGTTATTGTTAGTATTAACAATATCAATAATATATAAACGTAATATTTAAATTGAATGTTTTGAATTGAATGTTTAAGTTTAATTGTGTTCATATTAAACATTAATAATATAAAAATAATTGTTATTGTTAGTATTAACCAAATTAATAGTGAATGTTTTAATGTATAAATGTTTAATACTTAAATTTGATGTTTTTAATATAATACATTATTTTTTATTATTACTATTATTAACAGTAATTATTTTAATATAAAATATTAGTAATATTTAATAATGTAAATGTAGCATTTTAATTTGATATTAATAAATGCAACACTTTAATGTAATGTTTTTTTATTTAATAATACATTTAATTATGTATTATTATTACTAATATTGTTCATTTTAAATATTATTCATATTTATATATTTTTTTAAATACATTCATTCTAAATTATTTATATATTAGTATTATAATGTATAGTTAATTTAATTACGCTATTAATTGTATTTATTATTATTATTATCAATGTTTAATTATCTTCATATTAAATATTAATACTATTTCATAAAATATAACGGTAACATTTTAATTTAATAATAAATGTAATACATTAATATACTGATTTTAATTTAATAATACATTTAATTATTTATTATTATTAATAATAGTAGCTAATCAACACTTCTGTGTGTTGGTTATTGGACACTTAAACATAAAAATAATTAGTATTTGTATTGGTCATAAACAACACAATATATGTTGATGTCTAGTTTTTAATAACTGATTCTTGTTCTCTTTTCTGTGTCCCTCAGGCCTCCTGGACACCACAGTCAGCGCTCTGCTGCAAACGGTTTCTGTGTGTTTAATAACGTGGCCATCGCGGCTCTTTATGCTAAGAAGAGCTACGGCCTGAACAGGTGAACGCTGCTACACCTGTGACACTCGCTGAAGGACAACTAAACTGCTGCTGTTGCAGATGGAGGATTCTGCGTAAGATTTTCCATATGTCATACAGATGAGAGATGAGTTTGAGCTTGTGTTTTTTTCCCCCCAGGGTTCTGATTGTGGACTGGGACGTCCATCATGGACAAGGTGTCCAATACTGCTTTGAGGAGGACCCAAGGTGAGTCCATCTCGCTTCTGATGGACAATATAATTTACTAACTAGATGTTTACATTTTCAGAAGAAAATGTGAGTGGTTTTTGCCCGTATTTTATTTTATTTTATTTTATTTTATTTTATTTTATTTTATTTTATTTTATTTTATTTTATTTTATTTTATTTTATTTTATTTTATTTTATTTTAAATTTTATTTTAAATTTTTTTTTTTTTTTTTTTTTTGTATATTATTGTATTTATTTTATTTTGGTAATTTTTTTTTTATTTAATAAAAAAAAAAAAAATTTTTGTTTATTAAATTTTTTTTATTTTTTTTGTTGTAAATTTAAGTTATTTACATTTTCCCCATCTGTTTTTATCATCCATTAGATGAAAATAATTGCATACTTGCACAATTTGAGGAATCGTTTATGCAGATATCACAATCTCTCCCCAAGCACGAGCACTAATTGATTTCTCATTCACCCTAGCGTGCTTTATTTTTCCTGGCATCGTTACGAGCATCAGACCTTCTGGCCCAATCTCCCAGAGTCGGACTATACGAGCGTCGGGAAAGGCAAAGGATCCGGTTTCAACATTAACCTCCCCTGGAACAAGGCAAACAAAAAACACACCACTGAACCAGTGCTCAGAAACCAAGCTTTTTCATGAGTGAAATGCATTTCATAATAGCAGTGCATGCCAATCAAATCCAGTTTTGAATGATCATTCTTATTTGTTTCAGTGAAATTTCAGAATGATTGTTTGCTTTGTTTTGTGCAGGTGGGCATGACGAACAGCGACTATCTTGCTGCCTTCTTCCATGTTCTTTTACCTGCCGCATACGAGGTACCCGTCGCACGACAGTAAAGGCCCGCTCACTCCACAGACCATAACTATAACAATATACTTCTAAAACTCGTCCTAAATATAAATCCACACCACAACTATAACGATAACAACACGGTGAAACCATATCGTTGGAATCACTTTCAGAACGATTTTGTCCAGCTGATGAATGATAAAAATATTCTGACAGCCAATCAGAATCCTTCCTGCTTTAAAGAGCTCGAGCATTTAAAGCGGCAGACAACAAAACTGAAGCATAAACAAAACAATAACGTGTGTTGGTGTGAATGCTAACTAATTTATTGCCATACTTATTGTTCTTGGTGTGAACGGGCCTCGAGTTTTGGGCCATTGGAGCTTTTTCGTTGTTTCTAAGTTGTTTTCTCTTTCAGTTTGATCCAGAGCTGGTTTTGGTGTCTGCTGGTTTTGATTCAGCCATCGGAGATCCAGAAGTAAGAGACTTTTTTTTTTTTTTTGATTGTCCGAGGCGAGCTCCTTAAAGTCCCCCTGTGGTGAAAATCCAGCTTTTAATGTTGTTTATATGTCTATGTGGTGTTTTTAATGTGCTTTCAGACAAACCATGTGTAAATTCATAATTAAACAGCATTGCTGAGTATTTTCTCCTTAAAACTGCAGTGAACCAAAGACAGTCTCAAAAACACGGTTTGAAATCGCAGGTGTTTCTGACGTCACAAACTACCTTGTAACCAATCAGATCAACGTGTGATCGTGAGTGGAGGCGGGGCTCATTTGCATATTCATAGAACCACGCATACTAAATGAGTCAAGGGTGTCGAGTTACATTCAGGCTATTTTAAGGCAAGAAAAAAACATTTTAATATGTAATTTTGGTGATCAAAAATGAGTTTTAAGGGATACAATGATTGACTACAGGGGGACTTTAACTGTTACTTCCCTTTCAGGATCTTGTATAGTCCATCTCTCAGGCTGCTCTCCAACGTTTCAGCCCTATTTCATGGGCCGTATGGGATGATATCAGTTGACAATGTTGTCTTTTCCGGTTTAGGGTGAAATGTGTGCTTCTCCTGAGATCTTTGCCCACCTCACCCAACTGTTGATGCCTTTGGCTGCAGGCAAGATGTGCCTCGTCCTGGAGGTCAGGCGTCACTTTCAAACAAAACCTGGATTCAATTCATTTTAAATACCCGTCCTTTGTTTGATTTCTCTTGGTTTCTTTCGATCGTGTTTAGGGAGGGTACAACCTGACTTGCCTGGCCCAGTCAGTTTGCCAAACCGTCCAGACGCTTCTTGGAGATCCGGCCCCGCAGCTGTCAGGGCTCGGAGCCGCTTGTGAGAGGTGAATTGAGCTGTCAATCAAGCGGCGAGTGCTTTTCATTGGTTGAAGTGCACTTAGGTAGCCCCGCCCTCAGTGAAATCCTATTGGTCCAAAGTCCTGCCACATACATTTAACATCAAATACATCCTGATTGGTTGAAATATGCAACATTTGATATCACTTTATTTTACAGTGTAATTGTTACACGTTACATGTAGTTACTATAGTCATAACTATAAATTATGCATAATTACATGCACCTAAACCAAACCCTAATCCTAACCCTATAGTAAGTACATGTAGTTACTTAATATTACTCAGTACTTAAATATATAATTACAGTGTAACACACACCTTAAAGTAAAGTGTAACCATATTTAACGTGGACAAACAAATGACTCGTCGCTAGAAAGCTGGAGTTATGTGTTGTGTGTTCTTTCTCAGCGCACTGGAATCTATTCAAAATGTCCGCAACGCTCAATCATCGCACTGGAGCTGTTTTAAACACGTAGGTTAGTGCTTGTTTACTTACTTTTGCTCAAATGAAATTGCCATTTTCCTTTCACTTTAAAGGAATTGTGTTTGTTATAAAGTCAAATGGTGGAACTTCTCAAGATGTAAGATGAAAGACGAAGTGACAATGCAAAGCTGGATTTTCAGCATCATTACTCCAGTCTTCAGTGTCACATGATCCTTCAGAAATCACTCTAATATGATGATTTGATGCTCGAGAAACATTTCTGATTATTATCAATGTTGAAAACAGTTGTGCTGCCTACGATAACGGATTGATAACGTGTGTTTTTGTGAACGCCAATATAGTTATCGTTCTTTGTGTGAACAGGCCTTAAGTATACATTTCTTGTGGAAAAAAACGAACTTTTGAATGGTTCTGTATATTAGATTAGATAATTTTTTTATCTGTCCTGTTCTTAAGAGGCTCATTCAGAAACAAGCACAAAGCGGCCCAGACTGGACGAGGAGAACGGCGCAACAAAAGAGGCACCAGAGACCGATACAGAGAAGAAGACTCAGGCAATCGTGTGGCCTGAACCTTTAGCCAGGACATCAGCATGTGTGCGAACTGTCATAGCGCCCCCTCCTGGTGTGGAGGTCTCACTGCCTGAGGGCTGCCAGCGTTTGGAGGACGTTTCCCAAAGTACCACTAAAGAAGTACAAAGTATCCGGTTGGTAAAATAATACTATCAGATCAGAAAACCTGGTGTTACTCTTTTAGGGCGCATTCATTGTAACCCATTTTTTTTCCAATTCTAGGGATAAACATTTCCAAGGCGTCACGGACCAAAACATCCTCCAGCCTCTTGGAAATGTAATTTCAGTTCTCGACCAGATGATGAGTAAAGAGGTGAGGAAGTGATAGCGGAGGTCTGGGGGGTGTTGTTGTGTGCAGTGTTTGGTAACGGACTGTAACTTCATCAGGTGTGTAACGGATGCGTCGTGGTGTGTGACTCGAGTGTGTCCGTACGCTGTGCTTTTCAACACGCACTAATCGGCCTTGCTGAACGGTACAACACTTCTTAGACTTACAGAAGAATTATTTTTAAAAGATTAATAATTACCTGTTGTGTGATATTAAATTCAGTGCTTGTGTTTTTGATGAAGGGTTATGGTTGTTTTTATTGGAGATGAGAATATACCAGTCATTACTAATGATGGGTGAGACAGTTATTACTATCTATCTATCTATCTATCTATCTATCTATCTATCTATCTATCTATCTATCTATCTATCTATTGTCTATCTATCTATCTATCTATCTGTCTATCTATCTGTCTATCTATTGTCTATCTATCTATTGTCTATCTATCTATCTGTCTATCTATCTATCTATCTATCTATCTATCTATCTATCTATCTATCTATCTATTGTCTATCTATCTATCTATCTGTCTATCTATCTGTCTATCTTTCTATCTATCGTCTATCTATCTGTCTATCTTTCTATCTATCTATTGTCTATCTATCTGTCTGTCTATCTATCTATCTATCTATTGTCTATCTATCTATCTATCTGTCTATCTATCTGTCTATCTTTCTATCTATCTATTGTCTATCTATCTGTCTGTCTATCTATCTATCTATCTATCTATTGTCTCTATCTATCTATCTGTCTATCTATCTATCTATTGTCTATCTATCTGTCTGTCTATCTATCTATCTATCTATCTATTGTCTCTATCTATCTATCTGTCTATCTATCTATCTATTGTCTATCTATCTGTCTATCTATCTATC
Source organism: Leuciscus idus (assembly GCA_021554675.1). Lineage (NCBI taxonomy): Eukaryota > Metazoa > Chordata > Actinopteri > Cypriniformes > Leuciscidae > Leuciscus > Leuciscus idus. The sequence goes on from CM038643.1 coordinate 6,776,295, forward strand.
TATCTATTGTCTATCTATCTATTCATCTATCCATCCATCTATCGATCGATCTATTGTCTCTATCTATCTATCTGTCTATCTATCTATCTATCTGTCTATCTATCTATCTATCTATTGTCTATCTATCTATTCATCTATCCATCCATCTATCGATCGATCTATTGTCTATCGATCGATCTATTGTCCATCCATCCATCCATCCATCCATCCATCCATCCATCCATCCTTCTTTCCTTCCTTCCTTCCTTCCCCTGTTTTTTGCTGTCCCTTTAATCGAGTATATTAGAAATAATTTGGTCAGTTATTTAGAAATCGTGTGCGCAGCTGTCCTGACCGCAGTGGGCGTCTCTCTCCTCAGGAAGGTGTTTCTAGTCCAGATCCGTACGGAAGAAACCAAAGAGGAGTGTGTGAACCGTTTGTCCTTGTGTCTGAGAGAGGTGCGTGATCATACTTGATATATTGTCTCAGATTTCGTCTTGTTTCTATGAAGTCACTTCCTCTTCCTGCTTGTCTGCAGGGCGAGAGCTTCACGGCAGGTTTCATGCAGGCGGTTCTGGGCCTGATTCTCCCCCTGGCGTATGAGTTTAACCCCGGGCTGGTGCTGGGGGTTGTGGGAGAAAGTGGAGTGAAAACTCATTTGGCACCAGTCTGGGGTCACCTGACCTGCTTACTTCAGGGTGTGGCACAGGGCCGGACGCTCGCTCTACTGCAGGTCAGATTCTGACTTGTTTTTGTTTTTTTACAGGCCCAAAACATCAATCTATAGTATTTATTTGCATTAAATGTATTTATTTAATTGTTTTAAATATATTTATTAAAAAATATATTGGTTTTAAATGCATTTATTTTAAATTTAATTGTTTTGAATGAAATGTTATTTATTTTTACATTTAAAACAAATAAATACTTTTAAAACTAATAAATATAATATACATAAATACATTTCAAATAAATAACTGAATACAGTTTATTTATTTTAAGTTTATTTTAAATGTATTTGCTTTAAATCAAATAAAAACTTTTAAAACACAAATGTGATTTAAAATAAATAAATAAATACATTAAATAAATAAATACAATTTATTTTAAATGAAATGTACATTTTATTTTAAAATACGAATTGAATTTTGAATTAAAAACAACTAAATACATTTATAATTTAAAATACATAAATAACTGTTCCTTTATTTATTTAAAATGTATTTATTTACGTATTTGTTTAAATAAACTTGAAATAAATTTGTAAATACATTTTAAATAAACACATTTTAAATAAATAAGTGAATTAAATTATTTATTTTAAATATTATGTATTTATTTATTTTAAATGCATTTATTTATAGTGCATTTGTGTATTTTCTTTTGTGTATACTTCTGTATGAGAATTTTGGCTTGTACAATAAACATATAGAACATTTTTAATAGATGGATTTTTAGTTGAATGTCATCTATGTCATGAGCTACAGCTTTCCTGTAGCTCAGTGGTAAGAGCATTGCGTTAACAACGCAAGGTTGTGGGTTCGATCCCAGGGGATTGCACATACCTATGTATAAATGTATAGGATAACGCAATGTAAGTCGCTTTGGATAAAAGCGTCTGCCAAATGCATAAATGTAAATATTAAAGCCTACAAAAAGTAGCATGTCATGGGACCTAATGTTAGTTAACAGTTCAATTTGGTGGGGGTGGTGGCGCAATGGATAAGACACATGCCTTTGGTGTGAGAGACCCGGGTTCGAATCCACTGTGAGACACCAATGTGTCCCTGAGCAAGACACTTAACCCCTAGTTGCTCCAGAGGCGTGCGACCTCTGACATATATAGCAATTGTAAGTCGCTTTGGATAAAACCGTCAGCTAAATGAATAAATGTAAAATGTAAATCTATTGTATGTCTAGCTTATCAATATGGCCCAGAATATTAACTGAGAACCATCTGTATTGTTGGGTTTCCACACGAACATGACGTGCCATAGTGGTTAAGCCCATGTCTGGTAAAGCTACAGTATATGCGTGTCTTAACGCTGCTTGCTACCAGTGAATCACAATATATGCATGTCTTCAGGGCTATGACAAAGATCTGGTGGAGGTTACGGTCGCTGCCCTCTCTGGGGCCCCTGTTCCCCCCCTCGGGGTCTTGGGGGCCCCCAATCCTGAAGACGTTCAGATGATAGAAAAGCAGAGACAGAGGCTGCAGAAACATTGGGGTCTGCTGCGGTGCACAGGTACTGAGGCTGAAGTTAACTCAAATATTAGACAGAGCATGCAAATGAGTGCATTTACAAAACATACATCACATATGTTCATCGAAACAGGCCTATGTTCATATGGTCACATATATGCATTCTGTGAACTAGGAAGGCTTTAATGTACTTGCATGAATAGATGAATAACAGTGTGTGTTTGTGCAGTTTCAGAAAGCTGATGGAAGCCTCTGGAACATTGAACATCCTGCGTTTTGATGTCCAGTTATGGAAAATCATGACTTTTAATTTTTTGTACTTTTTTAAAACATTACATTTTGTATGGCATTAAAAATAAACCTGATACAGTCTTTGTTGGTACCGTAGTTTTTGTTTGACTTTGATGTGTGTGTGTGTGTGTGTGTGTGTGTGTGTGTGTAGTTGTAGGGTTTGTCTGGTCAGAAGTGAGCTAAATTTGGGGATGTAAGCGAATTATAATTGCTATAAATTTAGAATAATTAATTATACATTTCTTGCTGTATTCCTCATTTGTTAGTTGCTTTGGATAAAAGCGTCTGCTAAATGAACTAGGGTTAGTAATTATGATTAGCTTCAACATCTTGGATAGCTAGGTAGACCTGTGTTTTGTTGTGTTTATCTGTCTGACAATAAGTGTGTGTCTCAAGATGACAGAATGATGTTTGTTACAAGTTACAACACTTTTCCATGACTGACTGACTGTATATCAGGAGTTACAGTTTGGTCATACTTCCTTTTTTACTGCTATATGCCTCTTAAACTATTATCTGTTTTTTGTGCGTGCTAAATTCTTCACCACACCCAGAGAAAACGGTGAGTAGCTTATAGTTATATTTGTTCATTCTTTCTGATTTTGTTTTTAAGTATTAAATATTATTAGCCAATCTGTATCAAATGGTATTTGAGGTATCCCGACCCGTACTTTATCGTCTTTCTTTCAGTGGTTTGCCGTTATTATTCATGATCCGTTGTGCATGGCATGTGATGCTTTAACAAATGCACTGGGTGGCAAATGTTACCAGCTAAAAAAATGAACATTAAGAATAGTCGTCCAGTAGGGGGCGCAGATTGGCCAGAATCCTCAGTTGAACCGTATTTACTTTTTCTGTCATATTGGTGATATTTGTATTATCGATAACGGTATGATCACCTAAATATATATCTTAGTCAGAGCGGAGACATATTGAATTTTACGTGAATGAGGCTGTGTATACTTAGTCTTACAGTTGTACTAGATCACGTTATTTTCAAAACTCACAACTTTCAAACAGTTTTAGGGAGTTTTTGTCTACTGAATGAATTTTTGTAAATATGTTTTGTCAGCTGAACAACAGACATGTATTACAATCTATTGAAAACACTATTTCTATCGCTCACAACCTTATTTTCATTCCTGTCAAGCATTAAATATGGCGCTGTCCTGACTAAGGTCTATTAATTCGTATTGTAATTAATTATTACAGTATTGATGCTCGATACACAAACACAGGCAAATCAATTATTCTCAAAAAACTAAAAAAATAATAATTTTGTATAAGCTGATTAGTCTGTCTTGATCAGCGATGAGAAAAGTAACAGATACCACGTGACATCGCCGTGTATCTTTAGCACCGATCTAGATAATATTTTGCACATGAAAAATGACACTGAGTGGTTTTAGTAGCTATTGAAATGAAATCACATGGTAAAGAATAAAATGGTAAAATAATTATTTTAGCGCGTCGTACCTGACCAATTAGAGAACACTTTCGGGCCACTACGCCCCGCCCCTTATAGACAATACTAATTTCCATTCTTCTCACTTCTCCGGTTCTGTGACAGAAGCCGAGGATCAGATGGCCGCCAATCCGACGAGAGCGACCGGCCAGCCGGGCAAGATGAAGAAGGATGAGTCGCTGCTGGGGAAACTGGGAGGAACGTTATCTCGCAAAAAGAAGCTGAAAGACGGTAATATATTTTTAGGATATTGTAACTGGTAACAAAATAAAGGAGAAAATACTGTAATTAGAAGAGCACATGACATCATGCAGTCATTGATTTTATCTCTGTCCATGGTGCTGCGCTTGATCAACAATAGATTTATGAAAATGATTCACTGCGGAATATTTAACCACTTATTTATGTTAAAATAGCTTATTTATATATTTAAAATAATAATTAATCGAATTAAAAGGACTATATAATCGATATTTCTACCGGACTATTATAAGTAATTGTATATAATCCTGGTTTTATAAAAATAAATAAAAAAAATTATGTGATTTAGGCTACTCTTTGTATATCAGCATAACTTCATCTAGAGTTATGTTGTGGTGTTGTCGTCTGGGACAGAAATAGCCAGGTCAGGAGCTCAAGGTTATTCAGATAACTGTGAAGCAGGTTGCTTTGTATTTCTAGTTAGTTATATAGTTTTTCCCCTTTCAAACTTTCAAGAGTTAAAAATCTATGTCTATGCTTTTTAGATTTGTTATTTTGTACAGTTCCAGACTCCCTTCCAGACTCCATCTGTGTGAACAGCTGCAGCTGCACAGTAAAGTGTGTGTGTGAACATGAGTGTGTGTGTTTGTTTGTTTCTTAATGAGATACAAAGGCAGGAATGACAGAGAGCTGTTTTAAATAGTTTTTGTACTGTTTTAACCTTCAGTCAGTCATGCAGGAGTTACACAATGTGAAAGGCTCTTTAGTGACTCTTTGTTTAGAGCTTTGTTTTGGGAAGTTTAAAAAGAGTTTTGAAGTTTGAAGCGACTGCCTTGCTAAGTGGTTGCTATAGTCTTCTGAATGGTTGCTAGGGTGTTTTGGATCGTTGTTAGGGGAAGGGTGTTGCTAGGGTGTTCTAGCCAGTTGCCTGGGTGTTCTAAATGGTTGTCAGGATGTTGCTAATGTGGTTTGGCTGGTTGCTAGGTTTTTTTTTGCTGATTGTTAGGGTATTCTGGATGCTTGTTATGATTTCTGGTTGGTTGTTAAGGTGTTGCTAGTGTGTGCTGGCTGGTTGTTTGGGTGTTCTGGGTGGTTGTCAGGATGTTGCTAATGTGGTTTGGCTGGTTGCTAGGTTTTTTTTCTGATTGTCAGGGTGTTCTGGATGGTTGTTAGGATTTCTGGTTGGTTATTATGGTGTTGCTAGGGCATTTTGGCTGATTGCTAGGCTGTTCTGGCATGTTTTCAGGGTGTTCTGGCTGGTTGTTTGGATGTTCTGGATGGTTGTTAGGATTTATGGTTGGTTGTTAAGGTATTGCTAGGGTGTTCTGGCTGGTTGTATGGGTGTTCTGGATGGTTGTCGGGATGTTGCTAATGTGGTTTGGCTGGTTGCTAGGTTTTTTAGCTGATTGTTAGGGTGTTCTGGATGGTTGTTATGATTTCTGGTTGTTTGTTAAGATGTTGCTAGGGAGTGCTGGCTGGTTGCTAATGTGGTTTGGCTGGTTGCTAGTTTTTTTTTGCTGATTGTTAGGGTGTTTTGGATGGTTGTTAGGATTTCTGGCTGGTTGTTATGGTGTTGCTAGGGCGTTTTGGCTGATTGCTAGGGCGTTCTGGCTGGTTGTCAGGGTGTTCTGGCTGGTTGTCAGCGTGTTCTGGCTGGTTGTCAGCGTGTTCTGGCTGGTTGTTAGGATTTCTGGCTGGTTGTTAAGGTGTTGCTAGGGTGTTCTGGCTTGTTGCTTAGGTCTTCTGGATGGTTGTAATGATTTCTGGCTGGTTGTTAAGGTGATGCTAGGGTGTTCTGGCTGGTTGTTAAGGTGTTCTGGCTGATTGCTAGGGTGTTCTGGCTCATTGTTAAGGTGTTTTTAGGGCGTTTTGGCTGGTTGTTAGCCTGTTCTGCCTGTAGTCAGACCTGCACTGATTGGTGGATGTAGTTTGAAAACTAGGAGGAAATACAATCATACATTTTTGATGGAAGTTTTGATGGAATGAAAATGTGATCGTATGCTGGTCAAGTGTCTTACAGATGAGTGACTTTGGTCAAGCAGTGATGTTGTTTTGTGGAGATGAGTAAGCCTGACGTCTATAGCGCCACCCAGAGGACATTTGTTAGAAAGAGTGGGGTTTGTTTTTTCACTAAAGTAGTTGTCATGATTGACAGCAGCTTTACACAGCAGATCCACATATTTCCCATCCCTTCTGTGCAGAAGCTGATAGCAGAAAACCCTTTGATATATATATAAGTGTGTGTGTGTGTGTCAGGATGTTGAGCTGGCTGTTACACGTTGTGTGTGTGTGT
>CM038643.1:6787726-6837726 GCA_021554675.1 Leuciscus idus
TCAAACAATTCTTTTATTTTTATTTTTAAGAGGTTTTCACAAGAGTTAACCGTAAACTGCAAACATTAAACTTTGCTTAAATTAAATGTCTTTAACTGGAAGTGTTCTGTTAACTCTGCCAAACTATAATTACTAAAACTAATAGAAATGCGTTCACAAAATAAAAACTAAACTAAAACTAACAAAACCATTAATGAAACTAATGTTATGGTCTACAGTGTTTTCCCACCAGGTCCATGTGTGGCCTTCCCGTTATTATGTTGCTTCACCTTGAGCCAGGTGGACGTAACACTAACTAAAACTAAACTGAAATTTATAGGAAATTTGAAAATAATATTAAAATAAAAACTAATTTAAAAATGCTAAACTATAATAACCTTGGTATGATCTCTCCATCAAGTGTTGTTGTGGTCATTCCCTCATTAGTGTGTAGTAAGCAGCGTCTCCTTCTCAGTGAGTGTGGGGGTTTCAGAGGGACAGAAATAACACGTGATGACGCGAGCACGACTGCTGTAGCCACACTGGCGGCCTCCCACACACACACACACACACACACACACTCAGTGCAGGGACATAAGCGGGACTCGGCGCTGTTTAACGGGACATGGCTGGTCTACTGTGTGGAACGAAGAGAAGAAAGCAAGGTAGACTTTAGATAGCAGGTCTGTGTGTGTGTGTGTGTGTGTGTGTGTGTGTGTGTGTGTGTGTGTGTTCACTGGCTATTTTGTGCAGCAGTTTCATATATCTAATTATATCTTTTTTTTAACATGATCTCATTTACATTATAAATAATTTATATTAAATGTAATGTATTTATTTATGAATACAAATGCTTTTGCAATCATACAAATAAACATTATACTATAATTTCTCCTATTCATTAAATAGTCTATATTATTATGTTATTTAAGTATTCATAGAAAAGTTTGTATAGTTGATTTATGTTCACTATGGTTAGCCAATAGTAAATGGTTATTTTATGGTGTTGTTTAAAAAAAAAAATGGTGCAGTGATTTAATACATTTTGATTAAACTATTTTAAATTTGTGCTCATCAACACATTAGATTTTCATTATAAAGATCAAATATAAAATGCAAACTTTATTTCTGAATGTATATGCTTTTGCAAACAAACACTGAAACATTACTGTAATATATTATAGTATTTATACTATACATATTTAAGCTGTTATATATAGTACAGTTGATAGTACTTATACAGTATTTCTATATGTGTTCATTGAAATGAGCAATTAGTAAATCACTATTTTATTGTGGAACCCTAAAATCTGTGCTGCGGTGATTTAATATATCTGAATACAAATTATGTGTTAACATTACTTTTATGTATTTTATAAATACAAAAATATTAAAAAATAACAAATACCTTCATTACATACATGTATTTGTATATATTGAACACTAAATGTATGTATGGTGAATACATAATGGTATAGTAGGCATAATTAGCATTTATGATTCTAAATAGCACCTATTCATTTGTGTGTGAAACATGGACGGAACTGTACTCCTGAGAGGATGAGGCATGCTGCATGTTTCACGGCGGCCCTGGACGAGAAATGCATGATTATGATGAAAAGCAGAAGCGTAATCTTGCAGGAAATGCAGATTGTGCGCGAGATCATGCAGCGCTCTCTGTAGGCTATGAAGATGAAGAACTGCCAACACAACTCGGTCCCTGTGGACCTCAGATGTTTATTTGAGTGAGTGTGAGCTGAGAACATGAATGGCTGATGCTTTTGCCTCTTTGGGGCCGTTCACACGACACTTCAACTGAAAGCAGAAAACTTTGCATGCGTTTTGGCTGTTCATTTTCACGATAGCGTCATTTAGGGGGCCTGGAATTGCTAACTTTTTTTTGTGTGTGTGTGAAAACGATATCGATATTGTCTCTGTGTAAACTAGAACTGCATTTTTATGAAATCGGTGACATCATGCGCATGCATATTACATGTTCAGTCTATATGTGCGTGTGTTTCTTTACAAAGTGACATCGCCGACTAGGCTACTGCCGATAAAATTACTGAAAATTGTACAACTTTTTTTTGTTGTAGTTTCAGCCAGTTGCCAAGGCAACACTTCTAATTTTCAATTACAGTTGAAGTACTAACAACTAAATAAACCAAAACTATAAAAATAAAACCTATATTGACATATACAAAATAGCCTATTACAAATGACAAAAACACAACAAATTTACCGAAAAGTTAGCTAAATTAAAAATGAAAGCAGAAAATATAAAATCAATACTATAATAGTATACTAACACAACACTTTCTCTATGGTATTTTCACAGGACTTCTGGAAGTGTGCGATTTGAATGTGTCTTTCTAGTGATTTGCGATGTCAAAAGGAAAAATAAGTTCATTTCACACTTTTACTAGCAGTAAAAACAAGCAACCTAATATAATATTAGCGATGTACATCTTTCTTTCTTGCTAACAATTTTACTATCACAATCAGTGTAATTCTATTGTAGCCTACTATTTTAAAATGTAATTTATTCCTGTGATCAAAGCTGAATTTTTAGCGTCATTACTTCAGTATTCATCAGTATATCATCAAATATGATGATTTGATGCTCAGTAAAACAGATGTGCATCTTCTTATTTTTGATTTTCAGGATTCTTTGATGAATAGAAAGTTCAAAAGAACATCATTTTTTTTAAATATAATGTTTTAGTAACATAATAAATGTCTTTACAGTCACTTTTGATCCATTTAATGCATCCTTGTTGAATAAAACTATTAATTTCTGTAAAAAGCAGCCCTTGACTCTAAACATTTGAACAGTAGTGTGTGTGTGTGTGTGTCTGGCTGTGGTTTCACACAGGAGGAACTCTTTCAGATATGTTTGGATGTGACCCTGATGAATGTTTCTGTTGTAGAGGAAGTGCTCGAAACTGAAGCTGTTCACTATAGGATGAGATCAGGTCAAGTTACCGCTCAATTTAATTAATGCACTGTAATTACCTGAAGGAGGAAGAGAACGAGTCACTCGTGAATCAGCTGATTAATTACTGCACACTAATCAGGTAATTGACATGGCAATGATTTACCGATGTAGAAACAGCAGCGAGTTACTGTACGTGACATTAGCCGTTCTGCCCCTCACATATATTTCCTTGAAACGATATAAACCCTTACTGTGTGTATACCATGGTACCTTGCTTGATATTTACCATATTATTACTATATTCATATGGTGTTTACATGATACTTCTATAGTATTACCATGGTACATATCCCAGAAAATATGGTGCTTATGACGCTTTATTATTCTTTTTTTGTCTCTTTAGTGAGTGACCTCCAGGAAGAGGGCAAGTACGCCATCAACGCCCCCCTCCTGCCCGGCGGCCCGGAGCTGCTCCCCGAGGACTCACTGCTTGGTAACCCATCGCTCCTTTCATCCATTAAACACAATGTAATGCCTCTTTCCTCCACTAGAGGTTGTGTGGTCGTGAGTGATGGCGATTATGATTCTTTCACGTTTTGTTCATCATAGTAATAATCTTCAGGAATTAACACAAGTTTAATGAATTTTTACGCCTAAATACAATCAGCAGAAATAAAAAGCTAAATTCAGGCTGTGTCCGAAATCGCCATGGGAGTGAATGAAAACGAGTGAGTGAATTCAGACACTGAGTGCGTCGGAAGGGCTGCCGCTTTTGCATAGTTTCTGCTGTTTAATAATCATCTGAGGCTTAGCAAACCAGCAGCTCCAGTAGTAATGGAAATATGTATAAATCTTTAGCATGTATAAACCTTAATAAACATTTTAATTGTCAATTAAGAAGGAATTTATACCTGTATGATATTACGCTGTACCCACATTGGACCGGCGGTTTGGAAAACGGATGAATGGATGATTCAGATGCGGCGCCATCTTCTGGTCAGACATGAGAATTCATTCAGCTAGCGACATTCACAGTGCATTATGGGTATTGTCTAGCTGTTGAGCGCATAGACATAACATATATATTTTATATGTCTTATGGTTGAGCGTACATCAATTGTACACTCATTATTGCGGTGCATTGTGGGATTGAATGAGTGTGCTCGATAATGTCCACTATGGTTTCTGACACCACTACAAATGGCTGTTGCCTCGAATAATGCCCTATTTAAGGGTAGGCTATAAGGGGTGATTTAGGACACAGGCTATAAATAAACTACACCACGGTTGCATGACATAAATGTCACCATTACTAAGCTTCCAACAACTCTTTCAGTTTCTGTGAAGGTTTGATAATTATAATATTAATATTTAATATTAATATTATATTGATAATATGAATATAATTATGATGTTTGTCTCCGACAAACTCTGTAGTCCCATTTTAGCTACTTGTTAGCTACCACCTTTTTCAAGACAAGTGTAAGCTTTAAAATAAAATCACAATTGTGGTTTTATTGATGTATTTTAAGTCACACACAGAAAAAACCCATGACATCAGGACGATGAAGCAGAAGTGCTAAAATGCTTGTTTCCAGGTTTTGACCTTTAACAAATATGTCATCGCTCCAGCACTATTTACTGTTTTAGTTCTCCTATTTAAGAATTTTAAGAGAAAACGTATTAGATGAAGCTGGCCCTTGAGAAAAGCATTACTAAGAAGTTGAACTCCTAAAGCCTAATTTTGTGGTGTTGGGTGTGGAGGACACTTCTCGTTTCCTCCATGACTCTTTCTGAGTCACACAGCTGGAGAAATTCCCCCACACCCAAGACCGTTCTAGAGGACGATCCAACATAACTGTCTGTTAAAACACTGTGTGTTTATGAGAGTGTTGAAGAGTTTCTTCCTTCATCTGTGATTTTTGCAGAGGAAAATGCAGAGAGGACCATTCTAGACCCTACATCCAGAGAAGACCTCAATTTCAAAGACCTGCAGAAGGTACAAAACACATTTTCTGACTGTTTACACTAACATCTCTGAATAGATGATGTGAAAAACTCCCAGAAATAGTAGATGAGGACATGGGACTTTAAATTTGACAGTGAAGTCTGTTTGGAGAGCATGCAGCGCCCTCTATAGTTCTCAAACCCCTCAAGCAAGTGTTATTTTAATATTATTTATATAATATTATAGTATTTAGTAATATTTTGAATTGGCTTTTATTTTTATATTATATTATTTTATTTTTAATTTGTTAAAGTTTTAGTAATTTTATTTTGTGCTTTTATATCATTTTTCTTTTTTATTAAATATTTCTATACATCTTCAATTTATTTTTATTTCAGTTTTAGTTTTGGTCAGTTTAGTACTTTAACTTAAACATATTTTGGTAACACTTTATTTTACAATGTCCTTGTTATTGTACAATGTCCTACATTTATATTACAGTGTCTTACATGTTACATGTAGCCTCTATAGTAATTACTATTAATTATGCATAATTACATGCAACTAACCATAAACCAAACCTAATCCTAATCCTAACCCTATGTAGTTAATTAATATTACTCAGTACTTAAATGTATAATTACACTGTAACAAGTACACCTTAAAATAAAGGGTTACACTTTATTTAGTAACACTATTTTACAGTGTCCTTGTTACATATGTAACATGTACTTGCCATAGTAATAACAATAAATGATGCATAATTACATGCAACTAACCCTCAACCAAACCCTAATCCTACCCTAACCCTATAGTAAGTACATGTAGTTCATTACTATTACTCAGTACTTAAATATTTAACTACACTGTAACAATGACACCTTAAAATAAAGTATAAACCCTTTGTTACAATGTAATTATACATTTAAGTACAGGGTAATATTAATGAACTACATGTACTTAGGGTAGGATTAGGATTTGGTTGAGGGTTAGTTGCATGTAATTTACTGTTATTACTATGGGTAGTACATGTAACATATGTAACATGGACACTGTAAAATAAATGGACACCAAATAAAGTGTAACCCATCTTTATTTCAGTTGGTTGCCAAGGAATCATTTAGAATTTTCTTTTAAGTTTGCTTTTTCTCATCTTAACCCTAGCTCTATAGTAAGTACATGTAGTTAATTAACTTTTTAACTAATTAATTTTCCATCATTTATGACACAACTAAGCCACGCCCATTTTGCATAATTACCATTCTACTCACTGACCTTATTATAAACTCTTCCTCTCAGGTTCTCATTGACTGGATCAACAGTGAACTGGAGGAGGACCGAATCATCGTAAAAGACCTTGAAGAAGATCTGTATGATGGACAGGTGCTACAGAAACTTTTTGGTAAGACGAAGACAAGAACTTTATGTTTAGGATTTTCTTCTTTTTTGCACCTTTGTTATGGTACCATGCGTTTTAAGTGTGGTACTCATGAGGATGTTCTATGTGTGTGGCCTCCTCCAGAGAAGCTGTCGGGTTATAAGCTGAATGTGGCGGAGGTGACGCAGTCAGAGATCGGACAGAAACAGAAACTGCAGACGGTTCTGGAAGCTGTTAATGGAGTCCTCAGACCTCTGGAGTGGAACACGGAGTGGAGTGTCGACTGTGAGCGCACATTTTTACAGTTAACCTAAAAATAAATAAATAAAAGGTAGGGTAGGCAACTTTCGGAGAGGCTAGCAATAGTGAGCTAGCTAAAGCATAAGATCCCACCTTTCCTTCAGAGCGTCTCCAAACCCTCCGAAACACATGAACGCGTACAGCAGGGAGCAAAAACAAAAAAAAGTCACGAGAGACGGCATCAAATCTACCTCATGTCTCAAAGCACATAACATTACAATAATTTCCATCTCTTCATAAATGACAGTAGTTATGGCGTGAACGCAGCATAAGTTCCTTGTTTTGGTTCAGGAGGAACTGTAAAAGGCTGGTGTTTCAGTTGCGGCACTCGGTGACTGACGTCTGTCTAACTCGGCATAGCATGAAATGCATACATTGACAGGCAGGAAGGACATTGTATCATTGCATTCAGACCGAATTCAATGATTGGACGAACATTTTATGGTCCTACGCCTTTCACAGACTATACATATATAAACTATATGTATACATATAACTTTACATATACATATAATTACATATGGACCATTTAACTTAGTGATTGCTATCAGGATGTGAAGAGACTTTCAACCAGCATAACAAAAAAAAAATCTGGAACAAATTGCCTACCCTGCCTTTAGCATTGATGAATTGTGCAAAAGAAAGTAAATAAGGTCAATTTTGATCATCTTTTTTTAATAGATGATCAAAAATAAAGAAATTTGTTGTTGATTTATGTCTGTCTCTTCCTCAGCCATCCACTCTAAGAACCTGGTGTCCATCGTGTACCTGCTGCTGGCGCTCGCCATGTATTATGCAGCTCCCATCCGCTTACCTGAGCATGTGTCCGTCCAGGTGATCGTGGTCAAGGTGCGACGACTTTATTATAGTGTGAAACTGAACGTTATATCAAATGCCTTCAGCCTAATTGCACAGGTTTGTTTTTGTCTCAGAAAAAAGAGGGAATCCTGCAGACTGCTCATGTGACCAAACAACTCACAAGTACCACAACAGAGTAAGCAGCTTCAGTGTGGCCATCTAGTGATGAAAGATGGTTATAACATGAAAAATAAAAATAAAACATACTTTTGACTTTCTGTTTCTGTTTCCAACAGAATGATGATCGGAAGGTCAGGTGTGTATTTTCAAACATGTTCATGTTGTCCTTAAGGATCAATACTCTTCTGGAAAATCTAAGGCATACCAGTTTAAGGAGGACAAACTATTTTTTTCAGCACATTGTAGTTTGTTCATGGTGGCTTACTCGCTCTAATCTGCTTATAAACCATCTAGACCAGCTAAATGTACAAATAACCTGACCTGAGGTAGAAACTAGGAGCTGGTTTTTGCTGGATTTTGCTGGTTTTGTCTGTTTTCTATTTTTATTAGTCCCAAACTGTTTCTTTGTTTTGTCATTTGCAGAACGTGATGCTTTCGACACCTTATTGGATCACGCACCTGACAAACTGAACGTAGTGAAAACTGTAAGAAGCCATTCTGGACGGGACAAGAAGTTCTGTGTGAAGGTGCTGATTATCCAAAATTAACCTGCAATGTTTGTTTTCTCAGTCGCTGATCACATTTGTGAATAAACACTTAAACAAACTGAACCTGGAGGTGACGGAGCTGGAATCACAGGTATATAATATACATCATCTGTTAACTAACTCTCACACGGATCAAAACCTTCTCTAAACCTCTCGTGTGTGTGTGAAGTTTGCAGATGGTGTCTATCTGGTGTTGCTGATGGGACTGTTGGAAAATTACTTTGTGCCACTGTACAACTTCTACCTCACGCCAGAAAGCTTCGAACAGAAGGTAAGTGTGATGTAGGACGGTCTAATGTGGACTGGTGAGGTCTGATGCGGTCTGAAGAGGACTGATTTGTTCTGTTAGGGTGTAATGAAGTCTTATGGTGCTCGATTAGACTGAAAGGGTCTGATGCGGTTTGATGAGGTCTGATTAGTTTTTAAATATTTCATTAAACTGCATCAGACCTATCAGACTTCACGAATCCACATCAGACTACATCAAATGGTATCAGACCACATAAGCCTCAACAAGTCCACAATCAACCATATCAGATTTGATCAGATTTCATGAATACTCTTCAGACGACATCACACCATATCAGACCACATCAGTCTCAATGAGTCCACTTGAGATAAGTAGTATTTATGAAGTCTGATATGGTTTGATGTGGACTCATGAAGTCTGATGGGATCTGATGTGGTTTGATGATTTGTTTTTAACTATATAGCTTATTAAACTGCATCAGACCATGTCAGACTTTATGAATCCACATCAGACTACATCAAACCATACTATACTAGATCACATTAGACTAAAGAAGTCCACAGCAAACCTAATCAGACTTCATGAGTGCTGTTCAGACCACAACACACCATACCAGTCAATATCAGACTCAACGAGTCCACATCAGACCACATTAAACCATGAATAGTATTAATGAAGTCTGATTGGGTCTTGATATGGTTTGATGTGGAGTTGTTGTGTATAATGTGGTCTGATGTGGACTCATGGAGTCTGATGGGATCTGATGTGGTTTTATGATTTTTAAATACCTAATTAAACTGCATCAGACCATGCTAGACTTTATGAATCCACATCAGACTAAAACCTCACCATACTAATCACATGAGACTATACAAGTCAACAGCAAACCTTATCAGACTGCATGAATGCTGTTCAGACCACATCACACCATATCAGACTCAACAAGTCCACATCAGACCACATCAAATAGTATTCATGAAGTCTGATTGGGTCTTGATATGGTTTGATGTGGAGTTGTTGAGTCTCATGAAGTCAGATTGGGTCTGATATGGTTTCATGTAGACTTCTAAAGTCTGATTATACGATGGTTGTGGAATTCTTGCTTAAGCATTTCTATTTCTAGCATTCAAAAACTGGTTTGTAACATTACTAGCCATGGAAAAAAATTGCAAGTGTTTTTGTGTCTTGTAGGTGCATAATGTCGCATTTGCTTTTGAGCTCATGCAGGATGGTGGATTACAGAAACCCAAAGCTCGACCAGAAGGTACCAGAAAAATCAGTGCCAGCAATGTTATATCAGCGTTACATACACAACACAACCTTCAGATATCATAACAGACTAGCTCATTGTCTGAACCTGTTCATGGTGTTAGCCAGATTGTCCACTAGATGGAGATGTTCCTCAATAGATGTACCTGCCCTTTCCTTTCTGTTCTTACACCATGTCAGTTAACATATTCAAGCCTCTGTTTAACAGCGATTCTGTTGTTTGTGTCCTGCAGATGTGGTGAACTTGAATCTGAAGTCAACCCTCAGGGTGCTATACAACCTTTTCACCAACTACAAAAACTCAGAGTAACACTTGAAGAGATCCGAGGAAGCTTGCGTCGTGCCTCACTGATGCCATGCACACACATCCCTTGTGTTTCTTTTGTATGTAAGAATAAAATATTTTGTATAATTTAGCTTATTTATGCCCAGAATCGAATGGATTCAGCCTTAATGATCCGTCAGTGTAGCAGCTCATTAAAATATTTTATTTTGACGCACGTAATCGAGGCCTGCCACTGCTTTTAGCACTACACAACGACTGTTTGTCCTGGAATGATTCATAACCCTGCACTGTGTATTTTATTTTAGTAGAAATGCTGTAATTATTTCAAATAAACAAGTGCTTTCTACATGCTGGAATGAATTCATTTTGACATCTCTGAATTGGATCTTTCTGGTCTCAAAAATGATTTTATGAGCGACCAATAGAGGTTTTTTTTATTAAAATAATAAGCAGTTGCGTATCACGTCTTCATACACATAATTATTCATGCTTAAAATCCTTGATAGAGCACATATGAATATTTCACCTCCTTGTCCCACACAGGCATGAATTCAGCATGAAACAGAAGTTGCGTTAGTCTTTTCTTCCCTATTATATCCGAGTGAAACGGCTTCTCAAAAGACAAAATGTAAGGTGAGAATTTTGTCAATCAGGAATTTATTGGATTGTTGTCGTTTGCTATTGCCGTGATCTCATGTGAGTGACAGGTTGTCCCGCCCTCTTGCCGCATCACTATTACTATTGCTCATACTTGCGCTGTGTCCGAAATCGAATTCTTCTCTACTATATAGAAAAAACAGTATGCCAAAAGAGTAGTAGGCCTATGTCCAAATACATAAGGTGCGTCCCAATTCGTGTACTTGTGCACTATTCTGAAGTTTTGTAAAATAAATAGTGCAAATAGGCTATGTGTTCACATTGAAAATTCCAAATTGGAAAAGTAGCCTACACTTTTAAATACCCGGATGATGCACTTAATTAACCGAATTCATGCACTCAACTGTAACAGCTTTAATTACGTATCGGAGGGGGAGGGGCTATCAGACTTCGATGTTGAATTGCAAAATTACCATTTAAAACTCATACGCTACACGGTTAAGTACATAGTGCATAAGTACATAGTGCAAAAGTACATAGTGTATTGTGCATCATTTGGGACGCAACTATAATATTCGAAAAACAGTAATCGAAAAGAGTACTATGTCCGAATACAAACGAAAAACAGTAGGCGAAAAGTACCCGGAAAAGTCTTGGAGTTGGTGGGGTTTGTGGTTTGTGGACTTTTGACAACTAGAGCTGCACGATTCTGGATAAATTTAGAATCACGGTTTCTTCGTTTAAAATAGTTTACAATTCTCCCTCAATTCTGAATAGATAACTAGACATTCTGACAAAATGTTAATTGCTGCAGTCTATTTAAATATGTTTAATGTGAATTAATTATTTTTTAAATAATGTTGAATAAATGATTCAAGGACTCACTCATAACGATTTCATTACTGGATGAATCGGTGGTTTTGAAGGAATCTCTTGAATAAACGATTCAATGACAAATACATTTTTTAACAGTCACTTCTGCAACGATGTAATTAATACAATCTTTATTTGAAGTGTCAAATTACTTTCAAAAGTGTGGTTCATAAGACTGTTTGTGAAGCAGCATCAATGCAGACTTGAATGTTCTCTGTGATCGGACTTGTCAAAGGTTTAATAGACATAGCCGAATCATTGTCATTTAGGAATAAAATTGCAATTTTTTAACGATTAATCATGCAGCTCTACTAACCACCCACAACACCCAAGAAACCACATAGTATAACCCTAGCAACCACCCAGAGCACTTTACCAACTGCATAGCAACTTTCTAGCAACCATTCAGAATACTTTAGCAAGCACAGAGAACATCCATGCGGTCTGAGTGGTTATTACACTCAAACTACCTTAGCAATTGCATAGCAACTCACTAAAATCCACTCAGAACATGTAAGGAACCCAACAATAACATCCTAACAACCAATGATAACAACCAAGCAACCACATAGCAACATTCCGAACACCTTAGCTGCCTAACAACACCCTAGATGAGATTTGCATGGATTTCCATTTTTTTGGGAACATGTAAACCACAGTTCCCAGTATGATTGTTTTTCCCAGGATGATGCGAATGTAAACAGATCCACAGATGGGCGAGTCTGAATCTAAATAATCTTGTTGTTTTCAGATGCTCCTTTGAGGGTCTTTTTTTCAGTTGTTTGTTCTGGATTCAAACTTGCGTTTAATGGGGGAATTCATTGGGATGGTAACCATGGTAACCCTCCAGCCCAAATTACCTCTGTTTTTTCTCGTCAAAGGGAGGCGTTCTCACAGTCACAGAAAGAGGAAAATGTATGCAATTATTGCTCACAAACCTGGAGAGTGTTATTTTGAAGAGAGGAAATGTTAGATCACTATCTGGTTGTTTACTAATAAGTGTTACTGTTAGTTACTGACTCACATGTCATGTTTGGATCTCCAGTAAGTTCTGTTCGAGGGTACGTGTTTGATGCAGTGTGTGACAGTTTCAGAACATGTTATGTGCAGTACAAAATAGAAAAAAAGAGGAAGTGCTGCCTTACCACTTCCTGTCTAATGTTTGAAATAGGCCTCACCCATATTCGAGATCTTGTTTTTGTTTATAGCTGATTCAGAAAGATGGTTGGTTGTTTTGTAGAAGTAAATCGATTCTTGTAGGGAAGGTGACTGGACCATTTGGACGGCGTTTCATCTACTGCCACACTGATAGAAGAAAGATTTCTCCAGACGTGTGGCGAGACCTGAGGTGAAAGTTTTGACAGCAAACATGACAGGATTGTATTGCTCAGATATTACTCTTTCATAGCTCAGCAGACTTCATGGATTTCTCTGTTTAAGGATCGCTTCGCCTTTGTCTCAGACTTGTTCTCATAGATTTGGAAAATGCACAAAACTGTTGATGTACATGAATTCTAAAGCTATGTGAATGTGGATAGCAAATCCCAGATAATTTGGTTCTGAAATGGTTTGGTAAGAAATATTTGTAAGAGATTCTTTTTTTTAAATCTGACCACATTATGGAGATCTTTTCTAAAACTCTACAGGAGATTTAATCACCTTTTCTTCTCAAGAGAAACATCTAAAAGCAAAGGTCTCCATTTGCTCTCCATTAAGTCATTGCTGTCTATGAGAAATAATTGAGACATAATTCAAAGGAATATAGTTCACTCAAAAATGAATATTATAATGCTTTTATGTTCTTTCTGGGGCTTGATGCCTTCACCTGCTATCTGAATTATCGTAAAGTTTCCTAGTTCAAACATTTGACATGAACGCCCTCTCAAGTCAAAATTCGAATACAATGAGCTCGTAATCTCGACTTCAGAAGTGGGAAATAGGAAATTTCCGAAAGCACGTGCAGGCAGTATAAATGGCATGGTCACTATGGAAGAACTGCACTAAAGTTCCACAGCATATTTGTGTTTGAAACGACCGTTATATGACAGTATTCATTTTTGGCCGAACTAAGAGATCTTATTTCTTTCCCTTTCTTGTTCCCCCCTTTCTTTCAGTGTCTCCGAGTCTCACAGCATGTTTTTGT
This sequence comes from Leuciscus idus, assembly GCA_021554675.1. Taxonomy (NCBI): domain Eukaryota; kingdom Metazoa; phylum Chordata; class Actinopteri; order Cypriniformes; family Leuciscidae; genus Leuciscus; species Leuciscus idus. The sequence continues at coordinate 6,801,214 of CM038643.1, forward strand.
TGTCAGTAAGGTTTATGTTTCCCCCGTCAGTCTGTGTTATGTCAATGTGGGCTGGCTAGCGTGATACAGGAAGGCAGAAATCTTGTCCTCCTTTCAGCGCGAGATCTCCCGCAGACGTGTGTGTGTGTGTGTGTGTGTGTGTGTGTGTGTTGTGGAGATTCTCCGTCCTTGTGTTTTGACGTTTGAAGTCGGCTTCGGTTCGCCGCACTTCATCATATCCATAAAAATGTCCATACGAAAACAAAACCTCGAGATGAATCGAGTCCTTGAAATTCCTTCAGGGCACAAACACGCAGACAGAACCCGAACCTCACTTGTTTTTCGAAACAGAAGCACTAGAAATCAAATGTCTGCTGAGTAAAACTATTATGAAGTTCACTTTTTGACAAAAACAATGTTTTGAAACAGTCAAAAGAATGACAGACTATGGAGCTGAAGAGAAAATGGACGAACCCAGCAATCGTCAGGCCCTGGGTGAGCAGTGCACATTCATCTCAACATCAATCCAGTTTACATTCTTCTATCATGCACTTAAAGGGTTCACCCAAAAATATAAATTATCCCATCATTTACTCACACTCAAGCCATCCTAGGTGTATATGACTTACTTCTTTCAGCCACACACAATCAGAGTTATTAAAAATATCCTGGCTCTTCTAAGCTTTATAATTGGAGTGAATAGAGCCTGAGTTTTTGAAGGCCAAAAAAAGCACATCCATCCATCATAAAAGTAACCCATACGGCTCCAAGAGGTTTAATAAATCCTTCTGAAGTGAAGTGATGCTTTTCTGTTAGGAAAATATCCATATTTATAACTTCATAAACTATAATCACTGGCTTCCGGTAACGGCCATTGCCCAGCCCTCTTCTAGTTCAACTCAAGCTCCTCTTCTCTTACAATGAAATCCTCTGACATTTCTCTTTAAAATTCTTGTTTTAGACTTCTTATTCGTGACCGGTGTTTTGTTTTGCTCTACCCTCTGCTCTTCCACATTCGTCAATGCGTCACGATTGTGAAAAAAGCATCGCTTCACTTCAGAAGGCCTTTATTAACCCCGTCCCCCTGGAGCCGTATGGATTACTTTTATGATGGATGGATGCACTTTTGTTTTGTCCTTTAAAATCTCAGGTACCATTCACTCCCATTATAAAGCTGAGAAAAACCAGGATATTTTTTTATTTAACTCTGATTGTGTTTGGCTGAAAGAAGAAAGTCATATACACCTATGATGGCTTGAGGATGAGTAAATTATGGGATAATTTTCCTTTTTGGGTGAATTAACCCTTTAAGAATGTACAAACTTTTGGCTATATACGTACACTAGTGTTGGGACTAGTGTTGGGTAACCAAACGATTGATGGGCCCCATTGACTTTCATAGTATGAAAAAATACCATATATTTGGTTACCGACAGTGCAGTAAAATTGACAATTTTAAAAGTATCTTGCAACAAACTCATTGCTATATAGAGTGAAAAGGGTTATGGGTAACATTAGCAAAAAAAAAAAATTGCATCAGAATGAGCTTGCGCACATTTGACGATTTGACTTGCTATTTTGAACATACAATGATTCAGGACAGACTAATCCTACTCTTCTTTATAGTATTAGTAAGTATATGTATGTGAAATAGAATGCAGTCACAGTCTTTTATGAAGGACAGATCCAGTGTTTAGCTGAAAGAAAATAAACATCCTAAAACGAATAATGTGGCATATGATGTGTTTTATTGTGGATTAAAGGAACAGAGAGAAGAATGATCATTCAGCCGACATCTTTAGAGGACCCCAAACTCAACAAACTTAAAGAGGTGAGATGCATCAACTTTTTTGGGGTGGTGTGGCATAGAGTTATCAAAAACGTTATTGATTAGTTCTTGTGCAAATCCACTTCCCTCAATGTGAGCATCATTTCCTGAGGGTGTCTGATTATCTGGATTTTCCATGTTGCTTCGAGGTAGGTTTTGGTGGACTGGATCAACACAACCCTGAAAATTGAACATATTGTGGTGCGATCGCTGGAGGAAGACCTGTATGACGGACTCGTCCTTCATCACCTGTTACGTAAGAATCATGTCAGAGCAAGAACATTCTGAACAGGCACATTATTTAGTGAACCTCACATGCTTAAATGTCATGAAAGTGATGTCACAATGCAGAAAATATAATGTTGCATATAAATATAATGTTGCAAATATCTGTGTATGTTGTGAACCCAGGCAGGTTAGCAGGTGTGCATTTAAATGTAGAGGAGATTGCGTTGAGTACTGATGTCCAGCTACGGAAACTAGATGCCATCCTGACAGCTCTGAACGAGACCTTCGGGCTTAATGAGGAAACGGCCAAATGGAACGTTAAACGTGAGCCGATCAGATCTTGTCAATGACCGGTTTACATATTTATGAACATACGCCCACTGTTCTCCCTCTCCAATCTGTCAGTCATTCACAGCAGGGACCTGTTGGCTACATTACATCTTCTGGTTGCTATTGTGAGGCGTTTCCAACCCGATCTGGCACTGCCTGTAAACGTCAGCGTGGAGATCATTCAGTGTGAGGTGATTGATTAATGCAAATTATTTGAATGTGTATACTAAATGTTTCAAGAGCAGGATATTAAAGAGGGTTGTGCAAAACACACTGCCACAATACTGCTGTTCTAGGTGGTTGCCAGGGTGTTGTCGCATACATGCCAAAATTAGTCCACTTCCTAGTCTCAATGATATTCTGCTCTTCAGATACAAAATTATTCAAAATATTAATATATACATATAATGAGAAAAAGTAGTTTTCATAATTTTTCACAATTCATCACTGCATATTATAAAATGAAATAAAATGAAAATGCATATTATAATAAACAATTATTTTCTTAATATTTAATAATTTGTCATCACATATTATTTGAATTTTTTTAATATGCGTATTATAATTAACAATTGTTTTCATAATTTTTTACCATTCATCATTGCATATTATTTGCATCATAAAGTAATATTCTTGTAAAAATAATGAAAACATTTGTCCATTATAACAATGCAACACTGTATATTATTTACAAAATGAATATGCATATTATAATGAAAATTGATTCAATATTTTTTTCACAATTCATCATTGCATATTATTAATTTTTTTGTGCATATTATAATGAACAATGTTTTCATAATTTTTCACAATTCATGAATGTATATTATTTTTAAAATATATATATTATAATGAAAATGTATTTAATATTTTCTCACAATTTTTCGTTGCATATTATTTAAATATCATCACTTCAATTCATCACTGAATAGTATTTGAAAAAAATATGCATATTATGTAAAGTAAAAAATCATCAACATTTTATTTTTCTGATCATATAATCAAAGATGCACATCCATAGACAATTTATATTAACCAATAGTATAAGAGCCTAATACCCATCATCCAATCAACACTTACATGATTTCTCTTAAAAAATATTCCCTGAGAAGTTAAATTACTAAATTACTACAAAAGTTAGATGTTCATGTTGTCAGCATTCATTAAAATCTCATTTGTTAACCAGGTCACAAAAACTGGCATCAAGGCAGACAAACAGACCGAATTCATCACATTTCAAAGGTCTGTGAAGAATCTCCTTCCCTATTAAACATGTTTAACATCACTTTGAAACTCAGTGACAATGTCCAAAGCAGCGTTTTCATGGTGCGGTGTGTGTCTCCGCAGTAATTCCAGTGAAGAGCTTGAGAGAGAATCTAACAGTGAGTCAAACGGAGGCTGAACTCTGAGCCTTTTCATTTCCATATTTATAAGCATCAGTAACTTTCAGATAGCGGAGGCGTATAAAGAAGAAAGCGTTTGCTTCTTAATCTCTCTCTTGCAATGTCTTTGCAGAGGAATGTCCCATTGATGAGCTCTTCAAGCTGGAGGCTCACAAAATTGAGACCGTGAAAAAGGTTCCGATCCAGTTCCTCACGTGTCTAAATGTAGTCTTTGACCCAAATCTTTCACCGCTTCATCAAGTTTTCTTTTCTACAGGCCATTCTGCACTTTGTGAATAAGAACATGTTATCTCTGGGACTGAACGTGACAGACATTGACAAACAGGTGTGCAACTCTGATCAACTTACTGATCAACTAGATCAACTTACACTACCATTACATTTTTTGTTGTTGAAAGAAACTAATACTTTTATTCAGCAAGGGCACATTAAATTGACCAAAACTTACTGTAAAGAAAGTTATAATCTTTGAAGGATAACTGTCGCCAAAATGCAACCTAGGGTCTTTTTGTTAATCTACCCGAGGCAAACTTTCGTTTAAAAGCATAATTAGAATGGAAACGCCTATAGTTTGACCGTATTTTTGTGTTCGGTCAAATTGCCCAGGGTTCTCAAGTTTTATCAAAAGCTTGGAGTGAGATCACATGCGGTTAGGGGGGGAGCCCTAATGGAGCCCCGCCCCCGCCCGTCCCCGCCCCCCAATTTTACCCATTGTTCATAATTAACCAGCACAAATTGATATTATAACAATTGGTAATATGATAAAATATAATTACAATACTTTTGTCCTAATTTCTTCACTTGCAAGAAATAAACCCTTGAGTGGTTTTTAACGCCAGATCACCAGCTGATCGGTGAGCAAAGTGCGCACTTTTCTTTATATCACGCAGCACAAACAGACTGGCTAATTAGTTAAAGTCTTGTTCTGTTTTAGAAAGGAACAAACAACAAAGCCATATCACGGTTTCAATTTTAGTTTGTTGGCAAAATATAACGCTAGAGACCTTTATGTTAGGCTATAAATTTGACATCTCATATGTGTTGGGAAAATGGAGAAGAGCGAGTTCGGCAAAAGGCGGATTCGAACTCGGGTCGAACGCGTCAAAAGCTGCTTTCAAGCACCTCACGATCTCATTGTCATCATCAGACAGCCAAAAAACTGATCATGATGCTTTTTTTGGTGTGCAAATAAATTATTGTTAACATAATGTGTTTGTGTGTTTGTAAAAAGGATGTAATCGTCCTCTGCTTTTTTTCTGGGGTGCATTTTACTCCAGACGGCCAAACAGCAAAGGGACTAAACGAACGAAAATTCGCAAGAGCAACAAGAGATTTGAAGCTCATGCAGACACACCCAAGAGATGATTCGCGCTGTGATTGGCTGAATGTTAGTTCACTCAAGTCTAAGTAACAAATCAGAGAACACGGGCGGAAATATTGACGCTGGGTCAAAATAAATGCGGGGGACAGAATCCCGTGTTTCTAAAAGTGCGGGGGACGTGTCCCCCCCGTCCCCCCCGGTTGCTACGCCCCTGGCCCCAAGCACTCCCATTCAAAAGGCAATTTGACCGAAAACGAAAATACGGTCAAACTTAAAAGTGGTGTTTCCATCCTAATTATGCTTTTAAACGAAAGTTTGCCTCGGGTAGATTCACAAAAAGACCCTTGGTCGCATTTTGGCGAGAGTTATCCTTTAAAAAAAGTTGTCACAGGAATAAATTACATTTTAAAGTATATTCAAATAGAAAATGGTTGTTTAATTGTAATAATATTTCACAATAATACAGTTTTTGTGTATTTTTAATTCAAATACATGCAGCCTTGGTAAGTATAAAAGACTTTTGAACGGTAGTGTATAAGGTTAGTCAAAGTTTTTTTTGCACTGAAAATTTGGTTTTATATTAAAGGGATCATGACATGGATTACTGTTATGATTGGCTAACGTCATTGCATAGGAAACAGTATCAACATCCACTCGCTACTGCACGTGAGTAAGTGTTTTGAAAAAATTGTATATATAAAACCGTCATTTACAGACGAAGATTTGTGAAATCACTTACTTACAGTTTGTGATGCAGCGCTGATCAGATCCAGTACAGTTGCTTCTTCATCTGTCAACAAAAGCTTCTTTATGAACCATTACACTGTGCCTCATTTACAAAACAAAATGCTCAGGACAAACATATAATCCTCCGATGCGATCCGGGACGCCATTAAAATAAACCATCCACTTGTTTCCACTTGTGACACTGTGATCCTTCTGAAGTCTGTACAGAGATGCAAACCAAAAACAAAGTTTAAACAAAGTGAATGTTCTTTCACTCGTCCATTTGTCCTGTTGTCAGTAGACTCAAGCGCGAAGAGTGTGTCAGAGACTGAACGCGCATCTGTATACTGTATCCAGTGTAGACAGCATCAGTGATTATAATGGCTTCTATTTGCTTTTTGACGTGACGTGACACTCTCATCCAGTGTAGGCAAATGTCAGTCTCTAAGCGACGGAACGCCAGTGGTGCGATGATGTAAAACTGTTCATCAATGTCTTGCTCTGGATGCAGGCATATGCAAATGTATTTGCCCGTGTGATATTACAGATCCCGCCATATTACAAACGAGCCTTTTTGGAGCTTGAGTAAATGCTTTGTTTATAATGAAGAGGGCGTTTTAAGCTGTGAAACTTGCTGGATGTTTTAATGGTACAAAGACCTCTTAAATCAAGGAAAATTAGATTTCTCATGTCATGACCCCTTTAACAATCTCCATTTTCCTTCTGAATCAACAGGCTGTTTTTTTATGTAAATGCTCTGTTATGATTGGTTAACATTGGTTAACATAACATTAACTTTGCATGTGGAAAAAGTAATGTTACATTTGGCCCTAAACCAAAAAAACAACAACCAACAACTAGTAAGATGATTGCAAAAGCTAAAAATGAAAATGATTTGAGCCCTTTATGGGCTTGTTTTTGACATCTCACATTCATGTTTGATATGTGTATGTTTTAAGATGTGATATTGTTAGATTGCAGACGGAGTGATTCTGCTCTTGTTGATCGGGCAGTTGGAGGGCTTCTTCATTCCACTGAGCGAGTTCTTCCTTTGTCCTGCCGGGAGCTCGGAAATGGTGAGAACCCGAGAAAACATTTCGAGTTTTGACACGAGAACCATGTTGTTAGTGACCTCCATTGCAGTTTGCAACAAGAAGCAAATTTGAATCCAGGCTTATGGGATTTTACATCAGTGTAACTTCACATGCACCTCCAGGAGGTGTCTCGCCATCGTATAATTAACGTCTCTTAGGATGACTGGATATGACAGCACAGCAGCATAAGGCAGGTTAAGAACCTGAGGGTAATGCAAAAGACAGAAATCAAAACTAATGATGTTACGGTTACAGAGAACTTGCAATGTTGTGGTTTTACAACATTTGTTAGTTTGTTTCTGATTCTAATCTTTTTACCATTGATGTTTGTTCTCCTGCAGCTCCATAATGTGACACTTGCATTGGATCTTCTCATAGACCGAGGGCTTCCGGTTCAGTCCATTGACCCTCAAGGTAATTATTTTGAGACCATCCAAGCTAGTGAGCTAAACAAAACCACTCAACACTTTAAAAAATAAAGGTTCTTTTTTGGCATCGATGGTTCCATAAAGAATCTTTAACATTTATGGAAACTTTCAATTGCTTAAAGGGGTCATATAATGGTACATGCACTTTTAGAAGTTGATTGTACTGAAATGTGTGTTGGCAGTGCCTGTACACAACCATCATAAAATGATACAAATCCATCCAGTGTTTTAAAAAAAAATCTTCTTATATGTTTTCCCCCATCATAAATCAAGCCGTTCGACCGTGTGACGTCACACAGTCGGACGCCCCTCCCACGATTGTTGATTGACAGCAGCGTTTCAACACAGACCCACCCTCGCTTGTGAGCGAGCTGTCAATCATAGTCTGCGAGTCATTGTTGATACGCTGGAGCACTGTCTATGAGCAGAATGGCGTCTAAGCGATTGTGGTGTCCTTTTCTTGGGTGTAATAAGGAACACAGCAGTCATTTTGATGTTCCTAAATCCAAACCACTGAAGACGCAGTGGCTGAGTTTGTTTTCGAAGGGAATATTCCCCACGATCAACGTCAATGCTTTCATGTTTGCGCAAAATTTCACCAGACTGCTTTATAAATGAGAACTTTGAAAAAGGTATTAGCTCCTGTCTGAGTATGTGTTGTTTATGTGCCTAATGACTGTCAGTCTCACAGACTGATTATTTTTTAAACAGATCAGTAAAATGTTAGTGCTTCAGCCCTGACAGTTGTACCTAACAACACTGCATAAATAACGTTACGCATCACTGACAAGCCTACATTTACCGGAAAAAAAGTTTTCATGACCATTAGCTGTAACATCAATCTGTCAATGAACTAACGTATACATCAGTAAACACATAGCGTTTGTAGTTCACTACTCTACCCTGCCAGTACACACAAAGATAGATCAAAAGTGACATTACGTTAATCAACCATTCAGAAACGTCCTGTTTTCCGACTCCGGTTCAAATTGATACGGTTGCACAGTGTCCCTAGAAACTCCCTATGCCATTCTTCAAAATATACCCTAAACTGTTGTCAAGGCAACACTCCACGTGTGTTGTTGTGGCAAAACGCCCCACAGAACAGAGGGGCGGGGTGAGCAAAGCATTATCATTTAAAGACACATGCACTTAAACGGCATGCTGAAAACAGAGCTGGTTTTGACCAGGTAAAATTAGTGTTTTCTTACTATACTAATGAGAATTTTTAATTAAAGTATATTACAAACTTTTAATTTAGACCCTAAAGAATCATATTAGCTTGTACTAAATGGCATTATATGACCCCTTTAAAAGGTTCTTTATAGTGTAAAATGTTTATTTAATACTGAAAGGTTCTTTGGGGAACCACATTTTTAAATATTTTTTGGCATTGCTGTGAAAACACCTGTTTTGAACCTTTATTTTTAAAAAGTGAAGAAACTCGAATCTTATTAGGAAGCATAATTTTCTTGCTGTTTGATATTATGCACACAAATCAACAACTCTCTAACTTCGTCTTCCATCTTGGATTACATTTTTTCTCTAAGCTTGTCACAATGCAACACAATATAATGGCATTACCTTCTTCATGAAGGACATGTTCACTACTGCTTGAAACAAAACCCCTATTTAGGCTTTTTTTTGTGTACTTATTTAATAGAATAGCTGTTAGCACGTGATGATCTGCCTGGTTGTTCATTCACTAATAAGCTAATTTCTCATGTTTCTTACAGACATTGTTTCCCAAGATGTTCCAGCCACTGTGAAAGTGCTGTATCATTTATTCAAGAAGCACAAATACAAATAATCTTGCCACTCCCAAACTGTCAATTCAATAAAACCTTCCATGATGTTTTAATAACCAAATTAACTGTACATTTGTGACTTTCTTCTTACTAAAAATCAGAGGCACGGAGTTGACAGTCAGATCACTTTGGCACTCAGAGTGTTAGAACACATTAGAAGCAATTGTACAGAGTGTCTCTGAACCATTTGAAGAGGCTTCAGAGCGGAAATGAGAGAACATGGCCACTCATCTCATCATGGAAATTGCATTTGGATGCCGACAGCTTCAATTTAATTTCACCTTTTCACTCTTCCACTTTACGTGTTTTTTTTTTTTTCGTTTTCTTTTGGACAAATGCGCATTAGTCTTAATGTATCGCTCAGCATTTTTCTGCTGACTTGCAGCTTGTGTTCAAATAAAAGTGGCACATATAACATCTCTGAAACGATGTCCCTTTTTTCTTCAATATACTTTAAGTAGCCTGTAATGTGTGTGTTTGTGTTTGTGTGATTCAGGTTTACCCGTGATGGGGACAAAATGTCCCCACAAAGATGGCAATATCCGAAATCCATGTCCTTGTGGTGAAATGTTTTGGTCCCCATTAGGAAAACAGCTTATAAATCATACTAAGTATTTTTTTGTTTTGTTTTTTTATGTAAAAATTCAGATGTATTCTGTGATAGGTAGGTTTAGGATTAGGGGATAGAATATACTGTTTGTACAGTATAAAAATTATTATGTCTATGGAAAGTCCCCATAAAACATGAAAACCCAACATGTGTCTCTCTCTCTCTCTGTGTGTGTGTGTGTGTGTGATGCACTTTGACGCACTTATCATTTTGAGTCTGAAGAGCCATTTGTGGGAGCAAAACCATTTTTTATATAAAACAAAGGTTGAGATATAAAGCTAAAAAAAAAAAGTAAATATGATCTAGATTTGCAAACCCTATACGTTTCGTTTTGGCGCTCTGTAATGTTGTGTCAGATCGGTCATCGCGACTCAGTTGAAGCGGCAGCGCGTACGGCGTTCGCGTGAACCAGTGGTCTCTTCCTCTTGTCTTAACCACTTTAAAACAAGACTGAACATCAGAAGAAGGTATGTTGAAAGATCCAGTACAACTTACTGAAACATAAACTGTCGTGTAATCGCCCAATAAGAGTTTCAACTTCGGAAAAACGTCAATTTAACGGCTTGTAAACAAAATGTGACGTGACGATACATTTTACCTCAGAAGACAGTCATTCAATTTCGTTGTAGCTAAAGAACTTCACTAAAATGCTGAATATATTATTAAATATTGATAAACTTTGATTAGAATGTGGACAAATACCAATGATACAGTGCAATCACATTATTTCTAAACTTAAGAGAAACTAAAACTCCTATTGTTGTCAACTGTAAAAGGGCATCTCTCACCCAGACTACCCCTCCATCCACCCCCGTAATTTAATTTCCTTAATGTGTGTTCTCTCAAATTGGATACGGTGAATGACTTCCATTTAATCTAAATGGCAAAAGCATTATGGGAGGTTTAAGAGAGTCTCCTCTCAGCGAAGAGGCCGGGATTCGAGGATCCTCTGATGGCGTTTTAATGGTGAATTGCCCTTGGGTAATTTTTTTACCATTGCTGTTTCTGAGCAGGAAATGTATAAGAGGCTGACATTTTTCATCCTAACGCCCGTTTGTTATTCGTTTATATTCATAACCGCAATATTTCAGCCTTTCTTATCCCTTGCCGTGGGCGTTAGTGTCATAAAAATGAATGAAATCTGTAGGATGGAGAGAGGTAAGAAAGCAGAGTGCAATGGAGACGTGTAGGTGGGTTGGACAGACAGATGGACAGAATGTCAGGAAATTCTCACATTAAAAACTTCAAAAGCATCCTACGTAATGACCCGGAGCGACCAAACAAAACCCCATCCTGAACTCCACAGTGCTCTGATTATATGGGTAGACGGACCTGGGAGACACAAAACATCCGTCCCTGTCCAGTTCGCCCTCTGTGTCCACTCCAAGCCGGCTAATGATCGGCAGTGGTGGGGTGATTTCTGGGGTTAACGGGGAATACAGACGCCTGAAATGTTCGACTGAAACCCCCTGCTGATGCCTCATCATCTCAGGCCTAAGGCAAAAAAAGAGTCTGAGTCACTGCTGGAGATAAACTGTGGTAATAACAACACATAAACAAAAGTTCCAACTCTAAAAGTTTATTTTTTTTCCTGTGTCCTACAAATTTGACGAAGTATAACATAATGCTACGTTGTACACAGTACCCACTTGTGAAACAATGATGAGAGTCATGTTTGTGTGTTTACCAAAGCACCCGTTGCAAGGTAAACGGTGTACGAACAGGTGAAGATTGACAGTAAGGCAACGGTTTTCATGTTAATGTAGAGACTGGAGCATGACATTAGACTTTTTAGGTAATTTGTTGTAAGAGAAGCGTTTTTTTTCCAGCGGTGACTTGACAGTTGCAATCACGTACAGAAAATCCTGGCTTTCGATTCAAGCTCCCATAGTGGCAAGAATCCAATTATGATAATGATGACTTTCCTTGTTTCCTAGAACATCATGTTGATTGAAGGTTGAGAAATGACTCCTGGAAGGCGGTAACAGGTTGTTTAAAATCCACCCGGTGCTCGCCGATCCCTGATTCGAGTTCAGTCAAATTATTCAGAGTGACTAGCAATCAGCAAATGTCACCATTAGTAGGCTACACATTTTGATGTGGCACTCTTTAAATATCACATTCTAGCCATTTATTAGCATGGGTGAATTTCACAAATCATGCCAAATAAAATCGAAAGGAAAATAAGAAATTATATTTTGCTTAAAGAAAACAAAGCTTATTTTTTAACACCATTTAGATTTCTTATATTGTTTTCCTTAGTTCCTTAATGTTTATGCAAATTACACAAATTCCCCATAATTCTTGTTACTGTAATGCAAAAGATAAAAAAAATATATATATATATTTCAAGTAAAAACATTAGTATTGTACTCTAATAATGTAAATTAGAATAATTTATTGGTAATAATTATACTTAAAAAAACAAAGCAAAATGTAAAACAAAGAAATATAAATGTAAAATGTGTTTAATTTTCATGAAAGTAACATGCTTCATTATTCATGTAAAATATTATTTCTTTTTTCCTTTTGATTTTAGAGGTGAAATGTGTGGAAGCTTGTTTCTGCCACAGAATAAAACATTTGAAAAGATAATTGCGACTTTTTATCTCACAATTGCGACAATGAACATTTTCATCTCGCAATTCTGACTTGATTTCTCAGATTTGCGAGATATAAAGTCTGACATTTTTGCGAGATATAAAGTCTGACATTTTTGCGAGATATAAAGTCTGACATTTTTGCAAGATATAAAGACTGACTTTTTCCCTCAGAATTGCGAGTTTATATCTCACAATTCTGACTTCATATCTCCCAATTGCGTGTTATAAAGTCAGAAATTGCGAGATATAAACATGCAATTCTGAGAAAAAAAGTAATGACCACAAGTTTATTTCTTTATAACACACAATTGCGAGTTTATATCATGCTAAGATAAAAAGTGAGAAAAAAGTCAGAATTGTGCGATAAAAAGTCGCAATTACCTTTTTCATTTTTTTGATTTTGTGGCGGAATTGAGCTCCCATAGAAATATGACCTGGACATCTTAGCATTGTGTCAAAAGAAATAATCTTAAGAATAATAATCTGTTTTGGAAAATATGTCAAACCGAGCTGAAAGTTCAGCTGAAACATTTTTTGTAAACAAACACACCAGGGTGCAATCTTTGTAAGTGACTAGGCTAGTGATTTTGTGCAGGCTTAGAAATGACCCAAACATCTTCGGCAGTTTCCATATGCTCTAGAATAGATGTGATGAATCACCGTCTGTCCTCCTGCCAACAGACACCATAATTAAACTCACACCTGATGAAACCAAAGATCTCGTCCTCTGAGAAACCAGAGAACTTTAACCTTGAGCTTGTTTTTGAACCAATTACCTCAATCCAAAGATGGGGAAGCACAGCTGTTCTGCTCTACTAGTGTAATTGGGCTGTTGTCTGACAAAAACTGTACCGTGGACTCCAAACAATAAACGTATTCAAAACGTATTGCTCAAAACACGCTTCTTGGTGCAGAAGAGCTTGTTTCATAGTCCTCATCTTGAAGATACCATGTCACTCTTGAAATTTCTAAGACATCTGGGAAATTAGCCAAGTTTTGTTGGTCTTGGAACATTTCTATTAAACAATCATTGACCAAACCCTAATGATTGGTTGATGAGAATGCCATGAGCTGAAATCCTGAAATTTGATTGGCTGACAGTAATACTCTTCTAGAGCAAGCTTGACAAATACATTTCAACAGGCATGAGAAGCTGATAACTGCTTCCTTGCAAAACCAAGGCAAACAAAGTCCATCATTTCTACTGACCTTTGTGAAAATGAATTGCCTGTCTGCTTTGTCATGTTCAAGGAGTGTGTAATCAGGTTTTCATTTCAGCGGTCCACTCAAAAACTAAACTGAAATGAACTCATCCGATCAATATCAATAGAGTAAATACCACTGAACAAAAGTCTTCAGACACCTCAAAACAAACATACATAATGAACTCTTTAAGGCATGAAACAAAACGTGGGGAATAAAAAAAAGCGCAGTTTAACACGATTTGCTACCTCACTGATTCTTACAAATGAGAAAATGTCAATTCACAACAGTAGTCAAAAAACGAACATTCACCGTACTATTTCATTTCACATCTTCACTGCAGAACCATCCACGACATGTGAGTTTTGATATTCACTGCAAAAAGGTCGTTAAACTTCTAGAGTCATGAGAGTGCTTGAATCTTTTAAATTAGGTTTGACGACTTCATTCATCGCTCATCGCTTTCCCCCCGACTATGAATAAATAAACAGACACCGCACAGTTACAGAGAGTTTAATCCAGAAGAGCTCACGAAACGGCTACATAGGTCCGCCAAAAGATGTCCTGGCTGAGTTCTGTGTCCATCGAAGTCCAGTTCGGTCTGAAGTCTGGTTCTGTACTTCCACAAATCTCAGAATCTCTGGTTCCCACACTTGTCCGCGATTCTGAGTTGAGGTTCTGGGTTTGTCGAGGGGTGGGAAGTTGTGCTCTGTGAGATTTGGACCACATGGAGAGGCTTGGCGCAGACAGGCACCTGTGACATGAAGGTCCATGTAGGGCAGGGGCATGTACTACGTTTCCCATAATGCACTTCTTCACTGGGGGACTCCAACAGTTGGTCCTTACATTTGGTTGGTCTCTGTTGAAAAAGGAGCATAAAGAGTGATTAGAAGTAAATTGCAGGCAAAATAATGGTGAAATCCCTTTTAATAAGTACCAGAAACATTAAACAGCTCAACAGTCTTTTATATTTATAGATATATATATATATATAATTTAGAGAGAGAGAGATAGCAAACAATACTCCAGTCTTCACATGATCCTTTAGAAATCATTCTCATATTCTGAGTTATTATGTCGAGTTATTTTCAATTATTATTGATGCTAATAATTAATAACGGTCCTTATTATTTTCTGGAATCGTTGATAAATAGAAATTTCAAAAGCTTTTTACAAAATGTTCAAACTTTTCTGTCACTTTTGATCAATTGAATGCATCCTTGCTGAATAAAAGTGTCAGGCTAATTTTTTTCAGCAACAAAAACTGTTTTCAACATTGAGGATATGAGGATTTGAACCGAAAAAATACACCAAAATAAATTTGATTTGAAATTGTATTCACATAGAAGATGTTAAATTGTAATAATATTTCACAATATTGCTGTTTTACTGTATTTTTGATAAAAGAAATGCAGTCTTGCAGTAAAAAACAACAACAAAAAAACCCATTTTAATTATTCAAAACTTTTGACCAGTGTATGTGACCCTGGACCACAAAATTTACATGGGTCAATTTTTTTAAATAATAAATAATCTTTCCATTGATGTATGTTTTTTTAGGATATGACAATATTTGGCTGAGATACAACTATTGAAAATCTGGAATCTGAGGGTGCAAAAAAATCGAAACATTGAGAAAATCTCCTTTAAAGTTGTTCATTTATGTTAGCGATTGTGCTGCATTCACTCACAAAAATAAATGTTTTAAATATTTACGGTAGGAAATTTACAAAATATCTTCAAGGAACATGATCTTTACTTAATATCCGAATGATTTTTGGCATAAAATAAAAATCGATAATTTTGACCCATATAATGTATTGTTGGCTATTGCCACAAATATACCCGTGTTTTGTGATTCAGGGTCACATATTTTAAGTTAGGGTTAAGGGTTAAGTTAGGGTTAGGGTTGATATTTTTGATCAAAGGAATGCAGTCTTGCAGTAAAAAAAACATATATATTTTTAATTATTCAAAACTTTTGACCAGTTTATAAATATATTATTTTTAAGACTTGTAGACTTTTTGTTCTCTGCTTAATCTGTGTCTGATAACAGTGTGAAAATTCATCTTCGGCTCAAGCCCTCTTGTCCACTGTAACGCTGGATCACCCTCCTGACAGATAACTAGCTACCATATGGACTGTGTTTCGGGATTAATTGGGCAAAATCTAGACAAGCCACCTGACTGGAGGCGGACTTGATTTTATTATAAATCATCTTATTGCAAACACACAAAGAGACACACAAGCTTAGTCTTACACAGCCAAACTTTTGACTATCAGACCTAGACCTAGAGCTGGCCATTTGGAGAGAAAGAGTCCATCTGATTGATATAAAGTGTTTTTATTGCTTTATATGTAATTTAGAAGCAAGTTAATCTGAAATTGCACAAAGCATCTGTTAAATGCAAAATTAAATGTGAATGCAATGCATTTTTGAGTGCTATATGTGCAGAAGCTTCGTGTTTTTATGTAACTAGCAAAACATACTGAGATCACCTCTTCGGTGTGTGTGTATCTGAAGAGGTGGACAGCAGAAATGTCACACTATGTGGCCTGTGTTTGGTTCGGCTCTCGGAGCACATGGACATGACAAGTGCAGGTTTCACTGCGCTCTCAAAGAAATCTGCCCACAGAACAAGAGAGAGAGACAGTGAGTTGGCAGACCTTCTCTAATAATACACCATGTGCTGCCTTCGAGTTCTCTCTCTGAATCCAGGCCATGTCTCTGGTGTGAAACAGACATATGCACCCCTGACCAGACCGGGGCAGAGAGCATGCTGGGAGATCAGTCCCAGAGCAGCAGGAGACTGAGAGGTTAGCCAGTGCGAACATTAGCACAACATTAACCCAGAACTTCAATCTCTATACAGCGCAACATTACCACCTCTTCAAAACAGGTTTGGGAATTGTAATGAAATGGGATTCAGTATAAAAGAGCCAAAGAATCATTAGTGCCAGACTGCACTGGTTGCGCTGTATGTTTGTGATTCACTCAAAAGAACCGGGTCATAAGAGTCATGGAGTTGGACTGCACTGGTTGCGCTGTATGTTTGTGATTCACTCAAAAGAACCGGGTCATAAGAGTCATGGAGTTGGACTTCACTGGTCGCGGTATGTTTGTGATTCACTCAAAAGAACCGGGTCATAAGAGTCATGGAGTTGGACTTCACTGGTCGCGGTATGTTTGTGATTCACTCAAAAGAACCGGGTCATAAGAGTCATAGAGTTGGACTTCACTGGTCGCGGTATGTTTGTGATTCACTCAAAAGAACCGGGTCATAAGAGTCATGGAGTTGGACTTCACTGGTTGCGCGGTATGTTTGTGATTCACTCAAAAGAACCATGTCATAAAAATCATTCTCTCTGGAATCAAACTTCACTGGTCACACTATATTTGTGATTCGCTAAAAAGAACCGAGTCATAAGAGTCATTCTCTCTGGAACTGGACTTCACTGGTAGCGCTGGATGTTAGTGATTCACTCAAAAGAACCGGGTCATAAGAGTCATTCTCTCTGGAGTTGGACTTCACTGGACACGCTGTATGTTAGTGATTCACTCAAAAGAACCGGGTCATAAGAGTCATGGAGTTGGACTTCACTGGTTGCGCTATATGTTAGTGATTCACTCAAAAGAACCATGTCATAAAAATCATTCTCTTTGGAATCGAACTTCACTGGTCACACTATATATGTGATTCGCTAAAACGAACTGACTCATTTGAATCATTCTCTTGGGAATCAGACTTAAATGGTTGCGCTTTATGTTAGTGATTCACTCAAAAGAACCGGGTCATAAGAGTCATTCTCTCTGGAATTGGACTTCACTGGTAGCGCTGTATGTTAGTGATTCACTCAAAAGAACCGGGTCATAAGAGTCATTCTCTCTGGAATTGGACTTCACTGGTAGCACTGTATGTTTGTGATTCACTCAAAAGAACCGGGTCATAAGAGTCATGGAGTTGGACTTCACTGGTAGCGCTGTATGTTTGTGATTCACTCAAAAGAACCGGGTCATAAGAGTCGTGGAGTTGGACTTCACTGTTTGCGCTGTATGTTTGTGATTCACTCAAAAGAACCGGGTCATAAGAGTCATGGAGTTGGACTTCACTGGTAGCGCTGTATGTTAGTGATTCACTCAAAAGAACCGGGTCATAAGAGTCATGGAGTTGGACTTCACTGGTAGCGCTGTATGTTTGTGATTCACTCAAAAGAACCGAGTCATAAGAGTCATGGAGTTGGACTTCACTGGTAGCGCTGTATGTTAGTGATTCACTCAAAAGAACCGGGTCATAAGAGTCATTGAGTTGGACTTCACTGGTCACGCTGTATGTTTGTGATTCACTCAAAAGAACCGGGTCATAAGAGTCATTGAGTTGGACTTCACTGGTCATGCTGTATGTTAGTGATTCAATCAAAAGAACCGGGTCATAAGAGTCATTGAGTTGGACTTCACTGGTCATGCTGTATGTTAGTGATTCACTCAAAAGAACCGGGTCATAAGAGTCATTGAGTTGGACTTCACTGGTAGCGCTGTATGTTTGTGATTCACTGAACCATGTCATAAAAAATCATTCTCTCTGGAATCGAACTTCACTGGTCACACTATATTTGTGATTTGCTAAAAAGAACTGACTCATTTGAGTCATTCTCTTGGGAATCGGACTTAAATGATTGCGCTGTATGTTTGTGATTCACTCAAAAGAGCTGGCTCATAAGAGTCGTCTCTCTGGAATCTGAATTCACAAATCACTGAATGTTTGTCTCTGAAAATAACCGGCTCCCAAGAGTCATCAGCTCAGGAATCAGTCTGCACTGACCACAATGTATGTTTGTGATTCACTCAAAAGAATCGGGTCATAATAAGAGTCATTCTCTCTGGAGTTGGACTTCACTGTTTGCACTGTATGTTAGTGATTCACTCAAAAGAACCGGGTCATAAGAGTCATTGCGTTGGACTTAACTGGTTGCGCTGTATGTTAGTGATTCACTCAAAAGAATCGGGTCATAAAAATCATTCTCTCTGGAATCGAACTTCACTGTTCACACTATATTTGTGATTGGCTAAAAAGAACTGACTCATTTCTCACAACTGAGTCATTCTCTTGGGAATCAGACTTAAATGGTTGCGCTGTATGTTTGTGATTCGCTAAAATGGCTCATAAGAGTCATCTCTCAGGAATCTGAATTCATAAATCACTGAATGTTTGTCTATAAAAATTAGACAAAAAAAAGAGACATTTTCTCTTCTGAGAGAAGCAAAACATCTGAGAAGCAAAGACAAAAGACCCCTGTAACCCCACATGTGCCATATAGAGTTTCAGAAGAGATTTCAGCAATGTCCTAAAGCCAATAATGAACAACCTTAGCAATAAATGTTTTCTCTCGTGTTTGACAACGTCCAAAAAACCATCACTCTGACATGCTGAGCAACCAGGATCTAATCGCTTAAACCATCAATGTGTCTTAAGGGGCCACTGAAAAATGGCTCTTAATAAAATGTGTCCTGTTTATAGCCTTTTAAAGCTGATTCCCATGCATGACACGTCAGTCAAACCAGATGTTGCCAAGCGAAAACAGAAGATCGTCCCCCAGGCTTCTGCCCCTCTCTAGATCACACAATGTAAGAATCCGATGCCATTTAAAGACCCCGGCAATGTTTTCTCAGGCCAGCAGGAGGGAAACTGCACGTAGCCCTCAAACACACACAGCAAACGGGCAGAGAATGAGCTGACCCATATAAACGGCTTTATGAATAGACCGCGAGCTGTTATTGAATTCACTTAGTTCTATTTTGGTCAGGGACCTCCATTTGTGGTTGTCTTTTTCTTTCTTTTTCTCTCTC
This sequence comes from Leuciscus idus, assembly GCA_021554675.1. NCBI lineage: Eukaryota > Metazoa > Chordata > Actinopteri > Cypriniformes > Leuciscidae > Leuciscus > Leuciscus idus. Next base: position 6,820,621 of record CM038643.1, read on the forward strand.
TTAACAGATGTTCTCTGGACCCAATTCAGTAATTTCCCACAATGCTCTTGGGGAAGGGGCATTAAAGATCTCGACCATCCAACTCTGAGCCCTCATATGACATGCTGTTCATGTCTCCTGTTAGTACAATAACCTGCTGGGATTTTTCAGTGCCACTATATGCACTTTAGAAAATATTCAGAATACACTGCAGTGAAAACGAAGGTAACACTTTATCATTGTTGCATAGTAATAACTATTAATTATGCATAATTACATGCAACTAACCCTAAACCAAACTCTAATCCTAACCCTTTAGTAAGTACATCTAGTTACTTAATATTACTCAGTACTTAAATGTATAATTACAGTGTAACAAAGACACCTTAAAATAAAGTGTAACCAAAACGAATAACTGAATCGGCTTTGTGCCTATCATATAATAAAAATATAAGGTTACACTTTATTTTATGGTGTCCGTGGACCGTGTAATTATACTTTTAAGTACTGACTAATATTAATTAACTACATGTACTTACAATAGGATTAGGATTAGGTTTGTTTTAGGGATAGTCGCATTTAATTATGCACAATTTTATAGTAATAATTACTATAGATTACCAAATAATAATAATAGTACTGATAATATTTGTTATGTTATATATATATATGTGTGTGTGTGTGTGTGTATGTATGTATATATAATGAATATATAATATATGTGAAAAATATAATAGATATATTAATAAATAAACAATATATGTATTTCATATTATAATATATATATATATATATATATATATATATACAATGAAATACATTTCAATACTGTAACATTAAATAATTTTTTTTTTTTATGAAATTTATTTTCAGCATCATGACTTTCAATCTGTGATTTTGCACAAACCAATCAAATCTCAGCCAATCTCATCAAAACATATTTGATGAGAGTACAGATATATGGACTGAGTTTTTGACCAATGAGATTTCACTGTGGGCGGGGCCAGCCAGCACAACCGCATACACAGAATCCAAGTGACTTGTTGTGTGTCAGATGTCATGACAGGTTAAACTCAGAGATCTTTGCTGTAAATCTCACACATGAAACCTCAGTGTCATATTGTGTGTCCCTCGTCTGTCTCGCGGCAGAGATTCAAAGTCTCCGCTTGGAGGCTGAAGCTTTCAGAGACTCCTGTGATTGTTAATGAGAGGGTTCGGCACAAACGACAGGCTTAATTAGATGGGTATTCACTCACACGGCTACAGTGTCTTGCTGACACACTTGTGAACTGTAAGAGAATAGTGTATGCATGCGTTCCTCTCGTCCTCAGACAGCAGCACACACCCACGGACTAGGCTGAGTTAGCGAGATTCATGCGATCGAATGCTTGAAAGACTTTCAAGAGTTGTGTTTCAGACTTGCCAAACTTAAAGGAATAGCTGAGGGAAAACGTTCAAATGTCAAACAACAGCAAATGCTATCACTGAAGTGATAATTCATGATGAATATGCAAATAAGAACGTCAATGCTTCAATCAATGTGACCAAAAACTCTTCTTTTTTTTTTGTCACAAACAATAAATTAAAAACAACTGTGTAAGTTTCATGCTTATAAGATCTAGACAAAACCTTCTGACTTGCAGTTTCCTCTATGACAGAAGCTCTTTATTTTTTTTATTTTCAAGAGTTTGTAGTGAAGTTTTATTTACTTTCTAACATTTTTGACCTGGATATGTCAGAATCAAGGACAGCATTCTAGCAACAGAAAAATGATTCTTGATTGTGACCTAGATCTGCTAGCAAACGGATCTGGTGTTTGTGATGAAAAAGGTATTTTTAAAGCGTTGGATCTGTAGCTCGGGATGATGATGATGCATCTGGTTCATGGCCAAATATGAGTAACCGCGCGCGCCTCCCCTGAGAGGATACACACTCGTGAGTGTGAGGAAATTCCATTAGTGTGTGTGTGTGTGTGTGTGTGTGTCTGTTGAATTTAGCATGGATTGCAAAGGTTGTGAGGATTATGAAATAGTGCAGAATACTCCAGGTTGAGTACAAGTTAAGCTCAATCCACTATAAAGGCAAGACACTACAGGCAAAATCATATACATTTTTATGCACCAGTAATTTTTTAGATTTTGGGCTATATTAATATTAATGAATTGCACTTTGTGTATTTGCATCTGTAGGTTTCAATTGCAATACATATCTTTTAAAGGCATTTTCTCAAATTAGGTTTTTCTCAGAAAACTCGACTTCAAACACCAATTTTTTTTATTTATTCCTATCTATATTCTAAAGGTTTTTACAGAGTGTTTTCTTCATATAGCGTTCACCGAATTTTATACCGCATTTTATTCCTAAAAACATGGTGATTTTTTGTTTTGTTTTTCTGTTGCCAGTATTTTCTCATTTGTGGAGTGATACAAATCCTTTAATGTGTCAACAAAATGAAACAAGAATTTTGAACCTGGCTTTATCCAATGTTCAGATGTCTGGAAATAGATGCAAATTAGTGCATAATTCATTAGCACACATAATATTTCAGAAAACTTTTGAATTGTCTTGATGTACAGTGAATAACCATACAACTGGGGGAGTATGGTGATATCTATATAGTTAATTTTTTTAATGTCTTCGCCTGCGGTGTCTTTCTTTAAAAGCAGAAATGTAAGGGTTTTAAAGATATTATAGGACCCATATTTTCTCTTAAATTGTGCATTATTTGATGTTTAAATCATTTGTACAGTCATTTTAGGGTGTTAGGCTTTATGGCGTTGTGGGGAGGTTTGGATTAGTAGGCAATTATTTTTTTACAGTAAAATCATGTTAACATGCTTATTGTTCATTTTATTTTAATATTTATGTAATGGCTCGATTCACTTCCATTGTAAGTGTCTCAGATTTTTGCCTTTTTATTTATTTATAAGAGGACCAATCTATTTTCATCTTTCTTTAGTGTGTAATGTCGCTGTTTGAGCATGAAAAAGCTCTGCAAAGTTACAAAGCACAACGTCACTTCAGTGGGAGTTATTCTATATCAGCGTCACTGTTTCTGAACTCCCTGAAATGCCTCCATTGTAGTCTTGAGTTTACGAACACATTACAGTATTCCTCATTTAAATAATTCTCACCCAAGGCATACACAAAATAAAGGGCCGTTAGTAGTGTGTTGTCACCTGATTGTTAGTGTTTAGTGTTTAGAAGCGGATGTTTGCGGTTATGGTAAAGCGTTTGACATTTCCCAAACACGCTCAAAGCGGTAGACCAATCACAACACACTGTTCCAGCCGACCAATCAGAGCACATAGCGCTTTTCAGAAGGAGGGGCTTCATGGACACTGGAACTAAACATGGGTGTGTTTCTCGAACAATGATGTCACTCGCTGCTTAAAGGTTGGGTAGGTAGGAATTGTCTAAAAAACTTATTTTCCAAATTTGTTTAAACTTTATTTATATATCAATACATAATTAAAATGTAAGTACTCTGAAAAAGAAAGTATAAAAATCGAGTGTCTGTAGACCTCTCACGACTGTTTTAGAGACAGCTCATTATTTCCATTCACTCCACCCCCTCCCTTCTGGGCTCCTTCCAAAGCCACGCCCCAAAACACATGAACGCGCGACTCCGACCGCTGAGCTGGAAGACGCATTATTTACCTGAGACGAGCGGAGAGGAGCGCAGTGCATGCAGTGACATCATGTCAGAATCACATGTAATAAAAAAATCTAACTTTATCATTATGAATATAAACAAATAAGATGTATTTTAGTACTCACTATCAAGCTAGCATTGGTAAAGTTTAAAGCTGCAGTAGGGAGCTTTTAGAAAACGTTGACTTAGCCTGAAAATTTGAACAAGCACAGCTTACAGGTCACTCCCCCTCGCTCTCTGCTGCGTACAGCCCTCCCTCCACAGCGGAGCCTGCCATGAACGCGCAGGCTAGTAAACATGCAGGGACACTGATGACGGCAGATAAACAGTTATCGCACATTCACTGGTAGGGACGAAACATCAACAATATGATTTACATTGACTATGGCCTGCCCATACTTTGACTACAAACTTGGTCCTCAAATCATTACGTATTTTGCAATACATGTAATGTAACTTCATAACGTTGCACTCTTTCTATAAGTTATAAATAGCTAGCAAGATAATAATGGTAACGTTACAGTATCTAAGTAATTATTCTAGCGTCTATGTGTAATGCTAAATAAGGTTTGCTAGTACATTATTTCAGCAACATGACAAGCCAGTGAATTAGCAGGTTTCTATTGTTGCTTTGCACAGTGCGTGACATTTTATCTGTATGCAATGCGGCTAGAGTTTTGACACTGAGTCAATGGGCTCCGACGGGCTTGTTTATCGTCATCGGTCTTTTTCCGTTTACCTGTCTTTGTTGCATGAGCTGGTGCCACTCGAGAAATTGGCAGTTTTAGTTGTTTGTCCGCCATTAGCAGAGCTGCGGCACACCGGCTAACTTGATTTTGAACGACGGTACGCGCTGTGCGAGAGAGGGGGGTGATCAGCGCGTACACAAGCATGATTGACACTGCTAAGACACTCCTCCTGGCTCTGATTGGTTGTTTCTTACCGGGAGCGGTGTATTTCTGCAAATGGCAATAGGACCACTGGGAGGAGCCTGGGGAGCTTGATTTTTTCACAGATTATCTGTCTCATATTCTACTGTCAGGACATAATGACAGTTTTAACAAATATGTAAAAAATTAATTTTTACAGAAGTTACCAACTGCAGCTTTAACTACCACAGTTTGATGCATCGTTGAAGAAATCAACTAGCTAGTCACGACTGTTTCCCGAAACCATATCGTCGCAAATTGGTCGTCCAACCACGTTAGTTAATGACGTCATGCAGGTGGTGGAGTAATAACTACTTTTAATGAATCTGTTTGAGATCGAATTAATGCTAGATGTTTTGCTATTAATTACGAACATGCATTTCTAATTTTTCTCAGTTATTTTGCTTTATTTCCAGATTCAATTATAGGCTCGTTCTTATGTGGTAGAGCACGTTCGCACATGCGCACTCTTCAAAAACGGTGCTTTAAATATCTTAACAGACTAAAAGACGTAAATGACATTTGTATGTATTATAAATAAATGATATAGATTGTCCTGAATGTCAGCTTACTTATTTGGCTCAAGATATGGATTTACTGAGTCCACATGTCATGCAAACAAGAAACTATGCTTCTAACCACAGATCGAGAGCTGTCGTTCCAACTACACAACTTTGCGATGTTGTTTGCGAATGTTCATTAGAACGATGGTTTTGGGAAACACAGACTCGTTGAACTATGCTGATAACGACAGAACTTGCGACCATAGTTGGTTAACGATGCTTTTGGGAAACTCACCCCAGAGCGTTACTGACAGACTGGGAAGAGAGGAGCTGCAACAATGGAGAATATGGGAAAAAATTATGTGTTTTTTGAACATTCAAACATAAAAACCTATTATAGTAGACACCAAAATCAAAATCACAACTTTGTAAAAGGGCATAATATGGCCTCTTTAAAAAAACCAAACAGACAGGACAAGTAGAAAAATGCTTCAGAATGAGCTTAACTTGTATTTAACCTGGAGATATTCCTTTAAGACACGGTTTGTTTCACTCACCAGGCCATTGTCGTATTGTGTGTGGTTTGTGTTGGACTCTGTGTGTCCCCCGTCAGGCTGTGTCTGGCCTGACCGCAGCCGTGTTGGTGTGTCTCTGGAGGTTGTGATGGAGCTGCGGGTTGAGCGGCCTGTGCGTCCCCGTGCCACTGAGAGCGGGCCTGTTTCAGCCAGCGGCCCCCCAGCCCACACTTCTCCAGATACACCCGGCACACCTCATAGTTCATGGCCGAGTAATAGAGAAAATCCAGTGCCAGCAGCACCATGACGAAGAATCCATAGATCCACACGCCGATTAATGCGGAGTAATTGCTGCGACAGAGAAAAAAGTAGATGCACTTAATGTTTTATGTGGCCATAAACAAGCATTTTTTACGATATACAGTATCAAAAAGCCTTGAGGAATGGATGGAAACTCTTTAGCAGCTCTAGTGGTCTTATAAAAGTTAAAGCACTTCAATAAATTCAAACTTCATTAGTGTTATGTGAGGCATTGAGTGTTAATAAAGCGTTTTACAGTTCCTTCTGAAGTAAATCCCATGCACAGACTGAAAGAAAACTTCCACTTTTTGATGAAGCACAGGCCGTGCACTGTCAGACAAGGCCACAACAGGGACAATACTGAGGCCTTCATAAACATATGGGGCCCTATCTTGCACCCAGCGAGATTGAGAATTGACTTTGTACACCGACGCATGTATCATTCCTATTTTGCACCCGCGCACAGCGGACTTTTCCCTCCACAGACGCACGCCAGTAAACTTGGGAATGAACTTGCGCTCCCGGGGGCGGTTCAGCGCAGAGAGGAGGCGTGTTCCGGCGCAAACGTTCCCTGGTGCTATTTTGCAGGTTTAGAAAACAATTCCGCCACTGACCAGGAAAAACCTAGTCTAAAGTCATTTGTGCGTTGCGCATGTTATTCATAATGCTATTTTAAGGGCACATGCTTGGTCATAATCAATGTAGCGTGTGCACAACGCGCATACACTTTGATTCTCTCATCTACACACAGATGCAGCAGTTCTCATTTTTGCAAATCATACATTATTACAAGGAAAAATATTAACACACGAGGAATCTTGTTGTGTCCATGAAGATGTGAAAAATAGGCATAAATCTAGCTTACACATTTACCCAAATTATTATAAGCCTGTTTAACCGAAGCTAATTTGGGTGTGTTTCTCCATCCCCATACAATGTCACTTCTCAGTCTTTTATGGCCCTGACGAGAACGTCGGTCTCCTCGACTGTGAACCGCTCCTGGCGTGCGCTTTGCAAATCCGCCGTTATAATAGCAAACCGCCATGGAACAAGCGTGCCTGCTCTTAAAGGGAATGTGAGATGTCGCTCTGATTGGTTTATTTCACGTTACGTCCAAACCACAACTATGAGTAATGAAGCTACTTCAGACCAACCCATTTTAGATTTGCGTCGGATGCAAGAGTCATTTATCCCGCCGGTATAATAGCAACAGCGCCCAAGACCCGCCCACAAAGTTACTTGCGTTTCGCGCTTGATTCTTGTGTTTCAGATCGTTAAAATAGGGCCCATGGTGTTATTAGAGCCAAGAGCAAAGGGGAACATATGTGTGTGTGATATCTCAGTGTGTGTGTGTGATATCTCAGTGTGTGTGTGATATCAGAACTCTTTGATGCTGGTACCCAGAGTCCGACATCAGCACTCGCCAGAATTGGAGGAAAACGGGATTGGGCAAGAATTACTGGCTAGTTTGAACATTTTAAACGAATTGCAATATAATAAGTATTTATACTTATATATATACTTAATAGTTGAACCCTCACTTTAATATTTGATGTAAAACAAATCAAAGAGATCCAAACAGTTTATTATCGGATGTTTAGTTAGGAAAATATATATTTTTTCATTGTTGCAACTCCAGAAATAACTGGTGACACACTACTGCTAAAATAGATTTATGAGGAAGAAAATCAAAGTGGGTCACAATGTTTCTATTAAGATGATTGGCTTGTCTATTATTTGATGCAAAATGTCCTGCACTATTTTCCTACAAATATATAAAAAAAAATATAAAAAAAACAAGTAACATTATTTAAATAATATTTATATAAAATGTTAAAATGATTAATATTATTATATTAAATATACATTTTTAATTAAGCTATTATGATTTATTGAGTTGTGATTATTATGAATGATAAATGTTTGATATTGTATTAATAATAATATTTTCTAAATGACAAATATTTGAATATTTTACCTTTTCTGTGACTATGTATTTATATAACAATATTACTATTATTATATTAAATATTAATTTAATCAAGCTATTATGATTTGAGTTGTGATTATTATGAATTATAGATTTAATATTTTTTAATAATAATTATAATAATAATAATTTTTTTCTATATGACACATTTTATTTAAATGCTTTACTTTTTCTCTGACAGTAGATATATAAAAATATAAAAATTATTAATATTATTATATTAAATATTAATTTAAGCTATTATGATTCGAGTTGGGATTTTTCATTATTTTAGATTATTATTAATTTATAAAACATTTTTATATTTTAATAATAATAATAATAGTCTTTTCTAAATGAAACATTTTATTTAAATGTTTTACTTTTTTCTGTGACAAACAGTGCAGGCCGCATTGTGTCACTATTGGTGTGAAATTATTGGTCAAATATTTTTTTTTATAATATTCCAAGTAAAGTTGCGGCAGTTCTAAAAGAAGCTTTACATTTTTATACCAGCTTTAAACTATATTTTGATATCACATTTATTTATATGTGTGTGCGACTATGGCCCAGAATTAAAATACTTCGTCTTCCCATCATATGTGTGTGTGTGTGTGTGTGTGTGTGTGTGTGTGTGTGTGTGTGTGTGTGTGTGTGATTCTGGGCCATAATCACACACACATTTATCTCGGGCTATTGACAGTGGTGTGCTGTTATTTCATTCTAGCCTGGACTCATAAAAGCCAGATGCACAATAACTCAAATCTGCAGCAGACATGCCTATATGCCAAAGCCGTGTATGTCCAAGGCTGCTGGTTTGTGCTCTCTCGGCGGCTTCTGAGACTCAGTGAGGGTGATTTAACCTCAGGCCATCAGTAAATATCACTGGCTGAATCCTGCTGACCACAGATGAGAATGAAATGGCTTCCCACCAGGACAGGCGTCCTCTCAGTAACTCTCAGCATTTCCACATCATTAGCTGTCATGAGACCGTCTCAGAGGGACGAGGTGAGGCTGCTACGCTGATCTGGGAGCAGTTCATATTTTCAGTTCATATTTGATGAGAAGGGAAGCGTTTCATTGCGTTAGAAAGTAAACAGAGCAGGTGTAACCTCTGGCCATAAAACTCATTTGGCTTTTATCATAGGCCTACTCTGTCAAGAAATCTTTCACCTCTGAAACTACTTTGTAATCAAGGATGTAGTGGCAGGGAAAAATATGATCCAATATTACTGCAGAGTGTTGGAATACTTCATTCTGATTGGTCAATCATGACATACTAATGTCAACTATAATAAAGCGCAAATGGTTTCCTACGTAGCGGTGCAAATTTAATCTCTTTCATATCACTTCATAATTTCAACTCAAATGAATATTTCATGTGACTTATTTATTAAACATGTCAATTTTATTGACTGATTTATTAATTTATGCGGTATTTCTGAAATAATTGGTGCAATGGAGCTACCAAAATGGATAAGTGTCCTGCATTATTTGCCCAACATGCATAAATAAATGAATAAATAAAAGGTAAATATAACATCTTTGTCACAGAGACACGCACATAGATATTTTACATACACGTTTTTATTTAAAAAAAAAAAAAAAAAAATTTTTTATAAAAAAGAATTAAAATATATGATTTATACTGTATTATTCATTCATTATATTACTCATGATTTATATTCATTTAATTAAAATGAATTATTGATTTATTATTTTTAATTTAATAATGATATTATATAACAAAGGAATTATATATGTACATATATATAATTTGCAAACAATATATAGAGACCACAGATAAACCACACAACAACCTATGCGTGTAATATAAAAAGTGATAAATAATAAAATATAATAAATAATAAAAGGTGAGAAATACACCTGGCATTGGTAACCAAAAACATAGTGTATCTGTGATGATGCAACCAGGCTGTTAGTGTCAACATAAAGTCCAGGATCACTGCATTGAATCATAAGTTATTACTTGGTGCACACTTTCCCTAGTCTAATAATCTGGTTCAACAGCGCGTGTGAAGTTGAAGGCAGGAGACTCACTTGTGAGCGTATCCGTCCGGTGAGGTGGTCAGGTTGACCTGCATGACTGTCTGGAACTCGGTCTCGTTGCAGCAGTATTTGAAGGCTGTGTTGTTATGGTGACAGCAGAACATATACGTCTTGTTGTCCGAGAGACGAGGGCAGTGGAAGCCGAAGTGGTAGCGCGCCTTGTGGTCGACGTAAGGCTCACACACTCGAAAGTGAGCAGAGAGAGCTGCACGAAAAGACAATGATAAACAGGAAAGTTAGCATGTGGTGTTAGATTGTATTTAGGGCCCTATTATACATCCGGTGCAATGCAGCGGCAGGCACGACGCAAGTGTTTTTAGCTAGTTTCAGCCCGACGCAGTTATCATTTTCACGTCCTGCGCCACATTGTTTAAATAGCATTAAACTATTTGTGCGCATATGGGATGCTGGTCAGAAAACGAGGTGTGTTCAGTTGCTATTTTCAGGCAACTGAAATAGACTGCGCCCCTGACCAACTGAAACATGAAACCTTTTTTTTTTTAAGAGTGAGTTGAGCCTATATGCGGGTCCACAATGTGTAGGCCTACACTCTGCTTATTACAACACAGGGACTATTTGGACTTATTGCAGCACACAAACTAGCCAAATATAAAAAAAAAAGGATTACAATGTAAAAGATTATTATTGTGTACATAAAGATATGGTGAATCCGGCTTGTCCCGTAGATGGTCTGCTAGCGCTTTAACCTCGCGCACGAGCAGATCCATTTCCTCGCTAGAGAAGCGTTCAGTCTTTACACTTGCAAATCCTCCATGTAAATAGCGAATCCGCCATGGCTCGAGCACAACTGGCTTTTAAAGGGAACTGGAGATGAGCCTCTGATTGATTTATTGCATGTTACGCCCAAAACACACCCATTACTCATTAAGAGAATAGGGACAAACCTTTTAGACCATGCGCTGACGACCATTTTCCCGTCGTTAAAAACTAGCAAAAGTGGATTCGGACACGCCCTAAGTGAACTTGCGCAGTGTGCTTTAGACCATGCGCTTATATCTTTAAAATAGGGCACATAAAATAATATGATATAGCCTAATATTCAAGTTTATTGGTATAGCGCTTTACCAACGCTATCTCACGACCAATTCGTACGAATTCGTACGAGTGAGTAAAATCTGACTGATTCGTATGAATTCGTACGACCTCAAATCGTACGATTTGTCTAAACCCCAGTGACGGTTAGGTTTAGGGGCGGGGTCAGGGGTAGGTCATTCGTACGAATTCATACGAATTGGGCAACTCGTAAAATATGTACGATTTTTGCTAAATCGAATTCGTACGAGTGAGGTCGTATGAATTAGTACAAATTAGCCACCTCGGAAAATTCTTAAAAATTTCCGTGAGATCGGGTTGGATTTACACAATACATATTGTTTCAAAGAAGCCTCTTTTCCCAAGTCATAACCGCATCCATATTTTCTTTTGCTTCCTCCTCTTTTTTTTTTCAGCACAGATATAAACCACAATTGCCAAAGTGCGATTCATCTTGCTCTATTAATATATCCATGTCGTACGGTGTGATTTGGATTGCCGAAAGCAGGCATTAGCTAGCATTTCACTTTTAAACCACTGATCTTCAGCCAAGTCTTTTAATTAATAAGATAGTGAATTACTGAATTTCATTTATAATTCACCCCTGATTTAACGATGCTCACCATATTTAGTGGACCTCTCAGAAATGGAAATGGAATTGGATGGTTTCTGAAGCATAAAAACGTGCTTGGAATAATCCCTCGCTGATTCGGATACGCGCACAAAGGAAGTGCAACAAGGGTTGGTGGGTTTTTTCATATGACAGTCGTAGTTCTGCTTCATTATTCATCTCCGTATTCAGAACACAGAGCGACAGCGAGGTCTGAGCGACTAACCCATGTTGACACGATTCACCCTGAACCACTCAGACACAACAGCTCACAGACATCATGCTAAAGAGCACTTTTCTGAAGTCAGCACCACATGCACTTGTTTTGAATTTAAATCGATTCGGCCTAATTAGCTCGGATTCATTCGGCGGTGAAGGTTTCTATGACAAATCTGCACTTGTGTAGATAAACTAAAATGTTCTTCAGTTTCTGCTCAAGTTTCTATTCTTTCAGGCTTTACCAGATTTAATTAGACAAATGTGAGAAGAAAAATAACTAGAGCTAAAGCTTCAAAACTAATTTTAAACGGGGCTGCAAATTATGAGGGTTTTGACGTGGTTTAATTAAGTCTTGAAGGAAGACAACACAAAAGCCTGGGAGTCTTAAACGTTTTATGTGTCTTATAATGAACGTTCCCAAACAATGTTTTAGTAATCAAAGTTTAGTTGCAAGTTAGTAAGAACTCATATTTTCCCCTGACGCCAAATCGATGCTCACAAACAGAAGCTGTGTTTGTCTGAGGTGTCAGTAGCAACAAAATGCCCTCATAGTCACAGTATGAACAAAAGCAAAAAGTGCATTATTTTTTTTAACTTTATTTTAACAAGTACTATTTTAACATTTAATCTATTTGTTACAAGTATATATAAAAAAAAAAATCTTTATTTCCAAAAAGCTTGTCCTTAAGTAAGTGAACACTTTTAGTGAATGTCTATAAGCGCTGAGGGCATTTGTATGCTCGTGCACTTCTAAAAGCCCCTAAAAATTAATTGAAAATTGATTTAGCAATAAACAGCAAATTTACAGTCTTTCTCTTCAGGGAAAATAGACCAAAAAATTGCTTAAAAAGTAATAAAAAATGTGTTTGTCTGCACACTATGTGTGTGTGTATATTATGTAATACTGTATATATATAAGCTGAATTTTCAGCATCATTACTCCAATCTTCAGTGTCACATGATCCTTCAGAAATCATGAAAATATGCTGATTTGCTGCTCAAGAAACCTTTATTATTATTATCAATGTTGAAAACAATATCTTTTGTAACATTGTAAATGTCTTTACTGTCACTTTTGATCAATTTAATGCATCCTTGTTGAATAAAAGTATTAATTTCTTTCCAAAAAATGAATAAATATATAAATAACGGTAAATAAATCAACTTTTAAACGGTAGGGTATAATGGTACACAATCTTTTGAACTTTCTATTCATCAAATAATTGATGACTCCACTGAAGACTGGAGTAATGATGCTGAAAATGCAGTTTTCATCACAGGAATAAATTACATTTTTAAATATATTCAAACAGAAAACAATTATTTAAAATTGTAATAATATTTCAATTTTTAAAAAATGTTTTTCCTGTACTTTTGATTAAATAAATGCGAGACGTCTTTCAAAAATATAAAAAAATCTTACCGACCCCAAACTTTTGAACGGCAGTCTATATATATAAAACCACGGCATGCGTCTAAAGACTCGTGACACCATTGTCGTTTGCTTCATGATGATTTTCTCCATGCTGTCCAAGACTTTAAAATCTCTGCAGGGAGAATGACTCACGCCCGTCTTTAATAATTAAAGAGGTTTTTTGATTTGATCCAGCTTTATGACCTCTAATCTCACACAATCCGGCCACCCGATCAATGTAAAAGCTGGAAGCTTCAGTCTCCCAGCGGAGGGAAAACTCACCATCTAAAGCTCAGTGAGACACAGATGGACAATGGACGAGACAAATTGAACCGCTCAGAGATTCTGGGTAAAGAATGACTGCGGGTGAGAGCGGTAAATCTGATAAGAGGATGTTTCTTCATCTACGGGCACCTTTGTGTCCCACAGGTTGATCTTTATCACTTAAAAATAGGTTTTGACTTTGCTGTGGTCACTTTAAATCTGCCTTAAAACCTTTCTTTATCATTTATTTTTCCTTAAAGTTTTACTACGTTTTTTAAAACAACAGTAAGAATGATAATCAATACAAACACGCATGCATTTACTGTGATTTAACTGAGAAATATTACGATTTTTACACAAATTAACGGTCAATTTGCACCTATAATGAAGTTTAAAAACTGCCCCCTAATAAATTACATTTAAATTAATTTCAAATTAAATTATAAATGAATAAATAAACTCAAATTAAAGCATGAAAATGTGTGTATTATTAGTGTATTATTCACATTTGCTCATCTTGAACCATGTCTGTTATCATTTTATTTTTCCTACTTAATGTTTCACCTCTTTTCTCCATAATAAAAATATTGATTTCTACAAAATAGTTGAAGAAACGCGTAACGCTAAGTTCAGTTTTAGATATTTCTCAGGGTTTCTGATGGCTCTGTTTGTTCCTATCAGCAGAATTCAGACAGCAGATAACTTTATATAATAAACAGCCGTTACATTACACCATCTGCACACTTCTTGGTCGTACCTGTAGTAGACAGAACGAGGAAGATGATGGTCAGGATGTTGAAGGAGTGATGATTGGCGACACTCATCTTCTTGTCCTCCCTCAGGGGAGGATGGAGACATGAAGCCTGACAGCTTCAGCTGCTTCCAGACGTCATCTTTATCTCCAGCTTCTGTTCATCACTGTGACGGTTTGCCAGCACACCTGTAGCGGAAGAGGGCAGATGTTATGATCACGCCAAGACATCTGTACGGTACGATCTGGCTCACTTTAGTTCCAGCTCTGCTTCTACACACCTAAAGGCTTAATTTAATTTAGCATTTTCTTTCCCTTTTGAGTGCCATGGCAAAGCATGCTGGTAGAAAGAAATCCCAGCCCAGTTTCAGTTAAATTTAAGTTAGTCTAACTTAAAGTTCATAAAACTCAAAACAGTGAAACAATTCGGATTTCTTAAAATCTGTCAGTTTTGTGAACTCAAAAGAAAAAAAGTTCTAAAAACTAATTTGTTTAAGTTTGCCCTACTCAAACTAATTGTTTACAGTGGAATATATACAAATAATTCACTATTTTTGTGACCTAACTATGTAGGGTGGCCACTATTCTTTCAGTTACTTTAATAGGACGTTCACTCAAACTTACTTGATTTAGAATGTTCAGAGAACATTTAAAAGTAACAATTCCACAGTGTTTGCAAAATTCTAAAATGGAATGTTCCCTTAGCGTTCGTATAAGAGAACTTCATGGGAACATTTAGAATTTTTTGCTGCTACTTTCTTTTACTTTTTTCGTGGCAGATGGCAAACATTAATTTGTTCATTTCTACCTCTTACTGAGATTAAGTGTTGAGTAAATAAATACATTGAATTAGATTTGTTGCTTTTAAATATTTTGGCAACCTCAGTAGTAACTTCAATAGAATTTCTTAGCAAAAAGGTGACGAACCATGTAGACCTAATGACTAGATTTGTTTCTCGTGTTTTGTGTACTGTTGATGAAGAATAGCAATGAAGCCTGCCAGAAAGTGAGGTTGTGGATTGGGTTAACAGGCTTGTGTGACGACTACATTTCCCATCATCCATTGCACCAGCGCAAGCATGCTGAAATACACATAAAGCATGTATTATGCAGCTAATATGCATTATTTAACCTTTCTTTTTAGCAGTAGCTCTAAAAGCTTCCTGTCTTTGTTGATAAGAGAGAGGAAAAATAGGTGTAAATTGGATATTCTCAGGAGGACCTTAAGGCAGCCAAATTTAACCCTGCTTTGTTGCATTATGGGTAATGTAGTGTTTGCAATTTGCGGGCACAGGAAGTCAGTTCACTAGCGGCCATCTTGAAAACTCATGCAGGTGTAGAGGGGATCATGTTCAATAGACCATGTTGAGTGATTTCCCTCATTCATCTTTCCACAGGTGTTCTCTGGTAGGATGAAGTCCTCTTTTCACTGAAGCACATGTAGTACTCTTATAATATCATCTTCCATCTGTTATTGTTGTCATATCCATAGCAACATACAATAAACCTACTCTATGAATGGGCTCCTTGTTCGTCTAAAAGATTGTAACTTCAATTTTAAACGCACTCTGCTGTAAAACTCCGTTAGCAACAAAGAGGTTTATCATGGCTTGTGTTCTGCATTATTATGAGTGATTATTGTTCATCACAGTGCACACTGTACAGTTTTTGGCATCTGAGAAGAATTGTGCGACTTTCTTTTGTTTTAGAGCACAATCATCAGTGACATTTTAAGTCGTCGGCGTATAGTCTTTGATAGTCATCACAGTGTGTGAAAAGGGTCCGATTGCACAGTGTGTGATGGGCTTTAGTGGGCTTTGGGTTTGTACTAAATTACCAGTTCTTTTGTGGCTGATTTTGAAAGCATTTTAAATGGAATCAGTGTGGTTAATCTGCATGCTGGGATTGTTCATTTCGAGCCTGTGATGGATTTAATGTTTATTTTTTGCAACTGTTTGGCAATTTCATCTCATTTGGGCTGATTGTGCTGCTCTGTAGGAGAAGGAAACTCAAGACAAATCCCAGACTTCTCCCAGTGTTTCGCTCTTCATTGTTTTCTGTGCATGCCGTTGTTCTGTGGACGAGGACGGATCTAAAGAATATCCATGTGGAAGATGAGGTGTTGTTGGGTTTAGTACACAAAACACTGGTTTAGTTGCTTCTGCTACAAGCCTGTGTGTGTTTCTCCTCTTGATCTCAGTGACTTGAAGTGGAGTGGGATCCCCCAACAGTTCGACAAGATGAGTTCATGCTTTACATGCAGAGTTTTGGTTTGTTTCATAGGTCTAATGTGCCGAATGACATTTAAGTGGCTCTCTTTAAAGTAGACTCAGTGTGTATTTCAGTTTGTAACCCAGTTTACTTCAGTGGGATTTTATCAATGGCAGCTGCTATTGACACTAAAGCCCCTTTCACACAGAGATTCCGGAAAATACGCAGATAATGTGTTCCCGGATTTGTCCCGGGAATGTTTGAGTTTGGTTCATTCACACTGCCAGTGATTTTCCGGAATCTGTGAGTGCGTTCACACATATCCCGTAAACACACGTGACGTCAGGATGTGAAAAAAGCGATAGATTCTATTTACACGATGTAAAAATGTGCTTATCGCAAATTTTCTTTGCGATAAGTGTAAATAGGAGTTAGATGTTATTTATACTTATAAATAGTGGCAGATACTATTTGCACCTCAGTGTTGCTTTACATTAACGGTATGCAATAATAACATCGTGTGTAAATTATTATATTTCTTACAATTCTTAAATGGATGCAACCTTATTTGGACACCTACACCTAACCCCCATAATATCCCCCTAACCGATAAACACGTTAGACACTTTATTTACAGTTTTCAAATATTTCGTCTGGCCCAACC
>CM038643.1:6845226-6857726 GCA_021554675.1 Leuciscus idus
TCCGCTGGAACTTGCTAACATGATGCGTCTGACCAAACCAATCGGACTTCAAAGTAGAATAATTCTCCCCAAAACACAGAATTACTAAAATATATATATTTTTAAAATCTCTCTAATACAGTAACATTCAGTTACTCGTTTGACCAAATTTTTTATGGGGCCACTGCATGCCTGCACACACACGCACACGCACACGCACACACACACACACACACACACACACACACACACACACACACACACACACACACACACACACACACACACACACACACACACACACACACACACACACACACACACAATTCACCTCACACAACCTCCTCCTTTCTCTCTCTCTCTTTCTCTCTCTCTCTCTCTCTCTCTCTCTATATATATATAGCTTTAAAAAATGTATTTTAGTCATTTTAGTACTTTAACTTAAATGAAAAACTAGAAATGTTGCCTTGGCAACTAACTGAAATATGTTTACGTTTTTCATCCAATATTTATATATTTTTTTTATTTCAGCCTTTTCAATTACCGAAAATGATTTTAATAGTTTTAGTGAATAACACACACAAACTTGCTAAAATGATGCATTTGACACTTCAAAATAGATTTTGATATTTTTCCCTCTGAAATCAGACAGAAGCTAATTAATTTATCTAACGTCGCTATTATTTTAACAATATTTATATACTATTATTATTTCTTTTCAGAATATAAATCATTTTTTATTTACATTTGAACTATTTTATTATGTGCTTTTGTCATTTTCAATTGTTTTTATATATATATTTTATATAGCTTTTATAAAGGATTTCAGTTTTAGTAATTTTGTTGTGTGCTTGTAATAGTTTTAGTTAACAATAGTGACATGAAAGACATGAAAAACATGAGCTGAATGTATTTGACTGTTGTTTTTAACACGGCATTTTGATCTCTGCATTTTGCTCAATTGAGCTCCGTCTAGTTTTTCCACGTAAATCCGTGCGATCAGGGACAGGTGAACCTGGAACCAACCATATGCAGTTTCCATAACTAGGCAATTATGACAATATGCACTTGTGCACATCCTTCATTTATTTATTATATGTGTGTTGTTTACTTGCAGCAAATAATACAGGTTATTGCATCACATGCTCGTTGAAATATCATTGTCACAATTTCATTTCTTTCTCTCTATTTTTTTTCCTGTTTTATCTCTACTACTCTGTCCTAAAGGCAGAAAGCTCATAACGATGCATTAGACACAGCTGACAGACACTAAGCTTTAGTACGCCGCGTGTATCAGTCTGGTTTGACTCACTCTTGTCAGATAAAAACAGCGAGGCTTAGACTGTTGTTCTTCTGTTGCAATTTGAACCATATATTATGGTTCAATTCCTTAAAACGTTACCAGCCAGCGAGTCTCAGCCTGGGATCTCATGCCCACGAGCCGCCCACAGTCTCGTCTGATCTATATTGCACAGGAAAGCTAGAAAGCGTTTGTGAAAAGCCTCCATCCCGGATGGCAATCTTCAACAGGTGCACGGGGTTTTTCTTTTGCATTTCAAAGACAGTTTTGAGAAACACTTGGTAATAAGACAGTGAGATATTCATGAGCAGAACTGTATTTCCTGCTTTTCCTGTCTGTGAAATGGTCAGTATTTATTCTAATTTCTTTGCAAACATTGGCATGACATGCAGTGCTGGACAAAAGTTTGGAATAATTATGATTTTATAATGTTTTTGAAAGAATAATTTATTTGATTACAATTACAGTGCAAGCGTTAATATTGTGAAATATTTTTAGAATTTAAACAACTGTTTTCTGTTATATTTTAAAATGTAATTTATTCCTGTGATCAAAGCTGAATGTTCAGCATCATTACTCCAGTCTTCAGTGTCACATGATCCTTCAGAAATCATTCTAATATGATGATTCGCTGCACGATTATTATCAATTATTGTTAGCACTCAATTACCTTATTAACAGCTTAATATTTTTTGTGGAAACTGTGATACATTATTTCATACGAAGTTTTTTTTTATAGAAATCTTTTACAACATTATAAATGTCTTAACTTCCACTTTTGATCAATTTAATGCATCCTTACGGAATAAAAGTATTATTATTATTTTTTTATTGTTCTTACCCCAAACTTTTTAATGGTAGTGTATCAAGGTTTCCACAAAAATATGAAGCAGCACAACTGTTTCCAACATTGATAATAATCAGAAATGTTTCTTGAGCATCAAATCATCATATTAGAATGATTTCTGAAGGATCATGTGACACTGAAGACTGGAGTAATGATGCTGAAAATTCAGCTTTGATCACAGGAATAAATTACATTTTAAAATATATTCAATTAGAAAACAGTTTTTTTAAATTGTAATAATATTTCACAATATTACTGTTTTTACTGTAACTTTTGTACTGTAACTACAAACTTTTGTATTGTATTGAGTGAGTTTCTTCCTCCACAAATGCACCTAAACAGTTATATGTCAGTCAGGTGATCACTTCCTGTCAGAGTTGGCGGTTTTTGGCAAGAATAAGTCTTGCCTTTAGTCAAAAGTCTGGCTGTGTATGACTATCCAGCTGGTCAGTAAGTTTTATTTACTCACCAGAGGTATTTTCACTCGCAGTCGGTGCTCGGCATGTCTTAAAGTTTTTAAAATGGAATAACATTCATAAAACGACTGGAAGTAGGCGTCCGGAGATTTCCCTGCTGTCTGTGTGTCTGCCCGAGGCTCTGTGAAGAGCCGAAAATCTGACTGTGGGACGCTGTTTAGAGTCATGCTGTGATGCGCTCTTTGTCTGTCAATCATTTTGAGTGACAGGGTCTGGTGTCATCGGGGTGTCTGTGCAAGGCGGGGTTTAGGAGAGAAGAGGTATAAATAAAACAGTTGCACTAGTGTGTTATTTCAGTGCAAAAAAATGATTAACTTTTCTACATGCATATTTGCTCATTTATCTGCATGTTGGTTTTTGCTTTTAGTGCTGGGTAATGATTAATCGCGATTAATCGCATCCAAAATAAAAGTTTGTATTTACATAATATATGTGTGTGTACTGTGCATAATTATTTTATATATATAAATACACACAAAAATGTGTTATTTATAAAATATTGATATTTATACATAATATAAATATGTATACAGTATATACAGTGCTTAGCATAAGTGAACACATCCATGCTAAAGTTGACTAAAAAGAGGAATAAAAAATCTACTTTTGGAAATTGATCTTAATGCCTTAATTAAAAAAAATTAGGAAAACTCCAACCTTTAAAGACACCAATTTTCTTTGTGAATGAATAATGTATCGTAAATAAATAAATGTTCTTCCTTAAAATACAGGGTGCATAAGTCTGGACACCCCTATGTTAAATTCCCATAGAGACAGGCAGATTTTTATTTTTAAAGGCCAGTTATTTCATGGATCCAGGATACTATGCATCCTGATAAAGTTCCCTTGGCCTTTGGAATTAAAATAGCCCCACATCATCACATAGCCTTCACCATACCGAGAGACTGGCATGGGGTACTTTCCAAAGGCCAAGGGAACTTGTGCATATCTGGCTCATACTGTAAGCCGCACAACTTGTTTTGCAACATTTATTCCCCATGTGAGCGAGCGAGAGGTTTCCAATAGCAACCGATATCATCCACAGGTTGATCTCAAAGTTTGCTACCCAACTTTAATAAAACGAAGTGCACAATTTCTTTTTTGCTTTGAGCTTCCTTTTCCCCTCGTCACCCTTTGCATTTCGAACGCCTCCCCATCTCTAGAATTGAACCTAGAGAATCTTCTGTGTCATTATGTGACGGAAGCAGTCGTACAGTGGAGAGATTTCTAACAAGAGCCAGCTGCGTTTAATAGGTGGAATTTATTACATGCCAGGGATCCAAGAGAGAATTATTCCACAACATAATGCAGGAGCGGCGTCGTATTGCACCTCCTCCAGAGCCAGTCAGACAGAGCTCACTGTGGGAGAAAACGCAAGCTATTATCTGCTCCTGTAAGAGGATTCGGTGTTCCCTACCCAGACCCTGAGAACTCCTGCAATTTATAAAGTGAAAATGCCATTCTGGAATAAGGAACCTTTCTTTTGCAATGCTATTAGTCATTCGTTTTGAAGCCGAAAATGTCTTTTAGTGAGTGAGAATGTCTCTAGCATCAAATACTACTGTATAATCTGGGTTTATTTAATGTGTTAATAGACAGAATTTAAAGGGAACCTATTATGCCCCTTTTCACAAGATGTAATACAAGTCTCTGGTGTCCCCAGAGTGTGTCTGTGAAGTTTCTGCTCAAAATACCCCACAGATCATTTATTATAGCTTGTCAAATTTTCCCCTATTTGGGTGTGAGCAAAAACACGCCTTTTTTGGTGTGTGTCCCTTTCAATGCAAATGAGCTGCTGCTCCCCGCCCCCTTTCCAGAAGGCATTCGAATACTCCGGCAGCAACAAAACTGGAGAATCTCACGCAGCTAAAATGTTCATTTTCAGTAGCGATGTTCAGCCTTATATGTTCGAACCGGAGATGTTTCCATCCAGAGTTGGGAATTTAACTTAAGCACAAAATAGGATTATCGCATAAATAATTTGTGAATAAAGCACCGTTTCTATCCCATGTGCATGTTCAAGAGAACAAAATCATCACTACCTGGGAAATTGGCGCAAAATATCCTAAACAAAAGTGGAAGTTGCTGGAATCGGGGAAGCAACTGTGAATACAATCGTGTGAGACGCTTCTGAGGGAATTAAACCAAATCATTCTGATGGCAGACTTTGGCTCAGGCATTTCAGAAAGATCAAACCAACATTTGAGATGCTGTGATGCGATTGGTCCACTTATTAGTCCAGATATCCAATCACATCCTCTGTTGAGGCAAAGTCACGTGAGTTTTTGTTGCGCATCGAGGGAATTATTCTGTAAATGTTTCCACCGTATTTTATGCGTCGTCTTATCAGGGGCTAGTAAACTATATTTATTGTCCCACCTGTCCTACTATTTACTGTTTCAGAGTTTTATACTTGCAAAACTCTAAAACTATAACTATAAAGTCTTATAGCTGCATATTTGAAAAAAAAAAATCACATTGTGGTCCGCTTTGCTTGCTGAGGTGATTTTAGCACATTGCTAGGTGGTTTCTAGGGTGTCATGGTGGTTGTTAGGCTGTTGCTAAGTTGTTTCTATGGTGTTCTGGTGGTTGTTAGGCCATTACTAAGTGGTTTCTAGGGTGTCATGGTGGTTGTTAGGCTGTTGCTAAGTTGTTTCTATGGTGTTCTGGTGGTTGTTAGGCCATTACTAAGTGGTTTCTAGGGTGTCCTGGTGGATGTATAGCCGTTACTAAGTGGTTTCTAGGGTGTTCTGGTGGTTGTTAGGCCGTTACTAAGTGGTTTCTAGGGTGTCTTGGTGGATGTATGGCCGTTACTAAGTGGTTTCTAGGGTGTTCTGGTGGTTGTTAGGCCATTACTAAGTGGTTTCTAGGGTGTCTTGGTGGATGTATGGCTGTTACTAAGTGGTTTCTAGGGTGTTCTGGTGGATATATGGCCGTTACTAAGTGGTTTCTAGGGTGTTCTGGTGGTTGTTAGGCCATTACTAAGTGGTTTCTAGGGTGTCCTGGTGGATGTATGGCCGTTACTAAGTGGTTTCTAGGGTGTCTTGGTGGATGTATGGCCGTTACTAAGTGGTTTCTAGGGTGTCCTGGTGGTTGTTAGGCCATTACTAAGTGGTTTCTAAGGTGTTCTGGTGGTTGTTAGGCCGTTACTAAGTGGTTTCTAGGGTGTCTTGGTGGATGTATGGCCGTTACTAAGTGGTTTCTAGGGTGTTCTGGTAGTTGTTAGGCCATTACTAAGTGGTTTCTAGGGTGTCTTGGTGGATGTATGGCCGTTACTAAGTGGTTTCTAGGGTGTTCTGGTGATTGTCAGGTCATTACTGGGTAGTTTTGAGGAATATTCAAATTGTAAGGAATATTCTAGAGATAGATGCTTTGCCGGAACTCGTAAAATGCTATTTAAAAAAACCCAATTTGCTCTAAATCTGGAACACATTGTCTTTGCTCTACAACTAAAAGCAGTTTAAGTTTAACAGTGCACCTGTGGTTCTGCTTTAGTCTCAACAGGGGATTCAGACGGGTTTAGAGTCTATCTAACAGTCATCATCACACACACAAAAACAGAATGAGAGAGGCTCAAGGGATCACAGATATGATGGACTCGCTCTCTCCTTATCTGAAACTGCGCGGAGCTTTGCCCCCAGCTGCGGTTTTGTCCGCTTCTGTTTGTTTGGTTTGTTTAGTTGCAGTATTTCCTGACTGCGGCTCTAAATAGCTGAGACCCAGTGACACACAGCTGGACAGGCCCTGTGGGATTGATATTCGACTTGACAGTTTTACTTTAACGTTATAAAAAGAAAACACTGGTGTGCAGTGAATCAAAAACTTTTTTAGGGAAAAAATGAACTTTTAGGAAGAATTATCTTGGAAATAAATCGCAAGCCAATGTGTACTTTATTTTTCATTTAGTACATTCTGGGATCTGTTAAAATCTGCATATATTAATTAGAATTTTTTGCATGCTTAGAAAATAATTTAGCGACAAATTTACCACAGTACTTTGTAGTATTGAATTCAACCGTTGCACTTTTTATTTATTTTGCTTATTTGCTTAATTTATTTATTTACTTGTTTATTTATTTAGCCTATTTACTTATTTATGTGCTTATTTATTTAGCTTATTTGCTTGTTTACTTATGTGCTTATTTATTTTGCCTATTTACTTATGTATCTGTTTATTTGCATTTTGTTGTTTATTTAGATAATTTGCTTATTTATCTGCTTATTGTTTTGCTTTTTGCTGTTTACTTCTTTTGCTTATTTGCTTATTTATTTTTGCTTATTTACATATTTATCTGCTTATTTTTGCTTTTTGCTATTTATTTTATTTACTTGTTTAATAATGTTTACTTTTTTGCTTGTTAACTTATTTATTTGTTTGTTTTCTGTCATTTATTTGCTTATTTTTTTAGTTTTTGCTGCACAGCATGTAAAATGATGTAATTTGCCATTCTTTTTAGCCCTTTTTTATGTAAATTAGGTTTGTTAGAACTTAGTTTAGTCTTATTTATTAAACTCTTTTGCCTGGCACAATTAATGTTAACACCCGCAGAAAGTGGGCAGTAAACAATTTTATTCTAATGGTCATGGGAGCAGTAATTCCTCAAAGGAAGAGTATATAGCCATTGCTTATAAATGAATTGGGTACTACAACAGAGCATGTGCAAATAAACGGCTCTGTCGGTGTTTGTGTGTACATGCGATTCACAGCTATTAATGGTTAAGCATTAAAAAACGATTATTCACCCTGTGTTAACAAGGCTTGTGATGGTGTGAAAACCCTCATCTCCCCTCTCTAATTCAGTAATGACCGGGGATATGAACCCATCACTGAGCAGAGATGCTCTGGAGAGCAGGTCTTTGTGATGGAGGGGTTTGAAACAGAATGTGGGAGTCAAAATAATTTAGCGTTATGTATAATGATCACAGATTAGATGGCGTGTGACTCTTAAATTGAATTTGTGCATCTTTAATTAAGTCTAGGTCATTTTGAACAACTGCACCACACATGTTGTGTGTTTGTTGATATTTCTTTGTTATTTCCACAGAAACTGTTCTCTCATCATTAAATATGGCTTTAATTATTCCAACAAGGGTACAGTTGCGCTCTAATTGTACTTTAATCTATTTTAATCCAAATTAAAAGGATACTTTACCCAAGGAAAATTCAGTCATCATTTTATTCACTCTCATGTTGTTCCAAATATGTTTGACTTTCTTCAAAATAACTACTTTTGTTTTCCATGAAAGAATGTCCCGGCTTCTCTTTCTTTAAAAATATAGCACCCACTGGCTAACCCATACCATAAAAGTAGTCCAGATGTATTGTGGCTATTTTTAGAGTCATTTGAGTGTAAGTGTCTGGATGTACATATAATTTTTTGGTGAATGGTTTTCGAACAATGATAAAGCATATGTTGCGTTTTATTTTATAAAGAGAGTCATTCAGTTAGACAGATGTGCTGAGGTGATTTTAGCACATTGCTAGGTGGTTTCTAGGGTGTCCTGGTGGTTGTCAGGCCGTTACTAAGTGGTTTCTATTGTGTTCTGGTGGTTGTTAGGCTGTTGCTAAGTTGTTTCTATTGTGTTCTGGTGGTTGTCAGGCTGTTACTAAGTGGTTTCTAGGGTGTCCTGATGGTTGTTAGGCTGCTGCTAAGTTGTTTCTATTGTGTTCTGGTGGTTGTCAGGCCATTACTAATTGGTTTCTATTGTGTCCTGGTGATTGTCAGGCCTTTTCTAGAGTGTTTTGGTGATTAGTATGCCATTATGAGGTGGCTTATTGGATATAGTGGTTATTTAGTGGTTTCTAGGGTGTCTAGGTGGTTACCAGAGTACTACTTGTTAGTTTGTATAATATTCTGGTGGTTGCTAAGCCATTACTAGGTGGTTTCTATGATGTTCTGGTTGGTTTGACTGATTTTCTCCCCGGCAGTTTGCCTCGTGAAAGCCCAGTCCACCTCACCTCCACTCATCCAGCTATTATTTGTGGTATTTAGTTTAATGCTTAGGGTTCATGTTTGTTTAAATCACTAGCTCTAAGTATGAGCAATAACAAACAACCAATAGAAATCCATGCAAGCACAAGCTTCACATTTCTGCCTTTAAAGAGCATGTAAAATGGCCTGACCCAGAATATTCCTTTAATGACATGGGCCTTGACACGTTTCCACTGAATCTGTGCTCTCTCTCTGAACTCAGGTCTGCTGGAGGATAATAATATGTTTCTAGCCGTGGTTCTGATGATAAACTGCTCTGAGGTCTTTGTGTTGTCCGTCACCGCCCATCAGAGAGGAAACAATTAGCTGCAACGCCGTAATTAAGGGTCTTGCAAATGGAAGGTTGACTATTAGAGAAACATTTCCCATAATGCATCAACAATGCTTTTAGTAGGAAGCCGACTGATAAGTGGTCAAGACAAACAGCCATTAAACCTGAGCTTCTCTCGCTTTCAGAACTTACAGGAAACAATGAGATGATGGCGCTGAAATGTTGATGCAAATCAATTTCCTGGCTGGATTGTGCAGCTGAGAATGCGTTTCTGTTGCCGGTAATCAAGATAATGTGACGTTCAGCAGGAGCCAGGATATCTGATCTGAAAACCATCTCAGCATTAGCTGTGGACCGCTACATAATGGATGCTGATTGTTTAAGAGGCCTGTGTTCCCTCACGGAGAAGAAATACACGACAGCTCAAATCAGGATGATATGAATGGCTTCTAATGGTTTTCTAATGCATATTCAGGATGAAGAACTTCAGGGGGTTTTGTGCTTCATTAATGATTCATAAATTATTAAAGGTGCTGGCACTGTAGGTCGAGACAGATGTCAGTCTGGAAGGTCATAGACACTCCAACTAAAATCCTCTCATTTCAACTAATCAACAATAGCACTTTCTTCTCTCTCTCTCTCTCTGTGGAAAACATTTGACTCCAGAAGGTCTGTTTAGACTGGAAATGCGATCGTTCAATGATTCTGAATGATGATGTTGTGCGACTGTTTTGATTGGCTGAAGTGTCGACTGGTGTCTGAGAGACTGACTCACACAGGCTTCTGTATGTGTGTGTTTGTTATTTATTATCTCTTGCTATTAGAGCCAAAGCTGTGGGTTCTAAATGGAACGGAACATTCTATTAGGTCCTTGATGATGTCATCAATTCAGCTCTGCATTTTTAAGTTTGGCAGAGATTAATGAATTCCTATGATTTTGGCTCATTATATGTTTATCTGACTGGGAGTTGTTATACATTTTTCTTAAACCATTTTTTTTGTATTATGTTTCAGTACTAAAAATATTGTTTAGATCTACATATTTCACTTACTTTTTTGCAGAAACAAATATATTACCTTTTTCTAGCATGTTTAGAGAATAATACGTAATACATTTTATATAAAATATATTCGTATTTAAAAAAATAAATAATTGTATATTATTAAAATATATGATTAATTTTAATTATTGTTAATTACTTGTATCAAGACATTTTTGTAGATTTTTTGTTGCAATATACTACTATATCTATCTGTCTGACTACTTATAATGTACATTTTTATAACAGAAACATTATATAAAATAAATTAAATATTATGCTTTTTATTTTATTTATTTTACATATTTTGCATTACTTATATTATCTATAGTAATACTTATATATGGGTTTTTGTAATAGTTTTTTTATTACAGAAAAATACTACAAAAAAATTATTAAAACGTAGTTTAACATTTGGTTACAGAACCAAATAAAAAAATAATGCAAAACAAATAAAATATATTTATAGATAAGCAATATTTTTTTTTATACTTTTTTTATATTGTTGTTTGTTTGTTAATTTATTCATTTAGACCTAATGCGCCAGAGAAACACACTCGCAGCCATCTTTAAAATCTTGTGCTTGAACTTCAATTTTTGCAGTATCTCTGTATATTTCTATGTCGTCGCTGTCGAAGAGTAATTTAGCTGGTATTTTAAGTGGATTTACTTAATGTAGAGTTAATGACAGTCATCATGAGCATTGTAATGATTGAAGCAGACATGATAACAAATGTCAATATTCCTGGAAGATTTTAAAACGAGCGGTTCATTCATAAACCCGAAAGATCTTGCCTTCATGCTGTGGAAATACAAACCGGAAGCCCGAACACAACGGGAACAGCGCTGGGAAGGGACGGCGCTACAGAAGCTCTATAGAGTCCGATACAGTGAAAAATGCTTCTTGGTTTGAAGAAGGTTATTTGCTGGACCGAAAGTGGTGTAAAGCACCATTAAAGAGACTGAATAGTGTTTGGCCTCAGGTAGAGGTGAGTTATAATCTCCAGTTTCTCTCACTTCAGAGCTCTTAACTCTTAACATCTCCATTGGGACCGTCCCTGCACTTAGAGTCCTGTAAGACACTTTAGATGATAAAAGCATCTGCTAAATGGACAGCATCTCAGCTTAGCTGAAGGAAGAGGTATGATCCTTTTGTGTGCATATATACACTCCGACTTTCCTCTTATCTTGCTCTTATAATAGATTATAGATAATAGATCAGATGCTGACAAACTATATTTTGTGATATTTTCCACAGGTTTGGAATGACAGAAGGGTGAGCAATGACAGAACTGTCTGATTGTTTCTAATGCGAAACATTATTCCATTTAAAATCAATTAGAGTTATTGTACTTCTGAATTCATACTTTCAGTATTGTTGTCTTTTGTGATGCGTTATGCTTTTACGCTAAAAACATGGAAATGGTTCAAGTTTTTGTGAAGGATGAGAATTT
This sequence comes from Leuciscus idus, assembly GCA_021554675.1. Taxonomy (NCBI): domain Eukaryota; kingdom Metazoa; phylum Chordata; class Actinopteri; order Cypriniformes; family Leuciscidae; genus Leuciscus; species Leuciscus idus. The sequence goes on from CM038643.1 coordinate 6,856,587, forward strand.
TATTTTATTTTGCGCTCTGATAGCAATGACAACTATTACCTGTGTATTTATGAGGCATGTGTGCTCTGAATATCTATCAGTGTGTGTGTGTGTGTGTGTGTGTGTTTGGGAATTCCCACTGTGTTGTTTTGTTCTTAATTAAAAGCTAATAAATTGCCGTCCATCAGCACACGAGACTCATGCTGAGAAGTTGATGAAAACTTTAGCACTAATTACATCACAAAATTTGCCGGAGAAAACAACTATTCCAGTCTCTCTCTCTCTCTCTCTCTCTCTCTCTCCTCTCTCTCCTCTCTCTCTCTCTCTCTCTCTCTCTCTCTCTCTCTCTCTCTCTCTCTCTCTCTCTCTCTCTCTCTCTCTCTCTCTCTCTCACACACACACACACACACACACACACACACACACACACACACACACACACACACACACACACACACACACACACACACTCAGATGATGTGCATTAATTCTTATAGGTTTATGGATCATTTATTGGGCGGGGCGTATCATCGGAGTACTATGATGTTTGTTTTCGGCCTGTTGTAATCTTTTATTGATGTAAACGCTCTAATATACGATTAATTATTCATCAAACCGTTTCTGTCTGAACGAGCAAACCTCTGGCTTTGAGTAGTAATGAACACAAGCTCTCATGGACTGATTGCACAGTTTCGCTCAGGAACACGATTTATTCTGATAATACACTGTGTTCTTTTGATTTTTAATGCACATTTGCACATGCAAGCAATCACACACACACCACACACACACACACTTCTCAGTGTAAAGACCATCATTACCACTTCTCACACACCATCGTGGTGGAACACATGGATTCTGCTTTTATTTCCATGGAAGACACCCACCGCCCCCATCCCCCCTGTGTGTGTGTGTGTGTGTGTGTGTGTGTGTGTGTGTGTGTGTGTGTGTGTGAGCGCTCAGACATGCCTGTTTCTAAGTTACCAGCTTCACTCTGCTGCCAGTTGAGTGTAATTCTGAAACACCTTTAAGCTTCAAAATAACTTGAGTGATTTGAGGGAAGGAAAACCTTTTACTGTGGTGGTACCATGGTACATTGGTGGTATCAGATGGTAATACCATGAACATTTATAAAGATTACCATATTCCTGTTAGTACGTA
>CM038643.1:6862726-7092990 GCA_021554675.1 Leuciscus idus
ACGTCTCATTCAACCTATTGTAAGTCGATGTACTATCACAAGGATCTTGGAAATATATTATGAAGGTTGAAAAGTTACATGTTGTTACTTTAACAAACATGTTTGCATGTTTAAGGTTTTTACTTGAGATTGAAAATGTTTTTGATGATACATTGTGAGTTCTTAAGGTCCGTGTAATGGTTAGTTTCATGAAGCACAAGAGATTAAAAAGCTCTTTGTGGACCTTTACACCTTTATTTGTGTCAGCGTACAGTGAGGTCAGGTTTTAGTGATTGTGTTATCAGCCTGTTTCGCTCTTTCCCCGGCACTGTGCACACGTGAGAGTCATGGGTCATGACCTCTGACCTCTGCCTGATGTGGTCTCCACAGATCACCTGCAGACGGAGGTCATGCGGTTATTGTCTCTCTGCTAATAGCGCACTGAAATGATTTGGCAAGTTTGTCACTTCTCCTGAAAATCTGTTACCGTCTCGACAGCTGCTTTTCATTTTGCGCACTAGCCCATATTCTCCTTTCTGTGGCTCCCTCCTTCAATGTTTGTCTGTGGATTTTATGGTCTAAAAATGAATAACACTTGAGATATCATTATTGCTTTGGACATTTAATTATACTGTATCTCAATTCATTTTTGCTCATAATGTCGTCTCTCTGGTGTAGTTTCATGGACTTTCCAGACGCATGTAAGCGAAGGCTACAAGATTACAGTATAGGTAAGTGATTCATTTTCAGTTCATTCATACAACTCTTTATATATCTATATATAAACAAACACACACACACACTGGAATATTTAGTTAAATGTTATTGTCAGAGCTAATTTATTAGTTGTTTTGAATGCATTTTCCACATATTTTCAAAGTTTTAATATCAGTCGAATTGAGATGTTCATTGTTTTTGTGCCAGGTCACAATCATAATCATAATCACAATCATAGTATTTAAAAAAAAAATTATATATTCAAAGTTTGGGGTCAGTGGGGTTTTTTGTGTGTGAAAGAAATACACACTTTTATACCAATACATTGATCAAAAGTCATCAAAATTGATCAAAATATCAACCATTTATAATGTTATAGAAGATTTCTATTTCAAATAAATGCCGTTCTTTTCAACTTTATCAAAAAAATCTGTTTTCAGCGTTAATAATAATAAATGTTTCTTAAGTATCAAATCACCATTATTAGAATGATTTCTGAAGGATCATGTGACACTGAAGACTGGAGTAATGATGCTGAAAATTCAGCTTTGATCACAGGAATAAATTACATTTTAACATATCTTTAATCAGAAAACATTTAATAATAATAATATTCCATAATATTACTGTTTTTACTTTATTTTTGATCAAATAAAAGTGAGACTTCTTTAAAAAACATAAAAAACATATATTATCAAACCCAATCTTTTGAACAGTAGTGTGTGTGTGTGTGTGTTATTTTAAACACTTACATTTAGTTACATTTTGTTCGTAGCTCACATTGTAGTTAACTACTTGCTGAAATGGAAGCTCGACCGTAGCGACTTTAAATAACGAGCTCGTAGCTTTTCCAGCACTGTACTCAACTCGTCTCTCTCTCTCGTTCTCTCTTTATTTATCTGACAATTCATTACACAGATGATAGTTCTCCACATGGCGGCGGCTCCCACAAGGAACACTACCTCTCTAATTTAACTTGCAGAAACAGAAATCAAAGAGCCGCTATGAAACAAATTAGAGTACATTTGAACCTCCGACTGAATGGCAATGAATAAATCAGCAATAAATGCGGAAAACACATTTTGAGTCCACCAAGGGGAACTTTAGAGCTCGTTGGCTGTAATATAATCGGTGTGAAAACAGCGCTCGAAACGTCACTGCCGGGATCAATTCTGCTCTTTGCCCAAACAATTATGGATTTTTCTTTAGCGCATAAAATGCACGGATCACAACACATCAATACCTGTGGGCTTCAGACACGGGAGAATTAGTTATGGGAGAAGGTGATCGGCTCATTACTTACAAGGTTAAAGGTCAACTCTTGGACCGTGGAGAGTGTTTTTGAATGTCATCTGTAATTCAGAGGCATTAATTCTTTCCCCCGTTTCTCTCTGGGGAAACACCAGATTAGCCTGTATAGGTTCATTTTGAAATAAGAGTGAAAATATTCAAAATGAGAAATAAAAAATCACGTCCAAGCGAGCGGATTGTATTGCAAATCTCATTGGCGGTACGGTGGGACGCAGCCGATAAATGCAATACACCTGAACCTCTGGCTTTAGTTTTGGCCTGGTTTTTCTTGTGATTCATAAAATGCTGTTTCACATCAGTTCTTGTCAAAAGCAATGAATTATATTAATAATTCTCGCACATGAAGCTTTAAATCACTCATTTCCTGGGCTGATTTCACCACTGGCCATTTGATCACTTTTTGTGGCCTGGATTGAGTCCCGAATAAGCCTCTGAAGGACAAATGAATTTTTCGAAGAATCCGAGCTAAATCAATCTCAGTCCTGATGGATGAGGTGAGCCTGTGATTCTGGACAAGTGAACCTAGCAGAGCCCTAACCTTGGTGCATTCTGCAGACTGTATAGCACAACCGCTCAAAAATGGCATTGGGATCATGTGTCATACCAGTCGTGTCCTGAAATTGATCATTTGGAGGACTATAGGAGAAAAAACAAGCTGTAGAGCTACAAAATTGAAAAGACTGATTAGAATCTATAATATCATAGAGATATAATGTCATATAATTCTATTTATATTTTTATATATTTTACATATTAAATTGATTTATAATAGTATACTTAAAATAGTAAGTGTAATAGTATAATAATTTTTTACTAAAACTATGAAGATGATGATTATTGTAATCTAGTATGATCTATATATATGATTTTTTATATACAGTAATAAATAAATACATAAAATATAATTGTTACTATTATTATTTTATGACATATAATTAAATAGATTTGTAAAAAATTACTTATTTTATGCTATATTTTAATATATAAAATATTAACTTTTTGTAAATAATACATTTAAAGTTACTGATGTAAAAGTATATGAATATTATAATTTATTGATATTTTTTATATATAGTAGTAAATAAATACATAATGAAATATTACTATTATTATTATTATTATATGAAATGAAATCACAAAATAGATTTGTAAAAAAAAATTTATTTCTATTTTAATATACAATATATTAAATTATATTTAAAACGAATTATATAAAATTATTTTTATTTAACAAATATTTTATATAAATATTTATATTTATATTTAATATTTTAAATATATATTTAATATTAATATTAATATTTTAAATATTTAAAAAAATATCATTATTATTTTTTATTTAATTTATATATATATATATATATATACTGTATACATTTTATAATGCTTTCAGATATGGGATTTTCAGCCCGGCTCAATACAATTTATTCTACAATCTTCTGACATTTCATTAAATCATGACGTTTAAACATCTCTGAAGGCTGTTGGCTCTAATGAGAATGATTATGTATCTGGCAGATGTTTTGTTGTGATCAGGCTGAATTGTTGAGGGTAATCTCTGAAGCCGCTGCATATTATTATCACATAGAGAGGTTTTATTTAGATGTTATTTGGTTCTCAAGCCTCCAGCGGGATCTCTATATACAGCATGCGAGACATTCAGGACTGCGTATTCCTGTTCTAGCTGTCAATCAAATCTGAAAGAGGAAAGGATTTTATCACATTCGGAGCCTCATGAGGAATATCGGCTTCTCAGTCTGAATAATCATGCAGTTTGTGTTTGTTTCTACAGACTTTCTCTATGGTAGCAACAGAAAAGAGCCTGTGCAGGACTAGCTTCTCATTCGCCAAGCAAAATGAGTTTTCTTCATCCAGAGCCCACCTTAAGCTCTGAGAATCCAGTGATGCGGTGATGGGACGGCAGTCTCGAGTAGTTCTGTGTCAAACTCTTACACAGCCGTTCTCTGGTGTCCTCAACTAAGTTTCATGAGCTTCTGTGTTTCAGATCAGTGATTCGTGGATTCTGCAACTCTAGAGAAAACTCTACAGAATTGGACCGTCTGTAATCGAAGAAGTTTCACCCATCCTCTGTAAGTTTAAATATTTGAATGTAATAATAAGCCAAATAATTATTGTTATACCAATATGTATGTTTCAAATGCAGAGATTTATAATATAAAAAATAATTTCATTTTAATATATTTTTTTGTATTAAAATAATTGTTTCAATATTATATTATATAATATGCAGCATACACACATATAGGCATAAATATATTATTTCAGTATAGTATATTATATACAGTGTATTCAATTATCAGACTTTTGAATTATTATATTTAAAAAAAAATCTATATTCAGTATTAGAATGATTAGAATATATAGAATTATTATTTTTTTATAATTAATTATTCAAAAGTCTGATTATTTTCCTAATAGTCAATAATTGGTTGCAACATCTTTATTTATTCAAGTCAAGTCAAGTCAAGTCAAAATTGATTTCTATTGCACATTTAAAAGCAACAGAGTTGCACCAAAGTGCTGTACAATAAAACATTAATAAAAGCATATTTTACATCCATTCTGTGAAATTCTACAGATTTTCTTACAAAATCAGTGCAAAAAGTGTTAAATAGCTCAATTCATAACATGCAACGTTTACTGTAATTGTATGCCCTGAGAAACTTTTATCAGTGTACAGGGTTTGACTTTGCATCGCAGAATCTTCTAGATCTCCAGCAAAACTCCTCAGGCCTCGTTTGCATTGATAACTGCGGAAACATGTAAATTAGATCCGCCCTAAAACCCGGACACTGACGCTCCTCCTGAAAACATCCGATGTAAGAGAATATTGCTATTTCCATCTCTTTATTTGTGCCGTCTGCATATCTCGATTATATGTGCAGACGTCACGGAAACGTCGAGAAAATCAATTTAACAGATTTATCTCAGACCTCTCGCTCAGAGACACCTGCTCACGACAGATGACAAACATGACCTTCGTTTGGACGGCACTCAGTTTCGGCTTTATACTGCAAATTTAATATTTGTGCTGACAGTTTTCTCTGTCATGCCTCAGGACGCTGGTAGAGTTTGAACTTGTGTTTAAATCGTGTCCTAAAATGTTTATTAGTATTGAAATATTCAGACTTTGGTATCTTTACTGAAAAATTATATGATCAATAAGTTATGACAATATATGTTTTTGCATTGCTTTAACTTATCAAAATAAGTTAAGCAATTTTTCAACTTTTTAATGTTATACAAGATTCAACAATTTTTTTTAAAGTCAGTTTAATGTCATTTAAGTTGAAATGACTTAAAAATCCAAGTAGATTGTACTTTTTTAAAGGTATTGGCAAATCGGTGATGAGAACAATTTTGATTTGATTAGAATTTGTCAATTTGTGCTCAGATACAGTAAGATATAGGAGACATAAATATGAACTCAAACATTTCTCATCATATTCTTCAAGACCAAATGATCTGAGCTGCTTTTTACTGTACATTCATTTTATAGACTTATCAGCAGTTTTCTCATTTGTTTCTCACATTTAATCTCATCGCTGTTCTCTTTTGAGAAACAAACTCTGATATAAAATATTTTTTGGCTGGATATATAAAATTAATACAAGAAAATTTGTGAGAAATTAATATTTAAACCTTAAAGTATTATTTATTTATTTTTTGACTTGTTTAGATTAATGGGTCACCTGTCAGCTCTTTTTTATTCTATGTAGTGTTTACCAAAAAAAAAAAAAAAAAAAAAAAAAAGGCTATTTGTGCCAAAACAAAAGAGTCCTCAGGGTTATACAAACTGTCCCTGGTCACTCGACACTCGCATGCGTGTCACATCTGTCTGTCATGCCCTGCAACTCATATCTCATCTGTGTGTGTGTGTGTCGTACACAGGTGCACAGGGCGAAGAGAAGCTCTTGCAAGAAACACGATTTGATTTGTCATCCGTGCCCAGAGGGATCTCACACACATTCACTCACACACACACACACACACACACACACACACACACACACACACACACACACACACACACACACACACACACACACACACACACACACACACACACACACACACACACACACACACACACACACTGTTTATGCCATCCATTACTCCACAAACAAAATTACATACATACATACTGCTTTCCAAGAGACATAAACACTCCTGACAGAAGTGTCGGTATGACAGATCTTTGAGCTGAAATGCTGTTCTGTATTTTAAAGAGACCCAGAGGAAAACGTATCAGTGTGTAGAGGTTTCTTTTTCTTAGCTCAGTTTTTCTCAGGAGTTTATCTTAAAATGAACTAAAGTGGACACATATAATCAGTGTTGGGGAAAGTTACTTTTAAAAGTAATGCATTACAATATTGCGTTGCTCCCTAAAAAGTAACGTATTGCATTGTTTAGTTACTTTGTGTTACGTTACTTTTACCTTACTATTTCTCACCTGGGCTGGGCTTGATTGTTTGTTTCTTAATAACAAAAAACAAAAGTTCTATTTTTGTCAAATGTAAAGGCCTTTTCACGCCAAAAGTGAAATAAATAAGCCTCAGGCAGAAGGAAATGCAAAATCCTATTCAGTAGAGCTCAAACAAACCTTTAAGCTGTGCTGCCATTGTGAATCGCAGGAGAAGAAAGTTCAACACTCTTTCTTCAGCACTAAAAACTAAGAAAAAAAAAGTAACACAAATATGTGATGTTTATCTAAAGTCATTTTTGCTTATTAGTATGATTGAATTGGATCATCGAAGGTCAGCAGACATTGGTTAAAGTGAGTTTAAATACATAAAGTATATTTGTGTAATTTAACATATTTGATTATTGCAGGTTTGCGTAATATTCTGGACTGTAAAAAAAATTGCTGTGATTATTTATCACAACTTAAAATCCAACATTGTTTCAACTTTAAAAAGTATGTGTTCATGCTTGACTTAAAATATTAAGTTTAGTTAAGTTGGATATTTAAGTTATCTCAACAAATTTTAAGTTGTTATAACTAATCGCAGCCATATTTTTTACAGTGTGAGTTTGCATTTCACTGTTTTTATCCATTTTGAGGAACACTGAATCTGTTTTTGTGCAAGTGAGATGAGTAAATGCATGCTCACATTTAGAACTACAATAGCCATTTATTTAGCGCACACAAAGCCTCTGCACTTACTCCCGATTTCTCTCATCATGGGACAGGTGAGTTGTCAATCAATATATGGGAAAAGTAATACAATACATTACTAGTTACTTGAAAAATGTAATAACCCCCAAGGCCCCAACACTGACAATAACTGCTATACAGTAAGAGTATAGAGTAAGGACGAACCGCAAATCCCACACTCAATGAGAAATTGTAGCGCCACGCCACTAAACCCATATGCAACGGAAAACTGAAGCGCTGCACCGTTCTCCCGCTCAACAAATGGGAGCGCCGGGGGCGTTTAGTCAGGTCTGTGCCAAGGGCTCGACCTCCTCATAATCTGAACCTGGTATAGAGCTATAAAATGGAGCTGCTCAGATCATTTAATGAGAATGTTTGAGTTCATAATGACATTCATTCCTCAAATTTGAATTTTGGGTTCATATTGAGATACTTTTGATTGCAGACTGTATCTTGGCAAATCTTAGCACATTTGGGACATTGAGATTTTTCACACTCTAAATGAGACACGAGAGATTAGGGTCTTTTTCTCTGGAAACTTTTATTAGATGTCTCCATTTACTCTAGTTATTAATCTCATTGCTATCTACAAGAAACAATTAAAAATGTTATCTGTATTATTTAACTTTTCTTTCTTATAAGCCTTTCTCATATTTCCATATTTCCTCATAACACAGTATTTTTTTATGCATGAATTAAGTTTCTTGGATGAATTATCCACCATCTTTAAGACCACCTGGTCTTAATTTTATATTTCTGCCCATGTTTCCTTTTGAGTGTCCATCCATGTGATGAAACGACCCTTGTGTGTGCTACATGCAGATCCGTGTCTCCTAGCGCTTGCGGGTTGGCCGTACAGAAATAATTCTATTCTGGGAGAATGGAAGCTTTGATCTTAATAAAGGGAATGTTTGATGTCTGTGTGATGGTTCATCAAAGCAGGCTAGTTGCCATGGGTAGCCTGACGTCAGAGAGGCCAGATAATACGTTCTCTCGCTTGCTGTTATTTTGAGCTCATTGTTCTCCTCACTGGGTAATTGTGTGGTTATAGCCACTGATCGCAGCTGGACTGGACTACAAGGCTCGAGTGGAGAGACTGGGGTGAGGGGGACATGTGGTTGAGGAGAGGCCTTGATTGAACTCAGGGGTTGCGAGGGTGACGAGATACAGCTTTGGTGGAGATAGATCGATTCAACAGCGGGCCAAAGACATAGCCTTGTGGGACCTCATAGGGTACAGGCTGAGTCACCAATCCTGACAGCTTGGCATAACCATGGTTCAAAGCAACCAATGATGACTTAATCAAAGCAACACTGCTGATGTATCTGAAGTTTTCCTGTTGGGGCTGACAAGTGAGAAACTATCAGTTTAAGATTTTCAAAAGATGACTTTCTTTTGATTCAGTTGCATTTATCCCTAATCATATAGGGTGTGAATTCATTTCCACAATATTCACATGATGTTGCAATAGATTTGTGCAATTAACTTGTTCAGTTTGTATTACTAGAAGAGAGTTAGAGGAGTTGTTTGAGGCAAAATGAGTTTCTGTAAAATGGGTTCTGTGTTGAATATTACTTGAAGACACCTTCACATTTTGTTGTACAATGGAAATGACATACCTCAAATGTGAATCTTGAAACCATGTGCTTAGAAATGTTTTTAAAACAGCTTTCTCAATAAGGACCGAGACCAAAGGATGCAAATTTCCGTGCTTGACGAATTCAACAATAATTGTAGGCCTTAAGCTGAAGTCACAATAGTGAATTTTTGTGTGCAAAAAAAGTTAATTGTCAATAGAATGGAGATGCTTGAAGCGCCGCTTACAAACGTCTCTTTCTCGTGTGACCAACATGAACACGAGCAAAATGTGAGGAATTTTTTCAGTGCGGATTATTTTGATTTCATCTGCAAAATTTCACCACCAGTAAATGTTAGAGCACCATTACGTAGCAACTTTATCCACAGGCTTTATTTTTCTCATAAATCAAAACCTACTATTGTAAATAACCATTTGATGTTCCTGAGACTACCCATGGTGAATTAGCCTGCCGGGTTGACCTAAAAAATGACGTGATGAATGAATATCTCCATTGCAGGGACACACATTGCCTGGAGCAACCTAGAGTTAAGTGCTTTGCTCGAGGGCACGATAGAGGTGGCTCATGGTTCACCTCTTGCTGTGATCAAACAGCGACTTTGAGGTAACCAGCCCCGAGCGATGAACCTCTACACCAAAGTCTCTTAAGAGTTTCACTAGGTTTTGTTTTCTTGATTGTTTTTATTTTAGGAAACTGCTCTTTTACTCTGGGAAGCAGAAGAAAGGTAAATATTCCACGAGGAACAATCTATGAGCTATAGCCATTGTACCCTTAAAGTCCCCATGAAATCAAAACTGAAAACTATAAGCTAGTGTGCTCCAAAACAATGACATTTAGACATTTAGAAGGTATAATAAAGTATAGACATTGAAAAATGCTGCACGTTTCAAGGCACTTCAGTGGGCTTTTAAGCAAGGAACCTGGGTTGTTTTAGCTGGAAGTGCTAACTGACTATTTAATGTGTTTTAAAACCACTTTTAAGCATTCCTGCTTCACCAAAATTTCAGCATCACCCTTGGAGAAGTTCTAGCCTGGCTCCGCCCTCCTACGTACTTCCGCTCAATTTTCATTTTCACGGCCCAATCAGTGAACGGAGGGAGTGGCTGAAAACGATGACGTTGAGGTCGTGCGCTAGTTTGAGTTGTAGGGTTACGTCACAACCAAACGTTAGCGATTGGTTATGTCAGATCCAGAATGGCTCTGGGCAGATCCTATAGTTTTAAACTTCAACAGAGTACCCGCCTTCAAGGAAGTTAATGCTTGTCAATGGAGTGTGGCCAGACTCTCTGTACAAATGAAATGTACGATAGTCTGGTAGGACCAGGCTAGAGAAATTCCCCGCTCAGGGAAGAAAATCTGGTCCTGACCGGCACGTTTCATGAGTCATTCTGCCTTGATCAGTAATTCCTGGTGTGATGTAACAGCTGCACAGACACTGTGCTAGCTCATATAGCACTGACCAAAGGGACTTCTTGTAAAGCTGTCAGAGTTCGAGGACGCAAACTTTATCTTTGTGCCTCCACGCAATGGAAATTCAGGCGTCAATTAATCCTGAAATAATCCGAAAGGCGAGGCTCAAGCAGTGCGACTGACATTTAACAGACAGCACCTTTTTTCTTATTATTTTACTGGTGGCACACTGTAGCATTAAGAGAAAACTTACAGGAGATCTTAGACCAAGAAGAACATTTAAAGGAATAGTTCTTCCAAACATTTTATGTACCATATGACTTTCTTTCTTCAGTGAAACGTAGGCGTTTAGGCACGTTTGAGCTGCTCTTTCCATACAATGAAATTACACTCTTCAAAATATATTTATTGGCATCAATCTTTCCATTAAAAACCTTTAATATCCATGAAATCTTTCCATCGCACCAAAGGTTCTTTAAAGTGGAAAAAGGTTCTTTCGATTATTATTATTATTATTATTATTATTAAAAAATGGCTCTGTTTACTAAAAAGTTGTTTATGGAACCAGAAAATGGTGGTTCTGTGGAAAAAACATATATTCCCCCAAAAATGCAAATAAAACTGTCATAAAGGTATAGTCCATTCTGTAGTCGTGCAATAGATTTGTGTGAGGAACAGACACAAGTTTAAGCTGTTATTTACCTGAAAATCTTCTAAAATATCATTACATTTTGTGATAAATAAAAAAATTATGCTACACCAGGGTTGACATTACTGCTAGCTTAACATCTCCTTTTGTTTTACAGATGAAAGAAAGTCAAATGGGATTTGGAACGACACGAGGGTGAGTATAAACGTTGACAAATGTTTCATTTTTGATCTGTTCCTTTAAAGAGAACAAATCATGCTTTGATTCAAGTAATAGTGAGTTCACAGTCAGTATCAAACAACACATGACGGATAACATCTGAGGACGAATTGAATTCTGAGCTGATTTTTATGTTAGAATGATTCCGCTTAACTTTGAGTAAATCATCTATTATTCATTCTTTTGACTCCAATTAATCCTTTTATTGTGCCGTATGCGTCCCCCCCCCCTTCTCGGGCTTCTCGAGCTTCTCGAGCTTCTCTCGTTCTTTCAGTATCATTCTTTGTTAAATTGGTTGTTCTCAAAATTTTGGATTTTACGAAATCCTTAATAAGTTCTTATTTATTTTTCATGCAGGTGATAAAATCTAAAGCAACTCAATGAGAAATTAGACCTTCAGTGAAAGCAAAACCAGTACAGAACCGCAGCTTTGGATACAGCAGGTAACCAGACGGACAGCATCTCTCTCTCTCTCTCTCTCTCTCTCTCTGTCTGTCTGTCTGTCTCACATCTCTCATAACCACATGGAGAAACGTTCATTATTTTAGCAGTCCTTCTCTATCTGAACCTCTTTTGGAAGAGAAGGAAAGCGAGAGAGTGTGATCGTACAGCATCTCTCCATCCTGGCATAAATCCCGATGACTTATTATGCTCAAATTACCAGGGATCCTAAAGGGAAGAGAGAGAGAAACAGAAAGTGGTTCAAAGCACAGTGGAAATCTGAACCAGCTGTGCAAGCTTCATTCTTCATGTCGTAAAAAGTATTTTTCGCATTTTCATTCTTAATAACTGGGCTCGGTGCCTTTTAGTCGTTTGCAAATGCATGCACACACATTGATGTTATCAGCAAACAAACATTCAAGTATGTTTAGGAAGAGAAAACCTTAAACAGAGCACTTAAACAATTATAGGACATGTTTTACAGGGGTTAGAGAGAGTTTAGAACAGGCTGATCTTGAACAGTCGTCAAAACTCATTAATTTAGCGGCAATACACGGAATTGGACAGGAGTGAATTTAGGAAAAACAAGTCATGAATGGGTGAACTTTAAAAAACACACGCTTGGGTCACATTTAACCCCAAAAAGCAAAAGAGAAAATATTATTTATTTTTTAGCATTTTTATGATGATTTAGGACCTTTTTTGCTTGTTTAAATTTCAAGGGAGTTTAAAAATGTGTATAAAAGTTTGTGATTTGATTTGTATCACTTTAAAATATATATTTATTGAAATGATTTGCATTTATATTATTATACTCTCTCTCTTTCTCTCTCTCTCTCTCTGTGCGTGTTTGTGTCTGTGTATCTGTCTCTCTCTATCTCTCTCTCTCTCTGTGTGTGTGTGTAATTACTGTAATTACATGCATTTTATATATAAAATGTAAAAAAAATAGAAGAAAAAAAAAGGATTAGGATTATAAAAAACATCCAGTAATTGCTATTATTCTGTGATTTGTATCACTAAAATATATTTTATTGGAATTATATTCAAAAGTTATATTATTATTATTATTAAATGTATTGTTACTGTGTGTGTGTGTGTATATATGTGTGTGTGTGTGTGTGTGTGTGTGTGTGTATATATAAATATATAATATCTGTCACTCAGTTACAGTGACAAGAATATGGAAAAGTGCTTTAATGTCACCCTAATGGTCTTTAAAAACAGACTTTATCTTTTATGTACAACATAATTTTGATTTTGGGGTGAAATGTGATGTGAACATGTTCTTGAGGTGTTTGGTGAGGTTACTCAGATATAGAGGGCATTTCAGAGGAAATCCTACTTCTCCGTTTCTGCTGAATTAAAACACATAATGCTTTGCAGTAAATATATTTGGACTTTCCAGCCTTACACTTGGTGATAAAACGCATCCCCTCCTCCATGATAAGTCCTGTCTGTTTCCATAGCAACCGCGCTGCTATCAGCTGGCAGAGACCCAGAGTAAAGCGGATCCGTAAGTTTGGGGGAATACTTCTGCACTTCCAAACTACCTGCTTCCAGATCAGTCCAACAAAGAGCTGCAACCATAGCTGTGAAGCTTTGAAGATAAAGAACGGGGAAAATGCTCGTGGCGGCTTGTTCTGGATCAAGAGACCAATATCATCCCGACAGGCCACACTGACCGTTGCTTCCAACACAGATCCATGCATGTCCATCTGGACCGGTCAGTGCCCAAATCAGACATAAGGAGAGAAAGTGAGAGTTTTAGCTGATATAGTGACTGTTAAACCGTTAGCATCCGCCAAACACCCACTCTGAGGCCTTGTGGATCTGGCATTAGTCATTTTACAGTCACAATGACGTCTCTTTGAAGTGCGTTTATCGGCAGGATGAATATTCCTGCTGTCTCACTCGTGTTTGTTCTTCAGCGTGTGATGATGATGATGATGATGATGATGATGTCGTCGTCGTCGTCCCAGGGGTGGGACTGAGATATTTAGATGTAGGTCAGATTTCCATGACAAATAACTGCCCTACATGCTCTCTGAACACACAGCCTGATTAATAAGCCTTGTTGATTTGATAATGAGATGATAGCAGGACTGTTATGATTCATTACAGGAAAACAATAACAAGAATTGTTATGAAGGCAAGCATCCTATAGCCACATTTGTTTCATTTTCAAAAAAAAATAAAAAAAATATTATTAACACACAAAATATGAATATTTGCCTAGCATTACTAAACAAAAATGTATATCATCTGAAGCAATTACAACAAGTTTCAAAATAAAGAAGTAAACCATTTTAAACATATAAAATGATGTCAAAGATCATACTAATGGTAAGATTATTACAATCGGTAGATTATTAGTAGATTAAATGTAGATTATTACAATCTACAGGAGCCTTCTACCTGAATGCTTTCTTCACAAAAACTTTCTAAAGGAATAAGAAAACAATTAATGTGAGGAATGTCTTAATTGATTTGATGAAGAATATGATATACTGATGCAAATTATTAGGGTAATTAAAATGCACACATTTGAAAATAAATTGCAACCAGTGAAGATGCCTTCTAATATTGAGTGGAGACCATTGGAGTAAATCATACATAATACAATGGTGTGTATCAAATGAACATCCAATAACAAATCTGCACAAGTCATTGTAAGCTGTAGTAAGAGGCAAAAGATTAGTTATCGATGCACTGATGCATCAAAAATGGTAATATGAGTTGCAAAGCAAGTTTTTTTCTGAAAATTAAATGTAAAACTTATACAATACACTGGTTCCAAACTGAATCTTACGAAGTATATAGTTAATGTGAGGTTTAAAAGTAAGTTCGGCAGCCTTAAGCCCAAATATTTAATTTGATCTACTCTATGCAAGAATGTGCCATCTTTACACATTATTGTTAGATTTTAATTTAAACATACACTTTGTACCAAAGACCATGGTATGAGATTCACCTTTATTAATAAATTATTGGAATTTCTCTATTAACTTGGGTCACCCTGCTTGGCAACACCCTAGAAACCACCCAGGTCACCCCTAGCAACTGCATAACAACACTTTGGCAACCGCCTACACCTAGTCCTCTCTTAACTCATGATATTTCCCTATCCTGATCTTCACCTGCTATATCTGAGGGGTTTCCATGGAAACAGGCATGTAGCGGGAACTGATGGCATTGTTGGAAGACAGCTCACATGGAGAGCTGAGGACTTCCTCCGTCTCTCTCTCTCTCTCTCTCTCTCTCTCTCTCTCTCCGTCTCTCTCGGATGCACACTATCAAAAGAGTCCTGAACGATTTACTGACGGCTTCCCTGCTCGCACGTTGTCCTAAACTCAGCTCTGATATCTACAACAGATGTTTGATGCTGTGATAATGACATCAGTTTTGCTGCTATGGCACATGATGTGTTTGTTTTACTGCAAACTCCCCACATAAATATTCTTAATTACATCTTTAGTGCCTCGTCTGTAGCATTTAAATACTTACAGTAGCTTTCTGGCTGTATGTTTAGTTTAGTAACGACATTAATTGTTGCTTTTGCTCCTGTTTTGATGGAGACATTAGAAAGGCGACAGGAAATTCAGGCTGGATTCAAACGTCTCTCATACAGTAAACGCAGCGTTTCTGAAGCATGTGCATTCCTGGTTGTTGTCATTAATATCCCTTGCATTCAATTCTAAAGTGATCTTCTGTTAAGAACATTGTGTTTTTGCAGGGGAACACGACTCATTTCTAATTTCCTAATCGTCATGGGATTTCATGGGAGATTGAAGATGTGCTAAACTTTCTTTGGTTACATCTCTGGCTGTTTACGACAGAAAGACGAACCGCAGCGAGAGCGTGTGAAACAGTAGTGACAGATGGGGGACTGGTTTTACTCACAGATTTGCCAAAAACCACAACAACATCAGGCGTTTGTGTTCATCCGGCACAACTGTGTGTGTCCCCTGTAAGATCTCATGTCTCTGGATACTTTATTTAGTTATTTATAATAAAGAGACCAATTAAAGGGATAGTTCGGCCCAAAATGATATTAAACCCATGATTTACTCACCCTCAAGCCGTTCGAGATGCATATGTCAATAATTTTTCAGACGAACACATTTTCAGTTATTTTAGAAAATGTCTTAGATCTTTCAGTGGTTATAATGTCAAGTTATGGGGTCCACCTCCTTCAAGTCCCAAAAATGTGCATGCATCCTTCACAAAAGTAATCCATCCGGCTCCAGGGGGATAAACGAAGGCCTTCTGAGGGTAATCCGTGCGGTTTTGTCGTAAAAATATACATATTTAAAACTTTATAAATGAAAATAACTGACTTCCGGCAACGGTCGACGCGCGTTCACGGGAGATGGATGCCGGCGTAAACTATCCCTTTAAGACAAAAAATGGTGAGATACAAATAATGGATACATATACACTCACCTAAAGGATTATTAGGAACACCTGTTCAATTTCTCATTAATGCAATTATCTAATCAACCAATCACATGGCAGTTGCTTCAATGCATTTAGGGGTGTGGTCCTGGTCAAGACAATCTCCTGAACTCCAAACTGAGTGTCAGAATGGGAAAGAAAGGTGATTTAAGCAATTTTGAGCGTGGCATGGTTGTTGGTGCCAGACGGGCCGGTCTGAGTATTTCACAAGCTGCTCAGTTACTGGGATTTTCACGCACAACCATTTCTAGGGTTTACAAAGAATGGTGTGAAAAAGGAAACACATCCAGAATGCGGCAGTCCTGTGGGCGAAAATGCCTTGTTGATGCTAGAGGTCAGAGGAGAATGGGCCGACTGATTCAAGCTGATAGAAGAGCAACTTTGACTGAAATAACCACTCGTTACAACCGAGGTATGCAGAAAAGCATTTGTGAAGCCACAACACGCACAACCTTGAGGTGGATGGGCTACAACAGCAGAAGACCCCACCGGGTACCACTCATCTCCACTACAAATAGGAAAAAGAGGCTACAATTTGCACGAGCTCACCAAAATTGGACAGTTGAAGACTGGAAAAATGTTGCCTGGTCTGATGAGTCTCGATTTCTGTTGAAACATTCAGATGGTAGAGTCAGAATTTGGCGTAAACAGAATAAGAACATGGATCCATCATGCCTTGTTACCACTGTGCAGGCTGGTGGTGGTGGTGTAATGGTGTGGGGGATGTTTTCTTGGCACACTTTAGGCCCCTTAGTGCCAATTGGGCATCGTTTAAATGCCACGGCCTACCTGAGCATTGTTTCTGACCATGTCCATCCCTTTATGACCACCATGTACCCATCCTCTGATGGCTACTTCCAGCAGGATAATGCACCATGTCACAAAGCTCGAATCATTTCAAATTGGTTTCTTGAACATGACAATGAGTTCACTGTACTAAAATGGCCCCCACAGTCACCAGATCTCAACCCAATAGAGCATCTTTGGGATGTGGTGGAACGGGAGCTTCGTGCCCTGGATGTGCATCCCACAAATCTCCATCAACTGCAAGATGCTATCCTATCAATATGGGCCAACATTTCTAAAGAATGCTTTCAGCACCTTGTTGAATCAATGCCACGTAGAATTAAGGCAGTTCTGAAGGCGAAAGGGGGTCAAACACAGTATTAGTATGGTGTTCCTAATAATCCTTTAGGTGAGTGTATATATATAATATATGTATATGTATGTATATACAGTATATATGTGTGTGTGTATGTGTGTGTATATATATATATATATATATATATATATATATACTGTGTATATATATATATATATATATACATACATACACACACATACTAAATCATTAAAATTAAAAAATATATATTTAATTGTAAATATAATTAAATATAATAAATGATAAAAAATATAGGATATATATATATATATATTTATATATACACACACACACACACACACACATATAATATATAAAAAAGTATATTTAAAGTATATAAGTATATTTAACATAATATTTTTACGCTTATATAAATATGTATCTATATATTATTAATTGAAAAAATGGCAGCACACAACATATTGTGTAACTTTTTATGTCGAAAAATAGCCATTTAATGTGCTATTGAAATAGTTGTTTAATAACTATACACATACACATTTTATTTCAAAGATTTTCATTTTTAATGTCTGCTAAGCAAACATTTTTGTAATAAGCAAATGCTTTATTAAAACACAATCAATACATCACATAGACCATGTATTTATCAAAGCTTTTAAAGATGGTGTTAAATATATGAGCATAAATCTGCTTCTGTATCTCAAAAGTAGGATGACACCGTAACTTGCAATGAGATCATTAAAAATCATTAGCCTAAGTAATATTTAAAGGTGAACTAAGTAACTTTTTTTACCTTAACTGAACAGCTTCGGAGTCATTGGAATGGTTATATTACTTATTTCGGGTTGAATGGTGGTCGTTTCGCACCCCCCTGGTGCCCGTGAGCGGAAAATACGCACTTGCAACTTTGAGCCGGCGGGCCGCCGGCCGCTGCGTCAGGAAGTCTCGCGTGACATCAGGTCTCGCGATGTAAACAATTGCTTTACGGCCAAAAGAAATCTGCTAAAATGCTGTCATTATTGCGCTCCCTCACGCTGTCCGAACCCGAATGAAGAAGACGTTTTAAAGAACGTCCCATCTGCTTTGATGTCGTTGATCTATAGCCTCTGGTGTCTGAGAATCAACAACGAGTTTTTACAACAGTGTTGTCAAATATCTATTCCGAAGCTGTGGGGGGAGCTCTAGAGAGAAACCTGCGAGCAAAAAGCGAGAATACAGCGAAGAAGTCCCGAAGCTACTGAGTGCTGCTTTAAAGGGCACCTATTATGCCCCTTTTTACAAGATGTAATATTGGTCTTGGGTGTCCCCAGAATGCATTTGTGAAGTTTCAGCACAAAATACCCCACAGTTAATTTATTATAACCATTTGAAAATGTCATTTTTGGGGCCTGTTTTAAAAAGAGCTGTTTTGGAGTGTACCACCTTAAATGTTAATGAGCTGCATATCCCCGCCCTGCTGCTGGACCCAGATGATGAAGAGACACGAATGAGAATGGACTAAACGTCTCGGAATGGTTATTTGATACATTTATGTACTTACAAAGTTTTAATCGCGTCCCCTTTGCAATTATGGATGTGCAACACACACACACACACACACACACACACGAACTGTGATAACGTTCGCGCAATTTTTTGAAACTACACACACACACACACACAAATACTGTGATAACGTTTGCTAAGTACAAACGATTTATTTATTTTTTTCTTAAGGGGAGGGAGATAGACGTTTATATACTGTCTATGGAGATAGAGCAGACCTTAATTTATTTACATTTGTAATTGCTGCAAAAATGATAGCCTACGTGACATAAAACTGTCTGACGTTGTTTGTTGAGACATCTATGACGACGACAATAAATAGCTTTAGTTGCTAAATAAATAGCTAAATTTGTTGTTGAACTGGCTGACATCGATTGAAATGACTATTTGCTCAAAAATCATAAAATACACTTACTTCTGGAGGTGACGTTGAATCGCGAACTGTAGGCAATGATCCACACTTGAGGATTAACTTTGACCCTCGTTCACTAAACAGTCAGTCAGAAAATGAAGGAAGTTTAAGTGGCGCCGTTTCTTCATAAATAAAATCCATCCGCTGCGTTTTCAGTGGCTCTGATGTCAGTGAAGACTAGTATGTCCATTCTTAAATTCCACAACAGAACACCTAAGTTACACTTCTTATGAGACATTACACACCGGCTGTCGTTGAAACAATGGAGGATGCAGATCACCGAGGGCGGGGTCTATGCCAAAACCAGACTGTCAATCAAACCGCGTCGGTGGGGCTTAGCGCATTTCTACGTCACAGTGAGGGCAATCTAGAACAGGGCATCCTGAGACAGTGCTTGTGATTTATTGAGATAGTAAAAAAACTACTGGGTGGATTTTTATCATTCTAGGGTGGTTTTGCTCACACACTGCCAACACACATTTATGTTCAAACACCATGTAAAAGTGAATTTTGCATAATAGGTGCCCTTAAGCATTTGCAAAGTTTGACATCACAATCAGTCTGTCTGAAAACAAAGCAATGCACATTTAAAGCTGTTACAGTGTTCATTTATGTTCTGTATCTTCCTTCAGGAGGACAAAGATTGACCCGTTTAACATTCCTCTGAACTCCAGAACCGGCTCTCTGAGGAAATGGATTTAAAGGGTAACCAGTAAGGAAATGTGGCTCCTCGTAAAAAATGCATAATAATGTTTCAAGCCTGATACCTTGTAGAAAAGATTGGAGAGAGGGGAATAGGAGAAGATAAGGATGCTTTCTGGAGAATAAATGTGATTAGAAATGTAACCCATGGGCCAAAGAGAGTCTTAAAGGTTAGGATTACATGTCATTTCTGTTTGGTACCGAGTCTTTAATAGCATTTCTCTCTATAACAAACTTTCTCTCGCTCTGTTTTACAGATAATATGGGCTCAGCAAGACCTCTGCTCACTAAATGCCACGCGGGCCCCTGTCGTGACAGCTTAATAATGCCTTTCCCAGGTGCACAATACAGACCCGGCCCCGACCTCCTCAGGTCCGCATTCACGCCGCCCGTAGACTCAGTAAATGGCTTTTCAGAGTCCAACTCAAAGGTTCAGTGCTGCTTTTTGCATCTAGTTAAGCATATCTTTGTGTTTCCTCAATGGACATCAGAAATGTGACCCACAGATATAATAAACTCTTGTGCAGATCTTAATAATGATACAAAAATACATCATTATTACTATAGTTTCCATCAAAATACCATACTGAAGTTATGATGATGTTATCAAATTTGTAATTTTCTTCTAGCCACTGCTGTCATCAAAAAGGAAATTAGTACTAGCCATCTGAAACCGTTCAAAGGAGAGCCCGTGTTCAATAACTATGTTTTATTTTAATATCAAGGTCCGAATTTGAATATTCATAATATATCTGTGACAGCATCTTAGTTGCACTAATCATTTGTTCATTTCAAATAATTGATTCACTGATTCTTTCCCATCATCACTCAAAAACAATAACAATTTTCCATTAAAATGTTTTAGTAAAAATGTATGAATAAGTAAACATGGCTGTTTATTATTGGTAAAAATAAATGAATGATTCAGCATGGTCCTTTCATTTAAAGAACATTGTGTTTTTCACCCAGTGGAAACATGCATTTATTTTTAGTTGTTTACTGTGCGTTTATCTTGTCCATTAATCTAATTGACTGTTTGGCTGAAAATTATGGATCCTCAGAATGAAAAAAAAAAAAAAAAAAAAACTTTTAAGAAAAAATAGAAAATACCCTGGTGACATTCTATATTATATTATATTATATTATATTATATTATATTATATTATATTATATTATATTATATTATAATTATATTATATTATATTATATTATATTATATTATATTATATTATATTATATTATATTATATTATATTATAATTATATTATATTATATTATATTATTAATATTATAATATTATATTATAATGTTTATCTTATATGCATTTGATTTATCTTATATGCATTTGATTTATTTGTTTATTTTATATGCATCTGTTTATTTTATGTGCAGTTTTATTTTTATTTATGAATTGTTTGCATTTATGCAAATATTCATATTAATTTATGTGCATCTGTTTATTTTTATGTGTGTTTCTTGCATTTATTTATGCATGTATATGCATTTTTTTATTTATTTTATGTGCATCTGTTTATTTTTACGTGCATTTCTATTTTTATTTATGTATTTCATTATGCATTTATTCATTTTATGCATTTTATTTATTTTTATGTGCATTTGTTTATATATAAATATAAGTAGTATTAACATATACCATGTGTCACTTTTGGGTTGATTTATGACCCCTTTGATTGATTTATGACCCTAGTGTCACTAGTGATTGACAGGGAATCCATGTGTCACTCAAACTGACAGGTCAGTGAGTGTCAAATGTTTTTACAGGGGGAACGTCTGTATGGGGGAAACTGTTGCTGATTGTATTCCTTTGATTGATGTTCTTTTAAGTCAAGTCAAGTCAAGTCAAGTCATCTTCATTTATATAGCGCTTTATTTATATTTATATAACTATGTAGATTGTTTCAAAGCAGCTTTACAGAGATAAGCATATAATTTAAGGTAACAGAGATTGTTTTGGCTTTATTGCGGTTCTTTAATAAAGTTATTTCCCTGCTAAAGTTAGTTTTGATTGATTCGCTTCCGTCGCAACGATCATTTGTTATTAAATTAAGGGCCGCTAAGACGACACCATTCTCTCTACACAGACTTTAAATGCGAACCTGTGAGAAACGCTGATGGCGTTCACATGCGCATTAAGAATTGGTTCTATAGTTATGTGCGTTTGAATATAAGTGCGCAGGTTTCCCTACAAACCAAGCCTAAACAAAGTACTGGTGTTTCCTTATAAATTTTGATACATCATTTTATTTTATTTTGTCACTTCGGGGTAGGTACACGAAACAAATTTTCCCGACAACGCCTTATCTGTAGAGTGACAAATGGTCTTTTAAGAACAACTGTGTGTGTGTGTGTGTGTGTGTGTGTGTGTGTGTACCTCAGTAGGATCAGTAGTACCTGAACTTAAGGTTTTATGTTAATGCCTAAGACAAAGAATCAGACACGTTCATCAAGCCAAAGAGTCCTAATTACCCTCACACCCCGTGCTATATTCTCAACAAGAAAAGGTGTCGTTTTTTCTAGAACATCTGTATCTGTTTCCCGACGCCAATAGGATCAGTGTTAAAAAGACAAATAATCAAAACATTTATCTAACTCCCAGTGAAGGTGTTTGCGAGTGGAACTGGCGGGGGAAGAGTGCATCCTAAATGGTTTTGTTAATGGTTTTAGGACAGATGCTTAGGCTAGCCTAGATGTTTAAAGAATGACACTTCATCCAAAGCTTTCTGGTGATTCTCTGGGATCGCACACAAAAACATCTTTTTAGTGTATATAAATTTGGTTGTTACTTTTGTTATTTTAGTATTTTTAAAGAAAATGTTTTAGTTTTTAACCCAACCCATTGTGTGTGTGTGTGTGTGTGTGTGTGTTGCAAAACAACAAATTTACATATTTTACTACAAAATTCTGAATAAAATAAGACACACGGGGATTTTAAATGTTCAAACATTTTATACATTTGTTTGCCATACAAAAAGCAAGAAAAGTTGTCTATTTCCTTTAAATAAAACTTTTACTTTATTTTATTCTTTAAAACAGACTGATGACCAGCATCTTTTATTAGTACTGTAGCCGAGCAGTTTCCTCACATGAGTAACCTTGTACTGTAATGTACCTTTTTTTTCTTTTGACAAACCTAAATTTCATATTATACCTGTGTGTGTGTGTGTGTGTGTGTGTGTGTGTGTGTGTGTGTGTGTGTGTGTGTGTGTGTAACAACCACAAGGGATACATGTTGACGCCTAAGTTTTGGGTACAGTGCAAACATGTAATACTCAAGAAATCTAATCTTAGTGTAATCTTCGTGTGGTCAGAACACAAAACTTTGTGTTGAGTGATCCAGACAAAGCTTCATGCTAGAAAATATCATGGAGGTCACTAGCCCTTCAACATCCAGCACAAAATTAAAGAGATGAGCTTAGGATGTTTCGACTATTACCATCTTCTTAGAACCTTGATATCACCCGTTTTTGGGGGTCAATCAAAGCGACACAATATATAGTTAGATATATTTGTGTGTGTGTGTGTGTGTGTAAATAGTTGTGCTAAACTCTTTGTGTGCATTTTTACACACCAACATATTCTGTCAGGGGTGTGTCACACCACTCTGGTGCAAAGTGTTCACACTCTTGAATAACTTTCAAACATAATATTTATACAGGAGTTACTGTATGTGTGTCCAAAACACCTGTACATTTAAAAAGACCAAATCAGTAAGAAAAGAGGGCACAGCATACATTGAAAAGCAACATTTATAATAAATACACAAAATCCATTCGTGAGCAATGAGCAAAGTTTGTTCATTTTGTCTTGTAAGTGTTGTTTTATCACTCCACTAGTGTCCATATTCAGATAGCACTATTTGGTTTGTTGGACTCTTCTTTGAGAACTGTCAACATCCGGTGTTTATAGGAATAAATGCAAATTAAGAATTTGAGTGATAGTCTTTCTGCTTGAGAGTGTTTGACTAAGTTGATATTTTTTAGTGTAACTTTACAGCTATCTATGATGTGGGGTCACATGAAGCATCAGCACGAAAAGTAAGTTATTCTGTTTTACACTTAATCTGTTACAACTGAATCACATCTGACTATTGCACTAAGAGCTGCACATTCATTAACGTTTGAGGCTGGTAAACAAAGTGCCACACTCGGGTAAAACCTGCAGATAAAAAAAAAAAAAAAAAAAAAAAAGATGTGTGAAGAAATCACCATGTAAATTCAAGACTCCAAATCACTAAGAAAATTGTTTCTGATGCATACAGAATATAGAAAACTCAAATGATGAGCAATTTGTAAGTTTGTTACACGTTTGTAAGTATGGTTTTGCAAATTACTTTTTATTACACCACTAGATTAGTCATCTTGTTGAGATGACACTGTTCACATTTCTGTGTTTAGTTTTAGGTGAAGACAAACCGATGTAAGTTCATGCTATTCCACACATGGGAAAACGTGTGTGATGAACGCAGGCCTTTCATTTAAGAGGCTTTTTAAATATATGACTGAACTTTCTCTTTTTGACAAACCAGTATTTCATATTATATTACATTATACTTAATATTATATTAAGTTGTTTAACGTCCACATAATTGTTTATTTCAACGTCCCGCTTAACATTAAAGATTATAGTTTGTTTTCAATTGTTATCACCATCTTCTTTGACTCAAATAAAGGTACTATATGTGCTTAAAATCTTTGTACATTTTTTGCTCTTCTGTCAGATTTGTTAGAGGAACTATGCCACACAGTTGTAATGCAAACTGTTTTAGAAACTGTTAACCGTGTGTGTGTGTGTGTGTGTGTGTGTGGGGGGGGGGGGGGGGATACTGTTTTAGAAACTGTTAACCGTATGTGTGTGTGTGTGTGTGTGTGTGTGTGGGGGGGGGGGGGGGGTCTGTGTGTCTGTCTTCCTTACACTTTGAAAAACGTACTCGGTTACTAACGTAACCTCGGTTCTCTCTAGAAGAGGTCTCTCGTACTGCGTAAGATATCTTACGCTAGGGGAAAATCCTTTTCCGCGAGATATTGAAGCCAAAAATTATCCTTAATTTTGTAATAATGCAAAACGCGTTGCAGCAGCAATGCAGACATAGGCGAGACAGCTCGCGCGCCTATTGGCTGCTCTGCGGCAACTGCAGCAGCCTATCGAGCGAGGCCTGGCGTGACGTCAGACCCAATCAGGGCACTTCGCGCCCGCTGCGTCACGTCCCGCCGAAATGGGCGTGGTCTAGGCCTATAAATATCGCTCGCAGGCAGCTATTATCTGGTTTTTCATCATCGAAGCAACCAGAGCGTGTGCATGCACGGCAAGATACGCAGTACTCGTTCCCTCTTCTAGAGAGAACCGAGGTTACGTTAGTAACCGAGTACGTTCTCTTACGAGAGGTCTCTCGTACTGCGTAAGATATCTTACGCTAGGGGACCCAATGTAAAACGCCGTGCATGCTGAGATCTGACACCAAAGACCCAAGGGCGAAAGCCCGGGGTACATATAGTGCACAATCACTCAGTGAACTCACAGGGAGTCCGGGAAGAAGGAGGGGTGCAGCCTCACTTTTCCACATAAAGTAGCGTCGATGGGACGCGAATTTCATAATACAGACAGGGCGGGGTACGGCCTGAACTGATGGGGAAAAATGTGGGTCTTACACAGTTTGCCCAGCTTTATACTGTCGAACATTGAGCTGTGCTCAGCAAACGCAGCATTCTGAGCTGAACGCATCAGGTCAGATAATACTGGTAGTTTAGACCGACAGCAGCCTGGCCTGCAGGGCGGGAACCTCTAGGTTATAAAACCTTATAAATGTAGACGGGGAGGCCCAGCCTGCCGCCATACAAATATCTTGCAAGGCAATCCCACTTGACCAGGCCCACGAAGAGGCCATGCCTCTTGTGGAGTGCGCTCTGACACCCAAAGGGCACTGCATGCCCTTGGAGGCGTATGCCAGCGCTATAGCATCAACTATCCATCTGGATAGGCTCTGTTTCGACGCGGCTAGTCCCTTAGAACGTCCGCTAAACGAAACAAAGAGCTGTTCCGTCTGTCTGAAAACAGACGAGCGAGACACATAAGCTCGTAATGCCCTGACTGGGCAAAGGAGGCTCGCGTCTCTTTCCTCATCAGGGACCGGTAGGGCTGACAGAGAGATAATCTGCGCCCTAAACGGTGTGTTGAGGGATTTTGGAACATAACCGTGCTTAGGTTTGAGTATAACTTTTGAGTCATTGGGCCCAAACTCCATGCACGCCGCGCTCACAGAGAGCGCGTGCAGATCCCCTATGCGCTTCACTGAAGCGAGAGCCAGCAAAAACACCGTTTTGAAAGACAGGTGTTTCAAATCGATTGACTGTAAAGGCTCAAATGGCGCACCTTTCATGGCTTCCAGAACCGTAGAAAGGTCCCATACGGGGACTGAGGGAGGTCTGGGAGGATTCAGTCTCTTAGCCCCTCTAAGGAAGCGGATGACTAAATCGTTCCTTCCTATTGACTGACCAAGCGTTGTTTCTGAGAACGCTGCTATAGCCGCCACATAAACTTTGAGCGTGGAGGGGGCCCTGCCCCCATCCAACAGCTCTTGTAGGAAGGAAAGCACCTCCGTCACATCACAGTTTGTGGGTGACACACCACGGGCTGTGCACCAGCCCGAAAACACTGACCATTTCGAAGAATAGAGTCGTCTTGTAGACGGAGCTCTAGCCTGCGTGATCGTGTTTAATACTCCTTTAGGGAGTCCAACATGTACCCGTTGATGGCCCAGACATGAAGGGACCATAGTTCCGGGTGAGGATGCCAGATCGAGCCGCGGGCCTGTGAGAGGAGATCTCTCCTCACTGGTACTGGCCACGGGGCAGTACTTGCTAACTGCATCACGGCTGGGAACCAAGGTTGGTTTTTCCAGAACGGTGCTACCAGCAGTACTGAGCATCCTTCTTCCCTGATCCGTTCTATCACCTGAGGCAGGAGAGAGACGGGGGGAAAAGCATAGAGCGGGCGGCGGGGCCACACATGGGCCAGCGCGCTCCTGCTCTTGGAGAAAAATTCTTGACAGTGAGCGTTTTCTTGAGACGCAAACAGGTCCACTTCCGCTCTGCCGAATTTCTTCCACAGCAGTTGGACTGTCTGTGGGTGTAGAGACCATTCGCCTGCCGGAACATTGTTCCTGGACAGTCTGTCCGGTCCTAAATTCAAGATCCCTGGCACGTGCGCTGCTCTGAGCGAGCGCAGGTTGCACTGAGCCCATACCAGGAGGCGTTCTGCCAGCCTGTACAGTTTCTCGGATCTGATGCCGCCCTGGCGATTTATGTAGGACACCACAGACATGTTGTCCGAACGGACCAAGATGTGGTGACCTTTTATTTGGGGACAAAAACGCGTCAGCGCGTTGTCTACTGCCAGCATTTCGAGGCAGTTTATGTGCAGGAGCTTCTCCCGTTCTGACCACTGGCCGAAGAACGGTCTGCCCTCGAGCAGCGCTCCCCATCCCGAGGTGGACGCGTCCGTGGACACCACTTTCACCCTCGAGGAAGTCCCCAGGCTTACACCTGATTGGTACCAGTCGTTCGCTTTCCAGGGTTTCAGAGCTGTAACGCATTTCTGATTGACCCTGAGGCGAAGCAAACCGGGTGCCCACGCTTCGCGTGGGACTCGCGCTTTCAGCCAAAACTGCAGCGGGCGCATGCGGAGCAGACCCAGCTGGAGCACTGACGATGCTGAGGCCATGAGACCTAGCATCTTCTGAAATTTCTTGAGCGGGACAGACGCGCCGCAGCGAAAAGAGTTCGCTGTGCGTCGAATGTCTACCGCGCGCTGTTGTGATAGTCGCGCTATCATGGATAGTGAGTCCAGTTCTGTGCCCAGGAAAGATATTTTCTGACTGGGTGACAGGGAGCTCTTTGCCCAATTGACACTCAGACCCAAATCCTCGAGGTGATCGAGTAAAATGGTTGTGTGTTCTATGAGCACTGCGCGAGATTGCGCTAGAATCAGCCAATCGTCCAAATAGTTAAGCACTCGCATGCCTCTCATTCTGAGGGGTGCGAGCGCCGCATCCATGCACTTCGTAAATGTACGGGGTGCTAGGGACAAACCGAACGGCAGGACTGTGTACTGATATGCCTGGCCCTCGAAGGCGAATCTCAAATATCGCCTGTGACGTGACGCTATCTGTATTTGAAAATACGCGTCTTTCAGATCTATTGACACAAACCAATCTCCTTGGCGAATCTGCACAAGGATTTGCCTGGTCGTGAGCATCCTGAACTGTCGCTTCACAAGCACTTTGTTCAGTTGCCTTAGATCTAGTATGGGTCTGAGACCCCCGTCTTTTTTCGGTACCAGGAAGTATCTGCTGTATAGCCCTCCCTCGCTCTGATCTTGAGAGAGAGGTTCTATGGCCCCTTTGCTCAATAGTTTCGTCACTTCGGCTCGAAGTAGATGTGCTACTTCTGTTTTTACCGTGGTCTCGACGCGCGCCACATAGCGGCGAGGGCGTCGGCGAAACTGCAGCGAATAGCCTCTTTCTATAATGTTCAGCACCCACTTCGAAAACCCCGGGTAGCTTTGCCCATGCGTCTGCATGGATAGCTAGGGGTCGAATACGAAGCGCGCTCCGCTCGCTCAGCGATGGAGAAGCTTCGGTGTGCTGTAACACAAGCGTGTCGCTCGTGACATTTGAGGCATGGGGCGCGCTGATGACAGCGGGCAGATTGCCCGCGCTCGACTCCTCTGCGGTGGTTAACCGCGAGGGGAGGGCTGGGCGGTTCCCGTGGGAACTGTCATGTCTATGTGTGGATGTGGGCGCGGGACAGCGGGCACATTTATCACACCGAAAGCATCGTTCGCTTGCGTGAAGCGAGTGCACGTTGGTTTCGTTTTTACAGAAACCGTGAGACATGCATAACGTGGTGTTAGTGGGCACATTCACCATGTTTGAAGCGCAATCGGTCTGAGCCGATTCATGTGCGCGAGCCCTGTGTGACGGGCTGTGCTTGTGTGTAGAGATGGGCACTGGGCAGTGGGCATTCTTCTTACACATAAAGCACCATCGGCCGTGGCCGGGACACCAGAAAAATTCACACTTATGGGATTTATCTGGGTAGCCGTAAAAACGGCGTTTGTGTGCAGGCAAGCGGGTGACAGAACCGACTTGTTTACTGCAGGATACACTGGAACAGTCACATTTACTGGAACTGAACGAGCGAGAAGTTGCCATAGAAACAGAGAGCGTCAACATGCTGGCGTTTATTGCAGGCCTGCGTGCATTACAACAGGCTTGTTCACTGCAATATTGACATTTCCAGTCGCCTGAATTCCAGAGGGGAATGGGAAATGTATAGGAAAAAGGAGGTTGGTCCGTCCGCAGCGGGACCAGAAAAACTCCCTTTTTTCCTTACGCCAGTGACGCACGGAACACCATAGAAACGGTGTTTGGGTGCAGGCGAGCGGGTTGTACAACGCGCTCGTTGGCTGCAAAATACACATCTGCAGTCGCCTTTTCAGGGAACTGACAGAGCGAGCATTGACGGCATAATTTTATCTGCCGGTAGACCCGGGGATCGAACGCGGGTCTCTCGCGTGCAAAAACCTGAGAGTCTGCCACTGGGCCACAGGGGGAGACACATTGTAACTCAGTTAGCGCGAGTATTATAAGAGAGCGTCAACGTGCTGGCGTTTGTTTGCAGGCATGCGTGTATTACAACAGGCTTGCTCACTGCAATACTGACATTTCCAGTCGCCCGAACTTCAGAGGGGAATGAGAAATGTACGAGAAAGAGGAGGTCGGTCCGTCCGCGGGGGGACCAGAAAACGCTCTTTTCTCCTTTCGCCAGTGACGCACGGAAACCATAGAAACGGTGTTTGGGTGCAGGCGAGCGGGTTGTGCAACGCGCTCGTTGGCTGCAAAATGCACGTCTGCAGTCGCTTTTCAGGGAACTGACAGAGCGAAGCATTGGCGGCATAATTTTAACTGCCGCTAGACTGGGATTCGAACTCCGGTCTCTCGTGAGAAAAACCAATGATTCCGCCACTGAGCCACAGGGGGGAACGCAAAGGTTTTTGGATGCACGAGCATATAAGAGCGTCACATGCTTTCTTCGGCGTATGCTTGCAGGCGCGCTTGTATTAAAACAGGCTCGCCTGCTGCAATATTGATATTTCCAGTCGCATGATGGAAACAGAGGGAGAACAGGTATCGTCCCCCAAGCAGGCAAGGCAAGCGGGCGAACCGGCAAGCTTTGCGGGTTGGGGGGGGGGGGGTTGGGGGGGTTGGGGGGGGGGGGGTGTTGGGGGGGGGGCGGAGGAGCAGTCTCGGAGAAGGATGCCAGGTGAGTCCTCAGAGTCACCATAGGCAGTACCTAACTCGCAGTGAGGGCAGTCGCCGTCAGCGAGTGCGAGAGCTGCGTGATCAGGAAAAGGGGCGTCTTGAAAAAGACGCCCAGCTCTTTTAGTGCAATGGGAGTGTGTGTCGCGGCGGCGAGCACACACACATACATAAACACAGTAGCAGAGAAAGGATATAATGCCGGAAAGCGCAGCAGGAAGGCAAGGAAGGCGGCGCGGCCAGCGACTTCAGTGACTCGTCCCGCTGAAGGTGCTCTCTTTCAGACGGCGCGGCTTCTTATCCAGCTCCAGTGATGCGTGTGCTTCGCTTGAAGGATGAAAAATCAGATAATAGCTGCCTGCGAGCGATATTTATAGGCCTAGACCACGCCCATTTCGGCGGGACGTGACGCAGCGGGCGCGAAGTGCCCTGATTGGGTCTGACGTCACGCCAGGCCTCGCTCGATAGGCTGCTGCAGTTGCCGCAGAGCAGCCAATAGGCGCGCGAGCTGTCTCGCCTATGTCTGCATTGCTGCTGCAACGCGTTTTGCATTATTACAAAATTAAGGATAATTTTTGGCTTCAATATCTCGCGGAAAAGGATTTTCCCCTAGCGTAAGATATCTTACGCAGTACGAGAGACCTCTCGTAAGAGAACAACTGTTTCCTCTAATCTGCTGTAATTTTAGTGAGCTCTAGGTGTTCTCGGCTTCTTTTTGTTCAAATAAGACAATGCTCCCATGAATGTTGGTGGGTATGTGGATATAGAATGCAGCACAAGGAACTCTTAAGTATTTAATCTAATAAAACATCTATGTAGTGTTTTTTTTAAAAACACCGTAAATCAAAGGTATGAAGACATCTTTCTATCAGAGACCTTCACAATCTATTTGTAAAACAAAATATAGTGCATCAGAGTACAACGATTTACCAGCAAATTACTGTAATCACTTTTGTTTGAAGAAAAATACTGGTTAATCTCACTAAGTGTGATGTTTTATGACAACTGAAGGTGTCACATCCTTAGAGCATTACAACCCTGGATGTTTCTCACCTACAGCCCAGCCTCCTGAATTTGGTATTTAAATAAGATTTAGGATAGTAAGTAAAACTCTAGTGTTACAATGGCTACTCCAAAAACTCCTGAAAACATCTAGAGTGATGTGTGTAACACCGACAAGAACAGCAACAGATGAACAGTTAACAAGCTTAAACATATGAAGACCTTCACTATCCACTCCAGAAAATTAGTTTGACAAAGTTTTCAAACTCTACGCTATGGAACCTTACGAAGATTATACATCGAATGTGGTTATCTGCTTTTGACTGCCATAGACTTGCCATTTTACTACACCAAAAAAAAAAAAATGTATTGGTATTAGTGAAAAATAAAAATAAAATTACTACTTTTTTCAACTGGGATGGCACCACACCCGATGTGTGGTACGTGTCAAAGCAGTGTTAAGTCTGACTCTGGTGTCACGTTCATACACACCAGAATGCTGCAAAATGAGTCTATATTTTCCGTTTTCTCAACATTCGACAAAGCTGTTAAAGTTGATTTTCATTTATTTTGAGTATTGCTAAATGATAGATTAGCATTTAATAATGGTGATGGGTGTGTGAATATGTATTGCATAGGGCCATGTTACAGCAAACCTGAAGATTTGTTCATTGTACTCTATGATATTGTAATGTATTGAGTTGCTTCTGTTTCTATTACTTGTCCCCATCTCTGTGTTCTTTGCTATGTTTAATTGTTTCTTGTTTATTAAAACTGTGATTGGATCCAATTTCCATTGCTTCTAAGCATTTCTATGTTAATTTGTGTTGTTTTTTTCACCTCCTAAAGAATCAGGGTCGCAAGTTGTGCAATAGCTACTGTTTTTTTTTTATTTATTTTTTTATTTGAGCTCAGACATGGTCACAAAAGAATAACAAGTTAAGTGACTCAACCTTTTATTTCATGCACATACAATATTTATCAATATTTATTATATATTCATACATTGAAGTAGTAAAGAAAAAAAAAATGGCATTACATACAAACAATAAAATAATAATACACCCACCCCCCCCCACACACACACACACACACACACATACGGTTAACAGTTTCTAAAACAGTATCCCCCCCCCCCCCCCCCACACACACACACACGGTTAACAGTTTCTAAAACAGTATCCCCCCCCCCCCCCCACACACACACGGTTAACAGTTTCTAAAACAGTTTGCATTACAACTGTGTGGCATAGTTCCTCTAACAAATCTGACAGAAGAGCAAAAAATTTACAAAGATTTTAAGCACATATAGTACCTTTATTTGAGTCAAAGAAGATGGTGATAACAATTGAAAACAAACTATAATCTTTAATGTTAAGCGGGACGTTGAAATAAACAATTATGTGGACGTTAAACAACTTAATATAATATTAAGTATAATGTAATATAATATGAAATACTGGTTTGTCAAAAAGAGAAAGTTCAGTCATATATTTAAAAAGCCTCTTAAATGAAAGGCCTGCGTTCATCACACACGTTTTCCCATGTGTGGAATAGCATGAACTTACATCGGTTTGTCTTCACCTAAAACTAAACCCAGAAATGTGAACAGTGTCATCTCAACAAGATGACTAATCTAGTGGTGTAATAAAAAGTCATTTACAAAACCATACTTACAAACGTGTAACAAACTTACAAATTGCTCATCATTTGAGTTTTCTATATTCTGTATGCATCATAATTTTTTTTATCTGCAGGTTTTACCCGAGTGTGGCACTTTGTTTACCAGCCTCAAACGTTAATGAATGTGCAGCTCTTAGTGCAATAGTCAGATGTGATTCAGTTGTAACAGATTAAGTGTAAAACAGAATAACTTACTTTTCGTGCTGATGCTTCATGTGACCCCACATCATAGATAGCTGTAAAGTTACACTAAAAAATATCAACTTAGTCAAACACTCTCAAGCAGAAAGACTATCACTCAAATTCTTAATTTGCATTTATTCCTATAAACACCGGATGTTGACAGTTCTCAAAGAAGAGTCCAACAAACCAAATAGTGCTATCTGAATATGGACACTAGTGGAGTGATAAAACAACACTTACAAGACAAAATGAACAAACTTTGCTCATTGCTCACGAATGGATTTTGTGTATTTATTATAAATGTTGCTTTTCAATGTATGCTGTGCCCTCTTTTCTTACTGATTTGGTCTTTTTAAATGTACAGGTGTTTTGGACACACATACAGTAACTCCTGTATAAATATTATGTTTGAAAGTTATTCAAGAGTGTGAACACTTTGCACCAGAGTGGTGTGACACACCCCTGACAGAATATGTTGGTGTGTAAAAATGCACACAAAGAGTTTAGCACAACTATTTACACACACACACACACACACACACACACACACACACACACACACACACACACACACACACACACAAATATATCTAACTATATATTGTGTCGCTTTGATTGACCCCCAAAAACGGGTGATATCAAGGTTCTAAGAAGATGGTAATAGTCGAAACATCCTAAGCTCATCTCTTTAATTTTGTGCTGGATGTTGAAGGGCTAGTGACTTCCATGATATTTTCTAGCATGAAGCTTTGTCTGGATCACTCAACACAAAGTTTTGTGTTCTGACCACACGAAGATTACACTAAGATTAGATTTCTTGAGTATTACATGTTTGCACTGTACCCAAAACTTAGGCGTCAACATGTATCCCTTGTGGTTGTTACACACACACACACACACACACACACACACACACACACACACACACACACACACACACACACACACACACACACACACACACACACACACACACACACACACACAGGTATAATATGAAATTTAGGTTTGTCAAAAGAAAAAAAAGGTACATTACAGTACAAGGTTACTCATGTGAGGAAACTGCTCGGCTACAGTACTAATAAAAGATGCTGGTCATCAGTCTGTTTTAAAGAATAAAATAAAGTAAAAGTTTTATTTAAAGGAAATAGACAACTTTTCTTGCTTTTTGTATGGCAAACAAATGTATAAAATGTTTGAACATTTAAAATCCCTGTGTGTCTTATTTTATTCAGAATTTTGTAGTAAAATATGTAAATTTGTTGTTTTGCAACACACACACACACACACACACACACACACACACACACACACACACACACACACACACACACACACACACACACACACACACACACACACACACACACACACACACACACACAATGGGTTGGGTTAAAAACTAAAACATTTTCTTTAAAAATACTAAAATAACAAAAGTAACAACCAAATTTATATACACTAAAAAGATGTTTTTGTGTGCGATCCCAGAGAATCACCAGAAAGCTTTTGATGAAGTGTCATTCTTTAAACATCTAGGCTAGCCTAAGCATCTGTCCTAAAACCATTAACAAACCCATTTAGGATGCACTCTTCCCCCGCCAGTTCCACTCGCAAACACCTTCACTGTGAGTTAGATAAATGTTTTGATTATTTGTCTTTTTAACACTGATCCTATTGGCGTCGGGAAACAGATACAGATGTTCTAGAAAAAACAACACCTTTTCTTGTTGAGAATATAGCACGGGGTGTGAGGGTAATTAGGACTCTTTGGCTTGATGAACGTGTCCGATTCTTTGTCTTAGGCATTAACATAAAACCTTAAGTTCAGGTACTACTGATCCTACTGAGGTACACACACACACACACACACACACACACACACACACAGACAGTTGTTCTTAAAAGACCATTTGTCACTCTACAGATAAGGCGTTGTCGGGAAAATTCGTTTCGTGTACCTACCCCGAAGTGACAAAATAAAATAAAATGATGTATCAAAATTTATAAGGAAACACCAGTACTTTGTTTAGGCTTGGTTTGTAGGGAAACCTGCGCACTTATATTCAAACGCACATAACTATAGAACCAATTCTTAATGCGCATGTGAACGCCATCAGCGTTTCTCACAGGTTCGCGTTTAAAGTCTGTGTAGAGAGAATGGTGTCGTCTTAGCGGCCCTTAATTTAATAACAAATGATCGTTGCGACGGAAGCGAATCAATCAAAACTAACTTTAGCAGGGAAATAACTTTATTAAAGAACCGCAATAAAGCCAAAACAATCTCTGTTACCTTAAATTATACGCTTATCTCTGTAAAGCTGCTTTGAAACAATCTACATAGTTATATAAATATAAATAAAGCGCTATATAAATGAAGATGACTTGACTTGACTTGACTTAAAAGAACATCAATCAAAGGAATACAATCAGCAACAGTTTCCCCCATACAGACGTTCCCCCTGTAAAAACATTTGACACTCACTGACCTGTCAGTTTGAGTGACACATGGATTCCCTGTCAATCACTAGTGACACTAGGGTCATAAATCAATCAAAGGGGTCATAAATCAACCCAAAAGTGACACATAGTATATGTTAATACTACTTATATTTACAAGTTGCATTGATCAGTAACACTTATACATTTATTAGTAACATTTACTAATACATGTATCTGTTCATATTACTTAATGGGCCTGAAGTAACAAAGCTTTCCTTTTTTTTTTTTTTTTTTGTAAGTAGAGTCTATAAAACCAAAGATGTGCCAGTCAAACAAAAATGATCTTCTGCATGATCCTCTTCGCTTTTCTTCATCAGATTGAAATATCTGATTGCCTGAGGTCGGAGTCGTACAGTTGTTAATGTGAAAACAACCACAGTCCTATAATATTCCATGGGTAATTTATTGAAATAAGTGAGCAGCCAGAGTCTCGTCACAGGCATCATGCAGAATCCAAAACTCTGTCGGCTAATAGGAGATTATGTGCCATCTTTGACATTTGTGCACCATTTTCAATGGAACCGTGCTCATTATCGGAGCAATTACGCTCGTTTTAGCAACTAATCATGTGGCAGAGGAATTAGCAACGATAGCAAAGAAAGCACATTTCACGGTTTGGCTTTTATATAAGCAGAATTACTGCAAGGGCCATCAGGGGAACCTCTCTCCTCAGCACAAATATTATGTAATTCAGACAACAGGGAAGTCACCGGCAGAAGTTTGTGAGGTTTTGACAGAGAATCATGATCCAAAATAGCTGTAGTTAAGACGACACTGGGAGCAAAAAGCTGTAACCGCTCATTCAGGAAATAAATGGAGTGATTTGAGGATCCCTCTGAAAACTGAATGAAAAGGACATGAGCTATTACGCCGCGGTTTGAATGAAAAGCCAAACTTTTTAGGAGCTGCTCAGCACGCTGACATTTGCTGGGAAATTGAAAGGCATTTTGCAGGCGGAGAGTGACCTTTGAGCGAGATGTGAATTATCTCCCACACATCTATTCATGCGATGGCTTGTGCGTTATGAATAAGCTCATAGCTGCCAGGGTCGGCCTCCACTTATGCTGGTTAAAGGAGTAACCTGACCTTCGCACACATGAGCAGTGGATCTGTGCTCGACAGGAAAGCCGCATTGCTTTGGCAAGGTTGCGCTTGCCGTTTCACGCGCACTTTGGTTCCATTTGGACGAGGTTATGACTTCTTAAACAGAAGCCCACACACTCTAAAAAATGCTGGCTTGTTTTAACCCAATTTTGGGTCAAATATGGACAAACCCAGCCACCATTGGGTTCCATTCTGAAGTTGCATTTTTAACCCAATATTTGAGTTTGTCCATATTTGACCCAAAATTGGGTTAAAACAACCCAGCATTAGTGCACAGTTCGATCCTTTCCTATACTTTACTATACATTTCAATAACTCAGCATGGCCAAGGTCAAGGTGTGTCTGTTCAGTATGGATGCAGATGCTGAAATTACAGACAAAAAACATCTGAATATTATGGAAAAACTCTTACATCTACATTTCGTGACACAACAACAGTAGTTTTTGTAAAAAATAGAGTGTATTTGCTGGTCCGCTGTGACGGTCACTAAAGCGGAGTGATATAAACGGTGAAACGGTTCAAACGGCATCTCACGGCTGGAAAAGGCTCTCAGCCAATCAGATTCGAGAACTGTTGTGTATATATATGTGTGTGTGTGTGTGTGTGTGTTTAGATTCTGATTCAGTCCAATTTGTGCACACATTTTTCAGACCTTGTGAAGCGTTTAATCGATTCATTGAAAACATCCAAATCAAAAGACATCGGGTGTTTCTCAATATGCGTTCTTCAGCGATCTTGCGTCCTTGTGTTCTCGTTTTACGTCATCATTAACCGTCGAAGTTCAGACCCAATTCTCAAGAACGCAAGTACAGAGGACGCATGAAAGAACCCGGATGTGTTCTTGATACCGAGGATGCATCGAATGCAGACTTGAGCTAGTACTCGCCTGGTGTCCCAGAAGTCATTGCGGCCGGTTCGGAGTTCGTTCTTCCAAGGAAGCTTGGCAAGACCGGTCTCCACGAGAACACAAGTCCGTTCTCTGCGTTCTTGGAATTGAGAAACAGCCAATATCATTTACAAATTGGACTTTGCTTGAGTCAGTCTTTAGTTTTTTTTTTTTTTTTAGATATTTTATTTTGTACTGTTGTTTAAAAGTTTTTTATTTAAGATAATATCTTTATTTTAAAGATTTAAAGACAATTGTATTCAGCATGGACACATTAAATCGATCAAAATTGACTATAAAGACATTTATCATGTTTTAAAAAAGACTTCTATATGAAATAAATGTTGTTATTTGGAACTTTCTATTCATCAATTAATTCAGATGAGTAGAAAAAAATTATCACAATTTCCACACAAAAATATGCAGCATTTTCAACATTGATAATAATCAGAAATGTTTCTTGAGCATGAAATAATCATTTTAGAATGATTTCTGAAGGATCATGTGACACTGAAGACTGGAGTAATGATGCTGAAAATTTAGCTTTGATTACAGGAATAAATTACATTGTAGTAAAATATTGCAATACAAAACAGTTATTTTAAATTGTAATAATATCTTAAATAAATGCAGCCTTGGTGAGCAGAAGATACTTTTAAAAAAATATTACCAACCCCAAACCTTAGTGTTATTACTATTATTTTTTTTTATTTTTTTTTCGGTGGTAGAGCCAAAAATTGTTTTTTAACTTTAACATGAGGACTGAATAAGAATATATGAACCGCTCTAAGTCTAATCTAATGACACACACACACACACACACACACACACACACACACACACACACACACACACACACACACACACACACTTCTGATCTTAGAGCCAGTGCAAGTGCCTGGATCCCCATCGGTGCCACGAGGATTGGAAAACTCTTCCCTTTTCTTTTAATTAGCTCACTGGAATACTTTTCTCGCCTTTGACAAGGACCTGTCATAAGCTAAAGACTCCAGAAAGACTTTCGGAAACCTCTTCGTTATATTTAAGTTATATTTCTTTAAGTCTCCCAGGATCCGTTTCCTATTTTCTGTAAGGGTCACATTTTCCTAGAGGTATACGGTTGGCTAGAGTAGAGCGGATCATTTCCCAGATCGATCGAATGCCCAGACTTAATTACGTTTGATTTTCTTCAGGTTACTTCCTGGTCTGATAGTCATCAGTCATCACTAAGGAGAGCGACTCGTTGTTGCGACAGTGGTGATGGATTTCACAATCTGATTGGCTTGTTATCCGTTCAGGAGGTTGAGTTGAAACTATTGATCATTTGGCTAAAAGTGGAATCTAATAGGCCTGTATCACGATGAAAGCTATTAGCGAGAGGATCAACGACACACTGCAACTTGTTGTTTCATGCTGTTTTATGGTATCTCTGGATTTTTTTGGGAGCTGAAAACCACACAGGAGTAATTGGAGCAGAGTAGGGAGCAGATCTAAGGTTTTCCACCCACATGTTCATTAATGAGACGGATTTCAGGATATCTAGCGATCTGAGGGCAGATTCTAAATTAAGACCAAGACGACGTTTCTTGTAGAGATCAAGCGCAGATTTATTAAACTTCACTCTCTCTGTCTGTCTCTTTCCCGTTGTCAATTTCATGCTTTTAAGATCCCAGTGTAAAATTAGGCGTCTACAAAAATAATAATAACAATACAGTATTTCCATTTAGAAATTGCTACACAAAAAAAAAAAAAAAAAGATCATGTGTTTATTTTTTGCATGGGCTTTTTTAAGTTCTACTTTCTTCCTAAAAGATAACTTTTTTTTTAAAAATCCCCCTGTAGTAAATCATTTTATCCCTTAAAACTCATCTTTGATCACCAAAATGACACATTTAAATGCTTTTTCCTTGAAAAATAATTCTTCATGCCTTAAAATAGCTTGAATATAACTCTACACTCTTGCCTCATATAGTATATGCGGTTCTATGAATATGCAAATGAGCCCCGCCTCCACTCACTCACTCAGCTCAAGAGATCCACACGTTGACGATCACTCGTTGACCTGATTGGTTACAAGGTAGTTTGTGACGTCAGAAACACCAGCGATTTCAAACCGTGTTTTTGAGACTGTCTTTGGTTCACTGCAGTTTTAAGGAGAAAATACTCAACAATGGTGTCGACTTATGCTTTAAAACAAACCGTGTACAACTGCATATTAAAACACCACATAGAAATATAAACAACATCAAACACTTTATTTTCACCACAGGGGGACTTTAATTTTGTCAGTTCAGTTGCAATACACTGGACATGGATCAGTCGGATGAAAACAGTAAATTAAGTTTAGAAACTGGAAGTAACACATTGAATGAACGAAACATGACATTTTAAAGTAGAAAGACTGAAATATAATTTTCTTGTAAAACCTACTCCAAAACTTTTATTTACA
The DNA here is from genome assembly GCA_021554675.1 of Leuciscus idus. Taxonomy (NCBI): domain Eukaryota; kingdom Metazoa; phylum Chordata; class Actinopteri; order Cypriniformes; family Leuciscidae; genus Leuciscus; species Leuciscus idus. Next base: position 6,902,616 of record CM038643.1, read on the forward strand.
ACTTTATTTTATTTTATTTTTACAGTGAATGTTTTTGTGCTGCTATATGTTTCAAAGAGTTTTGTCAAAATACATGACTACTTTTGAATGAGCAACATGCCTTTTGCCCTCTTTCTGCCCTAACTTCTAAAGCTAAACCTTGCTAAGGTATTATGGGTGGTTGCTAGTTGGTAACTTAATGGCTCAAGTCTTCAAGTCCTCAATAAGCTGTAGATGAGAAATATAGTAATGATCCTTGTGTTAACAAACACCACTAGTGTCAGAATTGAGATGGTCTCAAATAATCATTCAAACTTACTCTTCAGCTTTAGCGACTGGCTTCCGTTCAAGCTTTACTCAGTTAGCCATCTGAAACACAAGGCCTTTTCCCTGCTGTCTATATGAGAAACATTTGCCGCACGAGTGAATCACGCCATCAAACACTGAACCCCGGTCTTGCGGCTCCCAAGTGATTTGTTAAGTTCGAGAGTCGCAGTCTATGTTGGCACAGCAAAAAGTCCTGATTCCCAACAAAACTGAAAAGAAAAACAAAGTGCACAATGTGTTGCTAGCTCTTTAGTGCGCACTTCTTCATTGTGATTTTGCCACAGTATTTCTAATGTTGGCATTGTTGACTGGCTCTGTTCCAAAACCTAGTGCCTTGCGGTTTACTGTCTGCAATAGTACCTGATCTGGAACGCTCTTTGTAAGCGCCACACAAATAGCGTTTCTAACAATTGATTCCAGTAGCCTGATGTTAGCATGTTGCTAAGCTAAAAACATCTCTGCACTGGTTATTTTCTGCTGTTGCTGTTTCGTCCAAACAAAGTCAATGTTATATTGGTTTAGACTTAGGCCTACTTGTGACTTGGTAATACATATGTCTAATGTTATGACAGTATTTAGCTCTGTATACTTTTCATGTGTTTTCGGCTGGTAAATGTGCACCTTTTGATAAACAAATAAATGTTGTGATGTCATTTCAATCAAGAGGTGCATCAATATTTGGTCAAGATCTTGTATTGACAAACGCAAGAGTCCAGCGCTCTGTAAAGTCTCCTCCAGCACATCCCAAAGACTTTCAGTGAGTTTAAGATCTGGACTCAGAGGAGACGATTCATGTGTGAAAATGATTCTTCATGATCCTCACAACCATTCTTTCACAATCTGAGCCTGAAGAATCTTGACATTGTCATCCTGGAATATGGCCATGTGTCTTCCTACATGGTTGTTTAAGAGATGAATAGCTACACACTCCATCAATTAGGGTTAGAAGAACTGTTGCCAAACATAAAACATGCTAGAAACATAATAATCACTGCAATAATGATCCAATCATTGACTCTTAAGCATTTGCCTATTTAAATCCAAAAAGCCACTTTCTTTGGCCGGGCAGTGTATATATATATATAATTATATTCGTCCACCAACATAAGGCAACATAATGTTGAAGCCTTTGTGTCATCTTATGATGCTTTATAATACTAATTATGCAGCTCACTCCATTCAGAGATACTGCTTCAGTAACAGAGCTTTGTTATGGGGTGACATCAGTTCCTGTGCACTTACAGGAGTTTGAAGATGATGCACTTTTTCCTGAAACTCATCTAGTGAACGCGTGAACATGTAGGCCAGACTGACAGGACGCCCCGAAGAGAGGAGCACATCAATTTAGGTTAGTCAGACAGCTTTGTCTGGTTATCCCACAGGCTGTGTGGGAGACGTTTGTGTGGGTGTTTATGTGGTTTCCACCTCACTACATTCACCATTTCCTGTTTCTCCAGAGCCATGCTGTCAATCCAGCTCCAGCATCCGCTGACCTCCGTTCATTGCCAAGGACGTGAAAACTTAATAAAGTATGAGACATGGGACCAATCTTCCTCTTCACCTTTGGTAAACAGGTGAGTTTTCCTTCTGCTTCAGTCTGTGAAACACACAGTGAGCTCTACAGAAACTACAGCAGGGAAATGAAGGATCCTGGTGCGCTTTTTAAAAGATTCCCCAAGGCAACACATGCATGAGATCTCATTAATGGATTTACACTTCATTAAGAGTTGGACCAAAATATTTTTTTTTTATAAAGTGGCCACTATTTAAAATCATTTTGGTGTATTTGAACTCAATCTGTGGTGTTTTAGACATGGTTTTAGTTTTTTTCTCTGAAACATGTATTGAATATTTTTTAAATATTTATAGAATGTAGGAGGTATCTAAAAATGACATGAAATTGAAACTCTCCTGGTCTTATTGTGCATGATTCATCAGTGCACATTTTTTTCTAAAGAGGAAAAAAAAGATGGGTTTCATTATCTTTTATCAAAATGTAATAACTTTCTCTGCCTTTGAAATGATTTTTCCCTTTCTGCAAACCCAATCAATACAGCCTTTAAGTCCCCCAAAGTTCCTACATAGGAGTTTGCAAATTATAATTATTACATGCGTTCAAGTAATTTTCATTGCAATAAAACAGATGTGTTGTACAAAACTTTTCCTGATTCCCCATCAAAGACAGAAAGGAAGCTAGAAGCTAGTTATTTTAGTCGATAAAGTTTTTTCTTACACGAACGCATCGCTTTGCTTCAGAAGGCCTTTATTAACCCCCGGAGACGCATGGAGCACTTTTATCATGGATGGATGCACTTCGTTGGACTTCAAAAAATATACATTCACTGCCATTTTAAAGCTGGGAAGAGCCAGGGCATTTTTTTATGTAACTCCGATTGTATTCGTCTGAAAGAAGAATGTCATATACACCTAGGATGACTTAAGGGTGAGTAAATCATGGGCTAATTTTCACTTTTGGGTGAACTTTCCCTTTAAGCCTCATGCCCACCGGGACGATTAACGTGCGCTTATCGCTGACGTTTAACGCCTCGTGACTAAACAAATGGCGCCAATGTGAGTATGCACACCGACGGTGTTGCCGCTTTTGTTCACGTGCCTGGAGCTGCTGAAGTTACAGTACTTGGTGGCACTCAAGCACAAAACGGTCTTGCTGAGCACACATTGATAGAAGACGACGACGAAGAGGAAGTAAGTAGACGAAGAAGAAGATGCAACGAGGCAAGATGAATGTAGAGCTGCGGGTCTCTTTGGTGCCTGAACACGAATAACTTTATGACAAACGCCACAGCGACTACAAAAATCTCGATGAGGGAGTTATGGAGAGGAATTGCAGATCAAATAGGATAAGCGCCATCTACTGTCATGGAGTGAATTTGCACATTCACTCGGTGCATCGCCAGTGAAAATCGCTTGGGTATGAACACAAAGACGAGTCAAAAAATGTCTTGAAAAACGCTGGCGATAAGCACGCACGATAATTGTCCCGATGTGCACAAGGGTGTGGTTGGATATTCTAGCTCCACCCATTAGGCCCAAATTACATTCCCTCCTCCTCGCTGGACGTAAGCTCCACTCATTTGCTCCGCAGTGAGCAGCCTCTCATTAAAGGGAGGCAGTGAAAATTTGCATAGTTGGGGAAAATTTTTATCAACCAATGATATCGCAGATTTTTCCATCCCAATCAAAACTGATTTTATAAAGTCAAGTACTACCCATGATTATTTTATGCTGAACATCCTCTGAAATACTATAATATGTCTTGCGAATGTCATTCCAATGTTGTCTTGAGCGTAAAATCCGGTGAATGCCAGTGTTTGGAGTCAGTGGTGCACAGCAGTGGATTCCCTGTGTGTCCGGTGGCCCGTCTGAGGGGCATTAGTGCTCTGTGCTGCGCTCGACTTGATCTTTCCAGAGACCAGCTGCATAAACCTGCCTGTTGAGCTCTACAGCACAATGGCCTTTTATCTGTTAAGCTTCAGATCTGTCCTAAAATAAAATAAGAGCTGCCTTTTTGATATTGTTCATTTGAAATCATGATTCTCCGGCTCAGATTCTGCTGGTTTAACAATAAAGCTGCTTTGAAACTGGCATGCCAAACTACAAGTTACTAATAATTTTAAAGAGGTTCGACTACTGTCAAGCTATACCCTTTTTAAATTTTTTTTAAATACTCTACAAGCTACTGAAGCCATTTATTAAAGAAAAAAAAAAAGAAAACACCATTTATCGCAATTTTGTTGTAGTTATTGTTATAAATATTATAATATTATTGTGTAAAAAGCCACAAAAAAAGAGGATAAAGTGTTGCATAGCCACTTGTGTAAGGACTCCAATTAACAATTGGTTTTAAATTGGTTTTAACTATTCTAATGAACAGATTAGTGTTATTTATCATTGATATTATTTTAGTATGTTATATATATATATATATATATATATATATATTAGTATATATTAGTATATATATGTAGTATTTATGAATATGTTGAATCTGTTTTTTTATTTTTTAGCTTTTGTTTTCAAGACTTTAGTTTAATTTTGTGCTTTTTCATTTTTTCCATTTTTTTTAATTTGTATCTGGCATCAATTTATTTTCATCAATTTTTAGTAATTGTAGTAATTCAACTTATTTTAGTTTGTTGACAATGCAGCATTCTTTTAATCTAATATTTATTAAATAATTATAATACTTTTTTTTTTTTTTACATCTTTATTTCAGTTACTAGTAAAAAAAAAAAAAAATGGATTGTTTTTTCACCGTCTGGAAAAATGTATTGTTGTTGTACACTGTAAAAAACTAATAAATAATTATTGGATTATTGAAGTATCCAAGAAAAGGAATACAAAGAAAATACAAATACAAGAAAATACAATTTCAGTCTTTCTACTTCAAAATTTCATGTTTAATTCAATGTGTTTCTTGCCATTTCTTTGTAATTGTGAAATTTTCTTGCAACTTCTGAGTGAAAATTCTTTCTACACCCATTTTTTTCAGTATAGTTACATTAGTTTCTCTAATTCTGACCACCTTTATCTGTTTTATTCCTGCGGGGGTTTGAAATGATCAAAATAAATCACACGGTTGTAAAGTCTTTGTGGAGATGCAGTCGAAGAGCTCGGCTATCAGAAGTTTTAATGGCACTAGTGTCTAATCTCCTCTCTATTTATAAATGAGTTTGAAGATACGGCTTGACTTCAGTGAGTATTTTGTTATCTAAACCACAGGGCTGGGTCAGATGTCAAGAGGAATTTTATATTGCCCTTCTTCAGACTCTCTCAAATGTGATCTAAATGATAAAACGTGAATTTACAAAGCATAAATACAATATAAGCTTTATGGGTAATTAAAAAAAAAAAAAACAGTAACATTGATTCTGGCTTTAATTAGGGCCAGAGTGTCTCAGGAGAATCTCTGCAGTGAAGTACCTGTTCTGTGGAAGGCTCTGATTGGCTGAGGGCAGGTGTGCCGCTCTGTGATTGGCCGGAGTGAGTCTTTGATCGAGCATCAGAAGCATGTGAATTCCCAGAGCTCATTATCTTAAGAGGTGCACCAGCAGGTCACACTCGCACTGCCACATCACTTAAGTGTCGTACCGTCACGTATTTGATAATAACAACAACTTTATCTTAGCTGATAATGAGCAGCAGACGCAATTGTGTGAAAACCAGTGGTGCCTTCACTTGTACATGGAGTACAGTGAGCAAAACTTAAGCAATTAGAAGTAATTGCAATCTGGTAACAACATTTCTCGACTGTGGGATTAAAAGTTATAGAGTTATAGCTTCTTAAGTTTGAGATTTTGTTTAATACTTTTATTCAGCAGGGACACATGAAATTAATGAAAAGTGGCACTAAAGACATTTTGTTACAAAATATTAGATGAAAAAAAAGAAATGCTGTTCTTTTGAAGTTTCTACTCGTAAAAGAACCACGAAAACAAAGATATATCACGGTTTCCACCAAAATATGAAGCAGCTGTTTTCAACATTTATAATAATAAGAAGAAATGTTTCTTGAGCAGCAAATCAGCATATTAGAATGATTTCTGAAGGATCATGTGACACTGAAGATTCAGTTTTGCATCACAGGAATAAATTACATTTTAAAAGATATTCAAATAGAAAACAGTTATTTTAAATTGTAATAATATTTCACAATATTAATGTTTTTACTGTATTTTTTTATCAAAGAAATGCAACCTTGGTGAGCAGAAGAGACGTATTTCAACAACATCAACAAATATTACCAACCATAACCTTTTAAACAGTTTGTATGATGCATATTAATATATTTGGAGCTCATACTTGGTTTTTATGTTATTAGTAAAAAAATTCTCTGACGAAAATTGATGAATTTAATAATTTTACGTTAAAGAGGCCATGCATTATTACTATTTTATTTCTTGTAATCACAATCAGCATAAAAAAATACTGTGATCTTGACGTAATTTGCTCGTGAAAAAAAGTATTTTACTGTATACATCATGTAGAGAAACGCCTGAGACACTAAACTTTAAAGTCGAGGGATTTTTGGCATATTTTTTTTAAAGCCAAAACCTTGAGAAAGCAACTTTGAGCTTCTGTATTGAAGTTTTTTTCAAAGATTTTTTGAAATTCAATATTCATTGTTTAATCGGTAACATTAGCATTGCTTTGTTAGCACACAGGTCAACATAAGGTCAAAAAACTGCAGACCTGACCATGGATTTGATTCCTGCAGACGCGCCTGTCAAACACTGTACTCAAATGTTATAGTCAGGGTGGAAGGATATATGGATGGCTGTGAGGTAGAGATGAGGAAGAATTTCAGTCTTGGACTCCATCAACAATACAGAGGCAGAGCGAAGAAAATCTGCATAAACAACCGAGCGAAGCCTCCAGCCGTCAGGATTCAATGGCAGGCGCTGAGAGGAGGAAATGGACGTCTCTGGATTGTGTCTCTGTCTCTGTAACGGGATTAAAAGGCCACATCTGAGCACTGCCGTGCGGTTCTGCTCGAGTAAACACCAGATTTGCAGGACAACCGGCTTCAGGTCCAGAGTTTTGATTAGCCAGACGTTGTGTGAAAAGATTTTTGATGTGAAATTTAAAGTATTAATCTGCAGTTTTCTTTTTTCCCAGCCATGAAAACCCACGCTTGCTAGAACAGCACATCTGCCCTTAATAACTGGAAATCCTTTTCTGTCGCCTGAGTCATGGATGCTGGATTTTTGGGATCCTCTGAAAAAAGGCCAGGGAGTGTGTGTCAGATTTTGGTACGCGAGCACAGTGTGTGACTCTGTTCTGAAGCTCTAGAGGTGGCTCGTGATTATGTTCACTCTTAAAAAAAAATAAAGCTTCTTGGTCACACTTTATATTTGGTGTCCTTAACTAATATGTACTTACATCAAAAAATAAGTACAATGTTGTTGTGTTGATGTTGTACTGCAAAACACTTTTGCTGCTATTGAAGTGGGATAAGGGTGAGGGAAGGGTAAACTGTAATTATTGATGTAATTACAGAGATTAATTATAGCTGTAATTAGGTATTTTTGAAAATATAATTTAAAAACATGTATGTATAATAAGTGCATTGTATCAAAAGATTAATTTCAGTGTTAGAACATAGGCTATAGTAGTTAAAGACACCGAATATAAAGTGGGACTAGGTTCTTTACTGGCACGGATGCAGCTGGAAATCTATGCAATTTAGATTATTAAAATGTCCCCAAAAATATTTTTAAGAGTGTAGGGTGTTTTTCTCAGGTTACATCTAATTTGGATACTTCTTAAAAAGCATCTTTTTATCTATTTATGGCCTTTCGTCCACGCTGAGATGGTGTTTTTGTCCTGCAAAAGATACTTTTGAAAACTGTATTTTCGCATTGTAGAGTAAACTGTAAAAACGATTATGTATGTTTAGTAATAATTTACCCATAGATATCTATGGTTATACAGGTGTGTGTTATCTGCTATTCCCTTTCACAGTGTTACCTAAGATAAATGTAACTTTGTACAATATTCATATTCCTTTCCTGCAAAGATGACAGAAAATTTACTAGCAATTGCTGCGGCAAAACAAGGGCTGTTAGGTTTTTGACCAATCATGAAATAGTGACGCCACCAGTAAGTAAAGGGATGTTTTACTAATAAAATGATCGTGACAGAAGAATAGCGTGAGAATAGCGTTTGTATAGCATGCCGTCTGCGATATCTAGGTTGTGGGTTCAATTCTCAGGGAATGCATGAACTAATTATAATGTCCATTTTGAATGCAATGTAAGTCGCTTTGGATTAAAGCGTCTGCCAAAGGACTAAAGTGCCCCATTATGCTATTTTGAAGGTTTCTAATTTTATTTTTGAGTCTTCTACAATAGATTTACATGCATCCGGGGTAAAAAAAAACACATCTTCTCATGATATACATTGCACATCGCCTTATTTCTCAGAGTCTGGAAACGGTTTGTTCGAAGATCCGGTCTCTCTAAACCCCACCTTTCCAAGAGCCTGCTCTGATTGGTCAGACGGCGTGTCAGAAACGAAACGCTTCCTCAGTGCTTGATACACAGCGATACAAACAATGGCGTCGGTTTTTCTTTATCAATTCCAGGTCGGGTAGCACTTTATATTACGTGGGATTGCGTATAATTTGACTCATTTCCGCAGATTTTGTGCTCACACCCAAAGTGCGGCACATAAATCCACCTCTCAGCACTAAATTTAGTTCTTTTTCTCTGCTTATTGCACTTAAACAGTCAAAAACACACAAAATAATGTCAAAATGCCGTTGTGGCGAGTATTCACCAAAACACAGTCAGTCATGTTTTAAGTGAAGGGAAACAGTTGAGAAAGAAAACGCATGTGTAACAGTATAATGGATCAGTGCGTCAGGTCTTAAAGTGACAATATTCCTGCTGCAAAATTATGAGATAATATTAAAAATATTCATATGGCTGTTTTTCCCCATGGTATCGATGTCAGAATTGTGGCCAGTGACAATACTGAGTGGCTAACTTTGAAAAACCACCAGCAACAGTGACTGGTGAGCATAAAAGTTCATGTCAAGCCCTGTTACCCAGTACTTTCTTAGGTAAGAACACTGTAAAAAAATTATCGTGATTTTAACAGTAAAAGACTGTAAAAATGCTACAGTGAAAAACTGTTAATTGGTTAACAGAAAGTTTCCTTACTATATACGGTAAATAACTGTGATAGATCTAATGGTACATTTAATGTAATTTTACCGTAAAATACCGTTAAATTTACAGTTTTTGGAAGTGAAAACGAACAAGTTATTGTATAATTTACACTGAAAAAACGTAAATTGACATTCCCACAATTCCCTGCGTGACACTTCACATTTGATGTATTTTTGTTGAAATAACTTTGTTTCGTCATAGTTTTCTTAGTTTTTTTCTAATCAGTTATGTACATTAGGGTTTTATGTTACATTTAATGTTGTTTAATGTTGTACAAAACAGAAATTAATACTTCAATAGGTCGGTAAATTAACATTATATCAGATAATGAAATATGGTTTAATACTGTAAATTTGAAGTTAAGTTAAAACCTAAAATGTTTCTACCGTATTTTTTACGGGAAATTTCTGGTAACCACAGCTGCCAGTTTTTTTCCGTAAATTTAACAGATTTATTTTTTACAGCGGTAAGTGCACGTACTGTAAAATAAAGTCTCATCCTTTTGAAGTGCATGCAAAGTGTATTCGCAGCGCTGAAAACAGCGTTTTATTTTACAGTATGAGTATTTACAGTGTACTTATAAGAAAGTACTGGGTACTATAAGGTAACTTCATGGGTTAAGGTTAGGTTTAGGTGTAGGTTCAGGGTTAGTACCTAGTTATTAATTACTATAACAAGTACATAGTATGTACATGGGGAACAGGACTGTAAAATAAAGTGCTTCCGCAGCTTCTTATCAGCTGGCTATTGTTCATTCACGAGCAGTTTCTCCTGAGAGCTCTTAAAGTTCACTTCGTTTGTTCTGCATCTGTTTCTGACGAAAGGACCAGAGCGTCTTAAACACGATTACTGTGACATTTAAGTTTAAAAAAACAACAACAACACCTTTGTCTATTTCTGCCACTGAAAATCTTGGCAACAGGATCCTCGCTGGCAAATGTCAGTTTGTGTTATTGTTTACTGGGACTCATCAGCGGGATTCATTTGCCAGTTCGGCCCCAAAGCAAACTGAAAACCCAGTCCAATTAAACACAAGCGTGATCTGAGGCCTCCAGATCAATCCCTGTGATTTTCCTCTATGTGTACTTTTGGTTTCAGCTCTGCAGGCAGTGGACTGAAAATGTAATTGGTCAATATACACGAGACCGAATATTTTATTGAACAGTTTTTAAATATTAAACATTAAGGAAATTGCTCATTTTATCCTAAGGAATTGGAAAAGTAATGTATTTAATAACGGTATCGGTGTGTTGATGAGGATGTACACATTTAGTATTATTTTTATTATTCAAGTTTCATATATATCATGCACTGAAAAAAATTTGGAGTGACATTTACTTAAAAAAAGCTAGGCAACTTTTTTCACTCAGAAAATGCTAGTAAATTTACAAAGATTTGCCAAGTAAAAACCTAAACATATTTATCAGTAGCTTTAATTCGAAATCTTTAAGTTAAATTTACTTGGAATATGGAATTAAGTAAACTTTACTTAACCTAGTTAAGTGAAAGTAACAAAGAAAATAAGTCATTTTAACTTGGCTAGTAAAAGGTTGATTATTATCGATTTAGTTGAAATTTCCTTTGCATTACTTTTCACTCAAACAATAATATTGAATTATACCAGTCATTTATAGTATGTGCTTTACTTAGATTATCTAAGTAATTTATACTACATCATGTCAGATGTTAAGCATCATGTGAATGCAAAGACCTCAATACTTGGTAGACAATACACAATGACGGTAACATTTGATGGATCGTTTTTGTTTGAATGTGTCATTTTGAGCAGAAAATTTACTCGAAATGTCACAAAATTGCAAGTTACTAATCCTGACAACAAAAGCAATGATAAAACAGTGTAAATACAGCTGGAAAACAGTGAAAAATGAACCTCATTAATTATTCAAGGTCCAGTGCATGATGGGAACCCCAGTATCAGAAAAGTTGAGTAATTTTTACTTAATTTTACTGAGTTGATATTTACGCTTTCATTTCTACTCGCTTGAATTAAGTACTGATATGGAATTTACTTCGTTTTTTAAATTCTTGCCTGAACTAACTTTTTCATGTAAATTACATTGTTTTTTTTCAGTAGTATTTACTTCACCAAAAAATCATTTTTTACAGTGTGTATTTGTAATAACACATTTGATAGTTTTTATGTAGTTTTCAATGTTTTTGAAAGAAGTCTTTTCTGCTCACAAAAGATGCATTTATTTGATAAAAAATACAGTAAAAACAATAAAATTCTGAATTTTTTTTTTCTATATGAATATATTTTAAAATGTCAAGTCAAGTCAAGTCAAGTTTATTTGTATAGCGCTTTTCACAATACAGATTGTATCAAAGCAGCTTCACAGTATTAAATTAAAGTAATACAACAAAGTTTGTTTCAAGAGGAATTTATTGATTGATAAAATTAAATTAAATATCCCCAAAATGTAATTTATTCCTGTGATCAAAGTTGAGTTTTCTGCATCATTACTCCCGTCTTCAGTGTCACATGATCATTCAGAAATCATTCTAATATGATTTCATGCTCAAACTTTTTTTACTATTATTATATTTAATAAAGGTATCTGTGTGATGTTGATATCAGTGTTACTGGCCTTTAAAGTACTTGGTGAAAGTTTGCATTAAACTAAATATTATATAAAATGTATAATTCATTTATGTTGATTCAACATTAATTTGGGGATTCTGTAGGCTAATCTTTTTTCAGTTTTATTTTGAGGTCTTATACATTTGTAAAATCTATTTAATATTTTTATTGATATATTTGTATGTATTTTTAATTATATAAGTCAATATAGAAATGTATATTTGTTGGGAGTGATCCTGAGGTCAGTACCTCTGCATTAGCACAGACATAATCAAGATTAATGGGTGACCTATTATCCTAATGAAATGACATCACAGGGGTCAGAGGTCATGGTGTGGCTGATAGATGCAAAATCATGCGATTTGTTAGAGGTTGAAAAGCTGAACAAATAGCTTTTTTTCTTTTCTTTTTCTTTTTTGCCTACTGTAACTGTACCACTGTTTCTGTATATTTTTGTTTATGCCTACCTCTTAAATTGACCTTTATTATTGTTTTTCTTAATTATACGTCTGCTTCTCGCTTTTGGGATTCTTTATAAAAGTGCTGGCGGAATGAGTTTATTACATTTTTTTTATATTTTGACACACATATGCTAATGTGACAGTCCAGTGCTTCAGAATCTCTCTGTTTCCTTCTATTTCAGCAAATTATTCATGTGTGATATAAATACACATCTACACAGATGGATGTCGACTCTTCCCGAGTGCCTTAGCAACTGGTGTCTCACAATACAAATTTCTCACAGTTTCTCGCCCACCACCAAAACTCTCGCCACCGCAGAGAGCGGAAACTTCACCAGCGATGGTTGTTCAGCTAAATTTGGTGTCACTCAGATGGCACTTACACAAAATGTCTTGACTGATACACATCTGTGCTGCTGCTAGAAAAAAAATCACCATAACATCTTTTAATTTATCATCCAATCTGAGAAAATAACTAATATGAAGTATGCCGTAATATGTCGTAGTAGCCTACCTTAAAGGGATACTCCACTTTTTGGGGGAAATAGGCTCATTTTACAACCCCCCCAGAGTTAAAGGAACACTCCACCGTTTTTTGAAATAGGGCTTATTCACCTTCTTTCCTACATTTAGATAGGTGGGCAAATGCATTTTTGTCTCAGTGCATGCATTGTTTTAGTTTGACAGGGTTGGCGCTAGCTTAGCTTAGCATAATGAATGGAATCCTTTGTTGCCAGCTAGCATGTCCTGAGTAAAAGTGATATAAAAAAAAAAAAAAAACAACCACCTAATTACTTCTTGTGGCCTGCGTATTCACAACGAGTACAAATAGCGATGCAGATTAACACTAGGCGATTTCCTATGCAGATTTTGACTTGGGACTATATTAGGGGGAAGCACAGGCGAAGCACTGCTACTTGGGCGCAGAGATATCACGCCCAAGTAGCAGTGCTTCGCCTGTGCTTCCCCCTAATATAGTCCTTAGTATATAAGTCAATATCTGCCTAGGAAATCGCCTAGTGTTAATCTGCATCGCTATTTGTACTTGTTGTGAATACGCAGGCCACAAGAAGTAATTAGGTAGGGTTGTTTTTTGTTTTTTTTATCACTTTTATTCAGGACATGCTAGCTGGCAACAAAGGATTCCATTCATTATGCTAAGCTAAGCTCACGCCGACCCTGTCAAACTAAAACAATGCATGCACTGAGACAAAAATGCATTTGCCCACCTATCTAAATGTGGGAAAGAAGGTGAATAAGCCCTATTTCAAAAAACGGTGGAGTGTTCCTTTAAACAGTTGAGTCTTACCGTTTTCGAATCCATTCAGCCGAACTCCGGGTCTGGCGGTACCACTTTTAGCATAGCTTAGCATAGATCATTGAATCGGACAGGACCATTAGCATCTCTCTCAAAAAAATGACCAAAGAGTTTCGATATTTTTCCTATTTAAAACTTGACTCTTCTGTAGTTACATCGTAAGACCGACGGAAAAGGAAAAGTTGCGATTTTCTAGGCTGATATGGCTAGGAACTATACTCTCATTCCTGCGTAATAATCAAGAAACTTTGTACCATGAGTCCAGCAGGCGTAATGATATGACGCAGCGCCTGAAAATAGGTCTAATAGGTTAGACAAACTTAGTCCTGGTCATGTTGGAAGTTACCGAGCTGGGGACTATTTTCAGGCGCTGCGTCATATCATTACGCCTGCTGGACTCATGGTACAAAGTTTCTTGATTATTACGCAGGAATGAGAGTATAGTGCCTAGCCATATCAGCCTAGAAAATCGCAACTTTTCCTTTTCCGTCGGTCTTACGATGTAACTACAGAAGAGTCAAGTTTTAAATAGGAAAAATATCGAAACTCTTTGGTCATTTTTTTGAGAGAGATGCTAATGGTCCTGTCCGATTCAATGATCTATGCTAAGCTATGCTAAAAGTGGTACCGCCAAACCCGGAGATCGGCTGAATGGATTCGAAAACAGTAAAACTCAACTGTTTAACTCTGGGGGAGTTGTAAAATGAGCCTATTTCCAAAAAAAGTGGAGTATCCCTTTAAGCAGTTAAATGCAGCATTTCAATTAAATTTGTATTTTTATTTAATTTTAATTCTTTAATGTAATTAATCAAATATATTTATTAATTTTATTTTATTATATATATATATATATATATATATAATTATTTATTATTTTATGCAATGCAATTCAATGCAAGTTGCACTTAGCCTACTATTATTTTAGATACAAAAAGGTGTCCAAGATTACATGATTGGTCCACTGACTGTTATACCTTCCACAGAGAGTGTTTTTTTTCCTATGTCCTGTTGCATCTCCATTGCAAGTGAATGGAGCTTGCAATGTATTGTGTCAGAAAGGTCTAGTGTGGACTCACCCCATCATCCTGTCTGATTCTACAGTACGTCATGGCGGATATTAATTCTGTAGCCACAAGAAGATACACATCTTCCTTTACCTCTTAAAAGCGACTGATTCTCTTGTCTTGGCAGCTAATAAATTGCTTTTCATGGAACTGAGGGGCGTAGCACTGAAATGTTTGGCGGACAGTTTGCTCTAAATAAATTGCTCGCCGCTATCTGATCACGAACCATCGTGAGGAACTGATTGGTTTTGCAACAGAGTGAGAGAATGGACAGAAACACTTGTTTTGATAGAGTCAGAAGGATAAAAAAAAAAGCTGGTGTTGCTGTTACCTGAAGTTTACATCAGAGAAGAGGGTGAAGGCCACGGCCTCTGACACTGAACAAACTCAACTGATTCTCTTTCCCATCAGAAACAGCTCTGAGCTCCAGTCCTTCATGTGGAGACCAGAGCAGATCTCTGTCTTTCAACCGACTCCTTTATTTAGTCAATAACTAAAACTAGCAGAATTAAAATTCTGTGCTTTCTGAGAGTATGAATATGACACCTGGATTCGAGAGGAGTATAACATTTACTTAAACCTGTTGTTAGATTTATATGATGAACAAAAGTGTGCAAAATATGCATGATGAGATTCATAATTAAACATTTGCATGTGTTATTTGTGCATGCATCTATTGGGGGACTTTGTAAACATTGTGAACATGCAAAGCAAAAACTCAATGCGTTTATAATAACAACTTTAATAACCCACCAAAAACTGCAGGGTGTTTCATGTCAAAGTAAAAATTATAATGATACACAAAATTTAATGAAATACAGTAAAATAATAGGGCAAAAGCAAAGTTAATTGATTATATAAACCAGTTTTATTTCCAGCACATAAACACTGTTCTGTTTTGATTAAGCAAAAACTGTGACAATGCTGCTCTCGTGTGGTGAGTGTGAAATATAAATGATGAGGTGAAACAAATATATTTCCTTCTCTCGATAGATAGATGGATAGATAGATCAGAATTTCATGTTGGTTTTTGGCCACATCGATACCAACGGCGGCACCACATTAAATATGTTTGCTTAGTTTGGGCCTCTGAATAAAAACATGTTATTCTATTTTTTTCCTCCTGGAATTTGAGCTTCATATTCTCACTATCCTATATGGGCCTTGTAGCTAATGAAATATAATAGGCCTAGTCTACTTAACAAAAAAAACAAAACAGGAATGGAAACGTTTTAAAAATATATTTTTAGATATTCAACGAACTGTTCCATTTCTGTCAATTATATGTCTGGCGTCACATGGTTATAATCTTAAAGCTTCCGCTAAAAAAAAATAGTCCATTACAACACTGCAACAATTACAATATTTGTTTATATTATTATTAATTAACTAAGCAATTAAAATAGATTTAGTAACAATGTCGATTATTAAACACTCTCATTGTGTCACAGGCAAGTGCAAGCCACTTCACAGACACAGATAGTTGCGTGTTCTGAGTTAACACAATCAGAGCGTAAAAATACGGGATATTTTACGGGAAAATACTAAAACGGTAAGACAGCGGGAAAAGAGCTAAAATACGTGAGAAACCCGGAAAAAACGGGAGGGTTGACAGACAGGCTACAGATTTGTTTTTCTTCCTAGGGATGTTTTTTTGTTTTCTTGCTTTATCTGGATATTCTTCAACTTCTATAGCCTACATCTATCAGGAGTTATGTTCACTGCCTGTGACAGTTTTAAAACACAAGACATATTGTAAACGTAGGCCTATATAGCTACGTCTCCGTTTAAAACGATCAGAGATCGCGGAGTGATACGAGAGATGTGAAAGTAGCACCGGTCGCTCGGCTGAGTGATGATTATCTGGCAGATAGCCTAAAGACCAGGGGCGTAGCCACGGGTGTGCCAGGGTGTGCCGGTGCCACCCACAGTGGCAGCTGGCACACCTAAAAATGGATGCAGAATTATTTTTTATAGTCTCAATAAAAAAATGTGTTACTAAACTTGGGCTATAATTGTTGTTTACCTAGCATATATATTTTTTTAAATCAACCCTTTCACGCGTAAGTCAAAAATATTTTAACTGACCCCTTGTTTCCATGGCGACGCGTCATGGTTGTCACGTGACACACCGCAGCCACAATAACTATACTAACAGATGTATCGCTATTCGTTTTATTTCCTTTTTCCTTTTTTATTAAAAACATTCACAAACTTGCTTACCATGTCAACTATCTGATATTCCGATTCTTCGTTTAAAATCCTTTATCAATTATCTTGATCTATAACGAGATGAGCGCTGCAGTTCAGAGAGTCATGTCAGCCGAGTTTACAGCACCTGAATTCCACAGTTTCTCCCGAAATACATGAAAGTAAGTGACTGTTGAACTGGGAGAAGAATAGAGTAAACTTTATAGTTCCGCTATGTGTGTCTGATATATGAATAAAACATGTCGGCAAATTACATTTGAATAGATTGTTTTTGCTGCTTCCATAAACATCAGTGTGTATTTTACAAACTACAAATGTATTGTTTTACAAGTACTTATGTGTATTTAAATGTCTGAAACATAAAATAAACATTATGTAGTTGAAAACACTGCATATTAGTTGTGATATATGACAAGCGCAGAGCGCATCCGTCTCTGGCTCAGCGCCAGCCAACGCGCGAAAGCAGTTTGAACAGAGAATGTCTAATAGGAAGAGAATTGGCACTCTCTGCTTACTTCCGGTTTCTGGACTGGCTGCAGTAACACGTCTCTGTCCATGCGGGGGCGCTCGCAGGCGAGTGCAGAATGAATGGAGGTCTATGGCGAAAAACCCTCAAAATCCACTTTTCTCAGGATATAATTTTTTGTCTAGTAATTTGAATGTTGTATTCGAAAGGAGATGCAAAGAAATTACACATTGCTGGGTGTTAGATTTTTTAGAGTCACTTATTTGGTTTAAAAAGTCTTTTAAAATGTCAATGACGTCAGAATGCTGACGTCATTAGCAGAATGCTAGCGTGTTATGGGCAACAACAACTCAAACTGTAAGAAATCGAAAAGAAATAAGTACTCGTTCATTCAACTTTCGACCTATAACCCATGTTGAACTTGCAAAACCTACAATAAAATCTGAGATTTCTCAACGGCAATCGGGTGAAAGAGACACATTTAGCCGTCTAGCCCCATAGACTTCCATTCAGTCTGCACTCGCCCGCGATCACCTCCAGTGGAATTCTAATGGAACTGCAACCAAGATCGATACAATACGCTGATTTCACGCAGCCGCCATTTTGAAATCGAAAGTGAGGCTCCGGTGGGAAGAACCCCGGAAGTAAAGATAAACAACAATGCCTTGGATTACCAACCTAAAGCTGCTGCCGCGATTTACACTATTGGATGTTAATATCCAATATAGGATATGTATATAGGTCATTCCTGCTTCTTTTTTTACATTCTGAATTATATATAAAAAAAATATTTTATTTATAAATGAATTTCACTTTATATAGTCTAAAGTATGAAAGAAATGTATGTACATTTTTAGAATTGACACAACATCATTAAACACAACAATACGCCATCGCATTCACGACTCACCTGTGATTAAAGGCGACACTTCCGGTTTTCTTCCCACCGGAGCCTCGCTTTCGATTTCAAAATAACGGCTGCGTGAAATCAGCGTATGGGGCAAGGCTCTCCGTAGACGGGCTCTGGTTTGAATCTGGCAGTTCTGTGACGTCACTGAACATTCTAAAGTAACGCAAGTGTATTTCCCTCATATTAAATATAAAACGCATGTGTATACTGATATTGTTCTAATGTCTGGACTCCTTTATTAAGGGAGTATGGATGTATAAACATACGTTTCAATATATTAGTATTAAACGCATTTTCTGATAATTTATATTTCAAGTTTTGACTGCAAATGTCACGTCCATAACGCTGGAACCGCCCAATAGTAATGTAAAGATGTGATAGCATTGGATCTGGACGGGAAGGATAACTCTGGGAGTTGGAAGGGGTGTGTCGCGATTCTGCCTTCTCACACCGCGACACAGGTCCAATTATAGGTTTGTAAACATCCGGGATGCGCGCGCATCGTGGTTGCAGAAAGACCCGTTTAACAGCTGATCATTACACGGATACGGATAAGAATAATACCAATAGCTCGATTTAAAACATTTTTATATATATTTGAGTTTATATTTAATTTTCGGAATGTTCTCCGCGTATTTTATTGACCACTTTTGGTCCCGACATGCGCAGTAGAACCTGCGTGACGCCGTGTGACGTAGGGTGATAATTATTTAAAATAAAGAACATAGCCTATGTTTGTATGTAGGCCTATGGGCAATTTATATACACATTACTTACTAAAATATAATTAATATAATTTTATTGCATTTGCATTAGTTGTTTGAAGAGTAAAAAAAAAATAAAAAAAAAATCGGTCGGTCGGTCTTAACGCAAATTTACAACCGGCAAGTCGGTCGGACTAAAAGGGGAAAAAATTTAATAATTGGGTCGGTCCTAAATTGACAGGGTCGGTCGGGTTACGGCAAACAAGAATATTTTTAAGGATGGCCTAATCTGACAATAAATGTGGCACACCCAGATTTTCAGATGCACACCCAGAGTCTCTTTTCTGGCTACGCTACTGCTAAAGACGATCTATTTGTCAGAGAGGAATCCCTGTAAAACGACTCTGATCGTTAAGCATATGGTTTTAAATCTACCAAACTAATAATCTAGTGAATATATATAAAATTATTATTAGGCTACTGCCAATCTGCATCCCGTGAATCTCAGGGCGATGGAGAGCCACGGGTTCGAACAGGCTCAGGCACAGGCACAGGCTCAGGTGAGTTCGGGTGTCGGTTCCCCGTCCTCTGGACTCCCTCACCGGGCGGCTCTGATTCTGGCCCGGGGTGGCAGTAAAGGAATCCCTCTGAAGAACATCAAGAATCTGGCCGGTGTTCCTCTCATCGGATGGGTGCTGAGAGCTGCCTTGGACTCAGGAGTCGTTGACAGGCAACTACATTTGAGCTTTTCTTAACTATTTTAATATTATGGTTTTAATATGATTTTTGGTGTTCATTATACTTTTTTTAAATTATTTTGTATGAAACAAACTAAAATTAAACTGGGAAATAAATGAAATAGGCTATTGGCCACGTTTATTTAGCTTGTTCAAAATTTAGTCTTTTAACTAAGATAAAAATAGCCTTTTAGTCTTAATTTGTCTTCTGTAAGTAAAATTGAGTTATTTATTATTTTAATGACTGATGTTGTGTGGCAGTGTGTGGGTTTCCACAGATCATGATGAAATTGAGCGTGTCGCAAAAGTCTGGGGTGCGAAAGTTCATCGTCGCAGTCCTGAAGTTTCCAAAGATGATTCCAGCTCTCTGGCGACAATCCAGGAGTTCATCCGACAGAGACCCGGTGATCTTTCATTTTATGCCTAAAAAATGATCCAACTCGCTGACATAGCCTATGAGGTTTTGAACTAACATGGAGGAAGATGCCCCTTAAGAACAATGTGGATTTACTTTTAAAATGTGACATATTTAGGTATTATAAGTTTAGTATGTGCTGGAAAATGATGCTTTAGCCAATGTGTTATGTCTTATTATAGGTAATAAATAGAAACGTTTGCTAATTTAGTTATAATAAAATAGTCAAAGAGGGGTAAGATGGCCTAAGACGCCCTTTTATATATATATATATATATAGGCTATATAAAGTATATAATGCTCAACTATTTTATATAAAATTTTATTTTGACAATTTAGCTGATAATTATTGAATAACTGGTGGCAGACAAAGCAGAATCCCAGTAAAAGAGATTTGTCTGAAAGGTAAAATTACTCTTTACATATATTTAATTTCCCAATTTTAATTGAAGATATGTCATAATAGAAACTCTGTGAAATCAAATTGAATGATTTCACTCATTTAATTTAGCAAAGATGTCTGAAATGTACATCTAATTCATGGAAATATTACAAAATAATAACCCATAATAATCCATAATAACTATGGAAAAAACCCCATTAAATATATAGGTGAAAAAACAAGAAAAGCATAATAGGCTAATAAATATTTATGTCATTATTGGGTCTGCGACAAACGGTGCGAGACGATTTAGGTGCTGAAATTTGTACAGAAAACAGAAGCATGTGAGATAGTAATAGTAATGCTTCCCTTTCTTAAGCACCACGAATTATAACGATTTTTTAAAAAATAAATAAAAATAATGCATGTGTGAAGAATGTTTAATACAACAAATTGTATAATTTTGAAATAAAAATGTCAACTGTAAAATAATTATGGAGGGTCAAATTGCTCAAAATGAGCATTAAATAAATGTTGAAATATTTAAATTATTCAATATATAATTCAATTATTAATAAAACAAAAATCATTCAATGCATTTTTCTTTTTTTATAATTTGAAACAACAACAACAACAACAAAAATGTGCCTAAGCTATAAACCTTTCAAACTTGATTTATTTGGTCTTTCTAGTTTAGGCACATTTTGCACATCACATAATATGGATGAACAAGTTACAGTAAAATATCTGTTGTTGACCTTTATGGTTGAAGTTATTAAAATGTTGTCAACAAAACGAAACATTTGCCTAAACTATAAACCTTTCAAACTTGATCTTTTGATTTGTGTGTATGGGTGTGTGTGTGTGTGTGCTGCATGCGTTTCACTCTCTCTGTGTGTGTGTGTGTGTTTGTGTGTGTTGGCTGTTGGGGCCAGTGAAAATGTTAGTGAGGCAAGTAGAAATTCATAGTTTTTGTAATTTTAACATAAAAAGAATATTAAAATGCTTTATTAAAAAATGTTTTAAAGAAAATTATATTTAATAAAGAAACATTGTTGAAATTATGAGATATTTCATAAGCAGCATGAATTTGTGCAACTTAAAGAGGAAGAACTGAAATATAGAGCAATTACAAACGGTTAAAAGATGTAAAATATTTAAGGGTTTGCCCTTTAAAACCAGTGACAAGAAAAATGTCCCTAAGCTATAAACCTTTCAAAATTGATTTATTTGGTCTTTCTAGTTGAGTTTAGGCACATCACAATTCTGGATGATTGAGTTACAGTAAAAGATCTGTTGTTGACCTTTATGATTGAAGTTATTGAAATGTTGGCAACAAAACAAAAATGTGCCTAAACTAGAAACCTTTCAAACTTGATCTTTTGATTGGTGTGTTTGTTTGTGTTGCATGCGTTTCTGTGTGCGTGTTGTTGTGTGTTTGTGTGTGTTGGGGCCAGGCCAATGAAAATGTTAGTGAGGCAAGTAGAAATTCATAGTTTTTGTAAATTTAACAGAAAAAGAAAATTAAAATGCTTTAGTAAATTTTTTTTATATATTCAATTTTAAATTTTTCTAAGAAGTAAAAAGTATGAATTATAGTTTGCAGAGAAAGTTATATTTAATAAAGAAACATATTGTTCGACAGATGTAAAACAGAGGAGGGCTCATTGTCTCACATGTTTTGGTTTTGTCACAAACTGTTTAATTTTTGGACTGCTATATTTGATTTTTTTTCAAAAGTTTTTCAAAAGGAGGTTAAACCAGACCATGGTCTCGCAATTCTTGGATCCTCTGAGACATTGAATACTCTTCCAAAATCTCAGCAACAACCTTTATTGTTGGGCATGACTCTTGCAAAAAAAATAATACTTGTAAACTGGAAATCTTCAGACTCTCCATCATTTAAAGCTTGGCTAAGCGTATTGTTTCACGTCATACAACTAGAGAGGATACGTTCCCTGGAGTCCAAATCTCATCGCCATTTTCAAACTGTATGGCAGCCCTTCGTGAATTTCCTCAAGTCTGAATAGTGTATAATTATTGTTCTCACTGTAATGATACATCTATGAGTAAGTCTCCTTGGTTTTGTTTATCTAACCCCCTTATTTATTTATTTATCTTTTATTTTTTTATATTTTTATTTTATTTTATTTTTTATTGTTATATTGTTTGTTTTCCTGGTATTCTTTAATTTGTATAACATGTAAAAAATTGTAAATAAAATAAGAAAAAAAAGAAAAAAAAAAAAGAAACATATTGTTGAAATTATGAGATATTTCATAAGCAGCATGAATTTGTGCAACTTAAAGAGGAAGAACTGAAATATAGAGCAATTACAAACGGTTAAAAGATGTAAAATATTTAAGGGTTTGCCCTTATTAAAAACTGTTTTGACGCTGTGTTTTAGAGGTGGACATCGTCTGTCATATTCAGGCTACGTCTCCATGTCTGCACCCTCATCATATCAGAGAAGCCCTACAGATGATCACGGGACAGGGGTTTGATTATGTGTTTTCAGTGGTGCGCAGACACCAGTTTCGGTGGGTGGAGCTGGACAAGAAAGGTACAGTATCACGAAAACATCTCACAAACTCCAATAAGGAGACCTTACAGATTTTTGCTTTGTATGAATATAAGGCAAATAAGGACTTTCCATTTGATGTTTATGCACAATCCTTTATGATCACGGTTTTAACAGCATGTTGTAATAACAGAAGTGTCACATTAAATATACTTTGATATCATATTTTAAATCTCTATGTCCCCTAAACCTGTTTCTATGAAAAGGTTTTTTGTTTAGTGACAGTCATAATAAAAGCTTGAACTACATCTGAAGGTTTACACGTTCTTCACTATCTTTCATTGTAATTAGAGGGTAAGAATCCGACTTCTCCGAACATTGATGTGGCGTACAGACCTCGACGCCAAGACTGGCCTGGGGAACTCTATGAAAATGGCTCTTTCTACTTTTACAAGAGAAAGGACCTGGAAAACGGCCTTACACAGGTGGGTAGTTATCAAAATATGGTGAAAAACCTGTTCCTTGACTTCTCAGTCTCAGGCATAATTTTATAGCACAGTTATGTAATAAAAATATTTAAATAATTTAAAATAGACTATTTTATAATATAAAATAGGCTGATTCTATATTGTTTTACACATTTAATTTTTGTTTTTCAAGTCCCCGAAATGCTCCTTGTCCCCTTTCATCTGGTACATCACTTATGAGATTTACAGTTATTTATTTATTATATAATTATTATTATAATTTTTTTTTTTGTTTGAACAGAGGTAAGTATTTTGAAATGATTTTGACTCCATTTTAGAAAAAAGATTTAATAATCACTGATATCACAACCAGTCCTTCATTTGTGAGACAAACTAAAATAAAGTACATAAGTCAAATGTCAGGATGTTCATAAATACTTCCCATCACCTTTTATGAGAGAAAAACAAAGTGAACTCAACATTTTTCGAGAATGTCCCAAACTCAAAAAAATAACTCATTAGACAAACTCAATTTAATTGAGGGCAGGATATACACCCAACTCATAAAAACAAATTCAGGCAATGAAATGTAATTGAGTTGGTCCAACTCAATTTGATAAAATACCGTTTAAATGAAATTGATTAATTTATAAAATGACTTTTTATGCTTGTCAAACTTAAAATACAAAATGTCATTGGTAAATTAATTATAAGCAGTTTCTTTCCTCATTATACACAATGTATAATAACAAATAAGAATAGACTAGTGTCAGGCCTGACATTAGTATAGATTAAACATTAGCATGTGCCTAAACACAGGAACCACTCTGTTGTGTATAGTGACGACAAAATTCCTCTAAATGTCCAACATAACTGACCATTAAACACTAACATTACCAACATATTCCCCTTTTCTGAAAAACACATAAAATAACACTTAATCCCTAAATTTACTCTCCTAATGCTGTCCCTTGCAAAGCATGCTGGGAACTACAGATCCACCGCCCAGTTAGTTGTAAACAAAGATGATTCATGTAGTTTTAACACAAATGAATTAAGTAAACTTCAGTCTTAAATATATTAGGGTTGATTGAACACAATTAAATTAATTTGTGACAAAATTTTATAAAATTGTTCAGTTATTTTGATCTGTTCTGTGTTTTAGCTGGGCAAGATCGCTTACTATGAAATGCTGCCTGAGCACAGCGTTGATATCGACGTGGACATCGACTGGCCTGTCGCTGAGCAGAGAGTTCTGAGGTGGGGATTTCATCAAACTCTGTTTGTGACAAAACACAATAATGCAGATATAAATGCTGCCCTGTTCTGCAGGTTTGGCTACTTCGGCCGAGAGGAGAAAGCGGCGGTCAGGCTGTTTCTGTGTAAAGTGTCTGGCTGTTTGACGAGCAGTAAGATATACATGTCGGTTTCTGGAGAGGATCTTGTGGCCTTTAGTGCTCGAGACGTGGCAGGCGTACAGATGCTAAAGAGAGAAGATATAGAGGTACAGTTGTGTAGCCTGGGACAAATAATGGGGCAGAGTACCTTTACACTGTAAAAAAAAAAAAAATCATTTAGCAGTATAATACTGTAAAAATACTATGGTAAACACCTGATCATTTATTAATGGGAAGTTCCTTTACTATAGTAAAAACTGTAAATATAACAGGACATTTTAAGTATAATTTTACATTAAAATACTTTAAAATGAACAGACTTTGGATGTAAAAACATTTAAAAAAATAATCTTATTATTTACAGTAGCTATGTTTCCATCCACCTATTTTTATCAGTGATTTTTATGCAAATTGTGGGATATGCATAAATGGGATACCATACACAAAAAAAAAAAAAGAAAAAAAGAAAGTTCTGGCAACCACAGCTGCCGTTACTTTCCCCTTTTTATAGAGTAGCAACACCTATGGCCATTCACAAACCATTTCATTTGTTCATACATCTATTATTGTCAATAGCATGCAACGTTAAGAGCAGAAGAACATGTATTAAGAAAGTAAACAGGGATAATTTTGATTTCATGTTTCCTAACTTTCATCAGGTGATCCTCATATCCAGCGTGAACGAGCCGCTGTCCAGGGGTCTCCTGGAGAAAGTGTCCCAGCAGGCCGGATGTGGCCTCAGGATTGAAGAACAGCAGAAAGGGTTTGATGTGGAGCGACTGATGAAAGAGAAGAACCTGAGCTGGGATGAAGTGGCCTTCATGGGTGAGTGTCATGTTCAAAAATCCAGTGAGAATTAAGATAAAAAAAAATTATAGTTTAATGTTGATTCAGTTCAGTTCAATGTCGATGTTGCAAAATCCATCAATCAAAGTTATCATGAAATCAACTGAACAATTCCCTTTTTTTATATATTACAGTGTATATTATAAATGATTTTTCCATGCACATAATAATTTTTTTTAATTCATGTGCCCTCATAATCTTAAAATAAAAAACAAACACAGAAATTTGAGTTTAAATTACACAATATTAAGTTGATGTAATGATTATTATGTCAACAGAACTGAACAGATCCTGGAACCACATGCAAAATAATACAAATTTTATTGAGCAGTCTGTGATGTTTTCCCTCACAGGTTCAGAAGCTGAAGACGTAGAGATCCTGTCTCAGGTGGGGCTGAATGCCGTCCCATGTGACGCACCTGTGGCAGATCTCATCGCAGCGAAATACACCTGTCAGAGAACCGCCGGCCACGGAGCCGTTCGAGAGTTTGCCGAGTACATTCTGACGCTGAAGAAAAAGAGCTCGTCACACGTGAACCAGGATCACATTGACAGGGTTCATTTTTAAAGAGTATTCCAGTTTCTATTTTAAACAATCAGTTTGTGTTGCTGTTATAACATGACACTGGATGTAATTTGGATGAATAAAACACCTGTGTGTATCTGTGAGCAATAAAACAACTGTGTTCTACTTGAATTTACTTGATTTCTCTGTATATTTACTTGTTCCTTAAAAATCAAATGCAATGTTCATTTACTTAATGCCAATCCTTTTATATTAATGCTTAATATGCTGTGTGAATGTCCTCATTTCAGTGTCATCAAGGACAGTGTTGTGCAGGAGTAGTTTTCAATTGCCTTGTACATTTTTTGCTAGTCAGACGACTCTGGAAAGACACCGCTAAAATTATTCAATAATGTTTAAGGTGTGATTATTTTTATTTATGTATGTATGCATGCATGTGGATTCTACTTTTCAAAAGTTTGGGGTCAGTAAGAATTTTTTAAGGAAACTGATACTTTCAGCAAGGATCCATTAAATTGCTTTAAAAAAAAATAGAGTAGAGGCTGGCAAAGGTTGATTGTCTCTGGCATCTGTGTTGCTCCGCTCTGAATTCTAAGCTGAATTATATAATTTCTCAAGAGGCTGACTTACAATCCTTGAACAAATTTTTAGAACTTTGTTTTTACCATAACAGTCAAACTCGTACACTTTATAGAATTGCAATATTGCAGTATATGCATAATCACAGACATAAAGAACAGCAGAAACAAATTTTCTTACATCTATATGAGAGTATCTATATGATCTTTCCCAGATAACATATCTTCTATCATCACTTCTAAATACTTGTATGTTTTAACCTGTCCGCTTTTTTTCATCATGAATAACAACAGGCATTATATGAGTATCTTCGGGTTCGGCGAAAGAAGGCCGACCATTGCTATCTGCGCTCGTTTCGCAGATCGACTCAAGTTCAACGAGAATCTCCGCAGCTCAAGATGGCGCTAGTCAATGCTCGCTTCTTGGTAAATAAAACTTTTATCTGCAACGACTTCATCATTTCAAATGATCTGGAATTCTTTTTTGTGACTGAGTCATGGGTAAAATCAGGTGACCTAAGTCCTTTCTCTGATCTTGTTCCTCCTAACTTTGAATTTTTTAATACCCCTCGTCCTACAGGGCGAGGAGGAGGTCTTGTGACGGTTTTTAAAAACAACTTGCAATGCAGATTACTGACTACTGCCAGTCCTAATAGCTTTGAGGTTCAGTTGATTCATCTGAATACCTCTAATTCTGTACTGATTATTCTAATCTACCGACCACCGGCATCGAACAACAATAATTTTATTGAAGAATTTGCTGACTTTTTGGGGGGAATTCTGACTAAATATGACTGCATTCTAATTTTGGGCGATTTCAATATTCATGTCTGCTGTGCAGATAATGCCTTAGCAAAGGATTTTTTAAACCTTCCTTATATCTTCACTAAACTTTGTACAATGGGAAAATGGCCCCACTCACTGTCTTGGTCATACATTAGATTTGATACTGACTTATGGTTTATCTGTTGCTGATGTTGTCACTAGTGACATTTCCCTTTCCGATCATAAACCAGTGCTGTTCTCTACTATTCTCCCTTCTTTACCCAGTACCAAACCAGCTCAAGCTGGTCTCGTACTCTGACTGCACAATCTTGTAATGCATTTTCTAAAATGTATCTGGAAGAACATCAACCTCTCACCTCGGACTCTGTTCCGTCTCACTTGAGTGTTGATGATCAAGTGCAACTGTTCAATAATAGATGTCATAATATTTTAGATGTTATTGCACCTCGAAAGCTCATTAATTGGAAATGCAAATCCCAACCATGGATAAATAATGATATTCGGGAACTCAGACAGCAATGTCGTCAGTGTGAACGAAAGTGGAAGAAGGATGGGCTACAGGTATCATATGAAATACTGAAGGCCTCGTTACACAATTTAGGCTGCCAAGATCGCAAAAGCGAAATATTTATCAGACATCATAGCCCAAAATTCATACTGTTCTAGAATTTTATTTTCAACGATAGATTCTGTCTTAAACCCCCCGATGCAGATATTTCCAGAGGTTTCATTTTCATTATGCGAAAACTTTCTTAAGTATTTCCTAGATAAAGTTAAAAACGCACAGGTTCAATTATCTACAATGTCAAATTCCATTCCAGACCCCATATTATTCACTACTCAATGGAGCGATTTTGAACTAGTCTCCTCACAGACATGTAAAGAAATCGCTCTAAAATAAAAAAAAACACCTTTTCTCCCCAGGATGTTTTGCCCTCACGATTCGTAAAACAAATCTTTGACACCATTGGATCTGATCTAGTAATAATAATAAACAACTGTCTTTTGAATGGGACAGTTCCTGACTGCTTTAAATTAGCTTCAGTATCACCGATCCCTAAGAAGCCTTCGCCTGATCCTTCAGTTTACTCAAATTTTCGACCAATCTCCAACTTGCCGTTTTTATCCAATTTTTTTTATTTTTATTGTATTTACGCAGCTTCAAAACTACTTGAATAGTAATGGTATTTCAGATATCTTTCAGTCTGGTTTTAAAACCTTACATAGCACAGAGACTGCCCTTTTGAAAGTTTATAATGACATTTTAATGTCCACTGATGCTGGTAACACCACAGCTCTAATAATGTTAGATCTCAGCTCTGCGTTTGATTTTGTTGATCATTGTATCCTCCTGTATCGCTTGGAGCATTACATCGGTTTAAGAGGCACTGTACTCGACTGGTTTCGGTCCTTCTTGTCTAATAGAAAATTCTCCGTAAATATAGGGAAGCATTCTTCTACTGTAGCACATGTTATAGGCTATGTGGTGTCCCTCAGGGTTCAACTTTAGCACCGTTGCTGTTTTCTTTGTACATGTTACCCATAGGTTCTATATTTAGAAGATTTGGAGTTTCTTATCATTGCTATGCTGACGACACGCAGCTTTATATACCATTTAAGCGCAATGACAGGTCGGCCATAAATCAATTGATGGAATGCCTTCAAGAATTGAAAGCATCCCAGATAGCAAACAGTCATTGAAACTATGTTAAATCAACATTCCGTTTTCAACATTAAGTCATTGAATCAACATCGAACTCTGATGTTGATTCTACATCATTTTGCACCCTGTTTTAATATTGAAACAACGTTGAAATCCTGTCCATAGATCAACGGAATTTCAATGGTATTTCAATTATCATGAATATTGAAACAATGTTGAAATTTCAACTGAACTAAGGATCAACGTGATTTCAATGGAATTTCAATCGTTTTTAAATGTTAATTTTAAATGTAATGCCATAAATTAAATAGCCTGCTTTATCTACAGCCAGGATGTTAAAAAGTCATGGAACATTTAATTCACTATATTAATTCCATTGCATTACACTATAAGTGTTATTATTAATAAAGTATTCTGTTCAGTGCAAAAAAAAAAAAATTACACTATTATATATCAAGAGTCTTCAGACAGATGTATAAATCCAAAGTTTATTTACAAATGGGCAAAATGACTCCTTTAAAACATATGCCAGATGTGTAAAGGTCAAATTATCACATTCACGAGGTGTTGCACAGAAGGAAAAAATTAAATGCAAAAAATTATCAAATTTGCCTAGACATGAACAAATATGACAGGTAGATTTGAACAAGATTGCAGAAAACTACTTGTTGACAGTTGTGTATCATCCATGAATGCAGTTCCTCTTTGTCCCATCAGCGAGCAGGTAGTAGTAGTCTTTGAGTATATCAGCATCACCGGCAGCGAGCAGGTACGCTGTGGGGTCTCTTTAATGCAATCAAGGTGTTCTTGTATGCTGGTCCCTGCCAAAGACAAAAATAACATAAAGTCAGCTCTCCAATTGGCCGTCTTTATATTAGTTTTCCACAATACAATCAACCCAAATGGCAATATTTTTAGGCAGACAATAGGTCCAAATTTACCTTTTTGAAGACAAGGTGTTGTTCAGCTTGATATGAGGACATCTATCCAGGTCTCTTGCAGCCTTGTGGTGATGGTAGAATCAAATCAAGGAGGAGACGAATCGATGCAAGATCGCTGCCCCATTCTAAATAACAGATGTGACAACTTCAGCAAAAAATGCATGAACGCGTATAGATAATCTTTTTCTGAACTATAGTCTAACCTGAATCATCAGTTTCATCACCTTTCATAGCAGATTCTGCAGAGTCGATCAGGTCCTTGAAGGTCTTGGGAGAAGCCTTTTCAGGAACTTAGCTGAGGTCTTCTAACCAAAAAAAACAAAACAAAACCATCATCAAACAGTTACATAGCATAATGACAACCATATCTCTCTCAGATGATCCATTCTGTTGAGATGATTGTGTAGTCACAGAGTAGTGCCGTTCACACCTGGCATTAACAATCATCTTGGGTGACGCACAAGTGAACAACTCGAAGTACAGGTGTAAACGCACCCAAGATGCATTGAGATTCGATTGTTCTGATGAGGTCTAGGCCACGTTATTTTATTAAAGGGTTTTTCACTCTTTGAAACACAAATGAAGATATTTTTGATGAAATCTGAGAGCTTCCTGTCCCTCCATTGACAGTCCACACAATTACCACTTTGATGCTTCAAAAAGTTCATCTTAAAATTATTCCATATGAACCAAGCAGTTTAGTCCACATTTGCTTTTTCTTCTGTTTATGTTTGTTGATTAATGTTTATACGTGAATAAAAGTCTAAATTCAATCTCATCACAAAGCGAGCGAGTCTCTTCCGAAAATTTGGACTAAACCGCTCAATTCATACAGGTTATTTTTAGGATCTCTTTATCAACTTTTTGAAGCATCAAAATGGTAATTGTGTGGACTGTCAATGGAGGGACAGAAATTGCTCGGATTTAAAATATCTTCATTTGAGTTTCGAAGATAAACGAAAGTCTTTTCATGACATGAGGGTGAGAAATGACAACAATTTTACACTTTTGGGTCAACTAACCCTTTAACTTTTTGTTATAGTGATTGATGTGTCATCATGAATTATGGCAATAAATACACATAAATCACCCAAGACACATGCAAATTCCAGGTCTGAACAAAGGCATTGTGTGATTGCCCAGTTAGGTTTAAATTTTTCATGTTCATTCGTCATGTAATAAAATATATATATATATATATATATATATATATATATATATATATATATATATATATATATATATATATATAAAATGACACTCACAATTCTGGATTCATCTTCAGCATTCTGTTGCTGTCGTCTTCATTTCTCTTGCTTGCTTTCTGTTGCAATCTCATGAGAGGAGCTTTCTTCACTTGACTAGTCGAGGCCAAATCTATTGAAAAAAAAGAAAAAGTCAGTTGAGGCTAATATTTCCAAAATTCAGTAATGTAATACAATTTAAATTAGGGCTGTAAATATGGTAACATAATTGTGATTACCCTTAATTTTGATTATGCTGAGAGCTTTCTATAAAGCATGTGTGTCAAAATGTAAAATTATTTATATTCACACATCTACACTTGTAGATGTACACTTCTTATTCACATATTCAAGTTAATAGCCACAAAACCTTGAGCATTGTTCACATGGAGGCCTGAAACAGTTTAAATATGCATTTAATCTGATTATTAAATACATTTATATAATTTAAATGAGTAAATTGAGTAATAAGGCATCTTAAATTGAACTTGGTGTACTACATTAGATTTTAAGACATGTTTAGAATTTATTTTACCCATAATTTATTAATGATATTTATAATGTGAACAGAAAATACAGATTCATAATAATAAAATACAGACAGATAAATAGTTAGGACATAATTTATCCCAAAATAACATGCAGTATGAATTGACAAAGAATGATTTCAAGCTAAAGTACCTGTTTGCTCTGCCAGTGCTTGCACAAATACCTGTAAACTAAATTGGAAGACAGACGGATTTACAGATTAGCTTTAACTCACTTTCACAATGTTTGAATTTAACAGTCATAAAAAAAACTTGATCGTAACGTTAGTAGACTATGTTTGTGTCTTGACTCTTGACGCTGATATGACGACATGATATTCAGTGCTAAGAACAAAATAGAGATGATGTAATTCACACTTACAAAGGGCAAATAAAAAGTTTTTAAACGCTTCCCCACCTCGGTCTACAAAAAGACTGCATTTGTTGTTTGCACTGCGCGCTACAAGACACTGAACGTAAACAAGCTGTTAATAATGCGCATGCGTCACAAAAACGGAATTGTTAACGCGTTCATGTATAACACAACCACTTTTATACACACAAAACACATATAAAATTACCTGGACTGGACTCGGAGGTTTTGCTAATTTTATAACCTAGAAGAGAACCACGAAGTACTTTTGGCAGATTTTGACACGTTGGTAAAACAAAAATTATTTCAGTGACTGCAGCACTACGTCAGTTACTAGTAGTAACTTACTACACTAACCATCATGTTAATGATCAGCCTAACAGTATTTGATTTGGTACAATTCATTCATATATCGAACATTAAGCAAGCTTACCTGTACGATTGTGCCAAGGGTCCAGAAATAAGCTGTGTCCGGTGCAGTATGTTGGTGTTGATCTCCCGGTCAACCAAAAATCGATGCATTTTCAATCGTATTTCCCGGTCAACTATATGTCGATGACTTTTCAACAACAGCGTCGTTTCCCGGTCAACTATAAATCAATGACTTTTCAACACATTCAGCGATCGCCCGGTAAACCAAATATCAATGCTTAATCAATCATAAAGATATAACTATAGATCAATGTTGTTCCAATATTGTTGCCATCAACATTAATAACATCAGGTTTTCATCGATATGGTAACAGTGATTCAACATTTATTTTGCATTGAAATTTCAATGTCAACCATAATGATGATTCAGATGGAAAAACAATGTTTATTCAATGTTGGCTTGCTGTCTGGGATGGCTCAATAATAACTTTTTCCATTTGAATGACAACAAAACTCAAATAGTCCTGTTTGGGCCAACTGAGAACAGTGATTTGAGCAATGTTGACTTGGGTTCTCTCACTTCATATCGTTCGTTTGCTGCAAAGAATCTAGGTTTCATATCCCAGCAAACATTGGTCCGACGGCAACGTCGTGTCCCTGGCCAAAAATAGTCGCGGTAGGACGGCATAAATCGGTAAAAATATGTAACACAGAACATTTCCTAAAAATGCATTCAGATACATTTGTACATGTCTACAGTTATCTGGGGTTGCATGTATAGTTGTTATTTTGACTTTTAGCTACGTGCAGTTCAATATCTACCCTAGTTGTGTATCGGTTGTGAGAGGACGTCACCTGGCGACGTCTTTTACACGTGCGTTTATAGTCCATCATGACCCTCTATGAAATCCATGTTGAAATATGCAAAACAAATATGCTTAATCCTTGCATGATTAATACTGCAATAACCCAGCACACATTGGTCCGACTGCACGTACGTCGTGTCCCTGGCCAAAAACAGTCGCAAGTGGACTTCCACTAGGTGACGTCCTTTACACGTGCATTTATAGTCCATCATGACCCTCTATGAAATCCTATGAAATATGCTAAAGCAATTATGCATACACCTTGGTCAACACTACAATAATTAAGTTAAGTGCCCCAAGTAGTTTTTAAGAGGTTCTGAAAAGACGTACACTGACGTCAAAACTGCTGCCGAGATGTTGTAACAAATCTCGCGATATTGCAAAATCCCGCGATAGGATGTAGTGTATTATCTCGCGATTTGGGGCGTTTTCTTTTTGAACAACCACCGTACCACGAGGCGAGCAGGACTTGAGGGCGCATCGTGTGTTGCAGAATTACAGAAAGTCGACGAATTACAAAAAACCTGCTTTTGGGTAAGTACATTTTGTGTTATTTTATAAATGTGATTGAGTTTTACTTGTTTTACTCGAAGGAACCAAAATAAATGATTCACACATTGTCAACTGAGATGTAGTTTGAGTTTGGATAAAATTAGCTAGTAGGCTAAAAGTTAATCGGGTTAAAGGCAGGGTTCTATACATTTTGCGACTATTTTTCCTGCTGGTGTGACCAAATTGTGTTATATGTCGCGCTGGCGCGACCGCAACGTTGCCCAGCAACGAATGGTAAACAAAATGAAAGCGGAACGAAACTACGCTACTCGTTTGTGCTTCACGGACAGTTTATTGGTTCGGACCAATAATAGTCCACAAATCATTTAAACTTGTAGGAAAACATATATATATATATATAGTACCAGTCAAAAGTTTGGAAACATTACTATTTTTAATGTTTTTGAAAGAAGTCTCTTATGCTCATCAAGCCTGCAGTTAAAAAAACAAACAAAAAAACAAAAAACAGTAATATTATGAAATATTATTACAATTTAAAATAATGGTTCTCTTTTTTAATATATTTTAAAATGTAATTTATTTTTGTGATGCAAAGCTGAATTTTCATCAGCAAGTACTCCAGTCTTTGGTGTCTTATGATCCTTCAGAAATCATTCTAATATGATGATTTGATACTCAGTTATTATCAATGATGGAAACAGTTGTGCTGTTTAATATATTTTTTTGGAATACTTTTTTCAGGATTCATTGATGAGTAAAACGTTAACAGCATTTATTCATAAAAACAACATTTATTCCAAATAAAAACATTTCTAACAATATAAATCGTTACCATCACCTTTTATCAATTTAACGCATCCTTGTTGAATTAAAGTACAAAATAGTTATTGTTCCCAAACTTTTGAACGGTAGTGTATATTGTTACAAAAGATTTCTATTCTAAATAAATAGTTCTTTTTAACTTTTTATTCATCAAATAATCCTGAAAAAAGTATCTCAGGTTATAAAAAAAATATTAAGCAGCACAACTGTTTCCAACATTGATCATAAATCATCATATTAGAATGAATTCTGAAGGATCATAAGACTCCAAAGACTGGAGTACTTGCTGATGAAAATTCAGCTTTGCATCACAAAAATAAATTACATTTTAAAATATATTAAAAAAGAGAATTTTATTTTAAATTGTAATAATATTTCATAATATTACTGTTTTTTTTTTTTTGTTTTTTTTTAAACTGCAGGCTTGATGAGCATAAGAGACTTCTTTCAAAAACATTAAAAATAGTAATGTTTCCGTACTTTTGACTGGTACTGTATATATATGCTCTTTTTAAAATATATTAACTTACATTATTTTGATTGTGGTGTCACATTTAGATTCAGCAGCTGTCCAGAGTTGGTGGATCTGTAAACAAAGTCATGAACAGGTCTGTTTTTACCTTTAATTGTTTGAGTGTATTGCTGCATACTATTTATGGTGAAAAATGTGTGTGTGTGAATCATGTAAAATGCCTTAATAGCAAATTTCAATATGAGGGGTTGTGGTCAAAAGAAGCCATTCAAAGCTACACCTTTGTATGATGTAATTTTGGCCTTATGACATTCAAAAAAAATCTTTGTATAATATTAATGTAATTTTTATTAACTTGTATCTATTCAGGGGACATTCTTTAAAAGACCACCTGTCTTTATCAGAAATGTCCTTTTCACATTTACACAGTTGCATACCTAGTTAAGGGTCTCTCTTAAGGGCACCACAGTATTGAAGAGGGCTTTTTTTATTAAGTTCATGTCATTTACCTCAAAATTAACCTTTTTGTTTGTTTGTTGTTTAACCATATTCTCTTCCCTCAGATGCTGTGAAGATGAGGAGCCCAAATGCTAGACTCAGACATTGATGCAGCAATGGCAGAACACCTGAAGCACACTCCAAGAAGAGTTGGGGGTGGTGGATATAAAAAATGAGCCATAAACAAAACCATAAAGCCATAAACCAATTTCATAGACTCTAAAAACTTTTATTTATGGCTGTTTAACAGTAATGCAAGACTGCTAGTAACTGGAAGTTAATACTGCCAAGGCTCTGACACAGTGATGGAATATTATAGAAAGACTGTAACGTATAATGTGTTGACTGTTCCTGTACTTTTGTTATATTCTAGTTTGATTGCATGGCTGCTTAACCTTAATGTAAAACTGTTAGAGAAATGCCATTGCCACAGAATTTACCACATTGAACTATTTTTAGTATCTTTCTTTTAATCCTGGCTGTTTAACAACTGGGAGACAATTTCAAGTGTAATATTCACAATAAAATGTTGTGCTACATTACGACATTCTTTTTGTTTGCTTTAGTCCACAAATAATGTGTTGATGTACACGTGTTAAAACCGTTCTATTGACGTCCAGGTCTGACCGGACCGATTTTGGACCTTTTTAGAACCTTTGTCAAGTTCAGATGTGTAAAACCAGTATAGGTGCGATTTATTTTATTTGTAGGCTTATATATACACCTACATTTGGCAGCAACGCACCTTATAAACATCCAGAAGAAGACTAATTCTGACGTCCAGGGACGCGCTGAAGAGACGTGGAATTCACGGCCAGATGACGTCAAAGACGTCGGTTCAACTTTCATTTTGGAACTATTTTTCAACCATGACGGGACGTGTCGAACGGACGTCTTTTCAACGGTCATTACACGTCCAAATGTTTGCTGGGATTGGATAGTGGACTAAAATTTAACAAACAAATTAATACAGTTGTCAGTTCCAGTTTTTACCACCTCAGGAGACTAGCGAAAGTTAAACCATTCCTAAGCAGGAACAGTTTGAGATCGTAATTCATGCTTTTATTTCATCACGGATTGATTACTGTAATTCGCTATATCAAGGGCTACCTGCTTCATCTATCCACCGGCTTCAACTGGTCCAAAATGCAGCTGCCCGTCTGCTTATAGGCATTCGCAAACGGGAGCACATCACACCTACATTACGCTCACTGCACTGGCTACCTGTTCAGTATCGTTTTGAATTTAAAGTCTTGTTGTTTGTGTATAAATCATTAAACAATCTCGCTCCTCAGTACCTTACTGAGTTGGTTATGGAACACAAACCAGCCAGACTGCTCAGATCACAGACCAATTATCTGTTACGAGTACCCAGATCCAGATTGAAATGCAGGGGCGCCAGAGCCTTTGCAATAGCTGGCCCCAGGTTATGGAACAATCTGCCATTACACATCAAAACAGCGTCCACAGTGTTGGAGTTTAGAAGTCTTTTAAAAACCTATTTGTACTCTTGTGCGTTTAATGTCTTGTGAAAGTGATTTTAGTGATGTCTTACGATTTTAATTCTATGGGATGGACCTAGATATATCTTGTACAGCACTTTGGTCAACCAAGGTTGTTTTAAATGTGCTTTATAAATAAAGTAAACTTGAAACTTGATCGTCACAGAGTCAGCCACACCGTCACAGCCCCAGTTATCCCCTAATCACCAGGACCCGCCCACTCATTCACAATCACCAGATTACTGACTCGCTGCACCTGCACTCCCTCATCAACACAGCCTATATATTCACAGTTCCCTTTCGTGGTCACTACGAGTTACGTTGTGACGACGAATGTTGTTTCGCTTAGAAAGCCTCTCACCTTTGAGTATTACAAAACGAGCCAATGGCAAGGAAAGGCCATGGTTCTGCGGAATTTGCATTGCGTAACTCCGCCCCATTACATGGGCATATAAGGAAGTACACTAGCAACATGCAGATATGTTTCTTCGCTGAGGAGCCGAGACTGAACTCAGGCGTTCCAGCGGTACAGCAGAAGTGTCAGGGAGATGTAACATCTCTGTTCCCTACTCAGGGAACGAGGGTTACATATGTAACCAAGACCTTCCCTTTTGTGGTCACTACGAGTTAAGTCGTGATGACGAATGGGGTTCCCAGTCTAATCACGCCACCTCGGCTGTCTTCCAGTGCCCTGCGTAAGTCTGAACTCCCTGTCGTGAGACTGGCACGGACGAAACACTGGGGTGTCCAGTCCGCAGGGTGGAATGTTTCAACCCCAGGGGTGGCAAGGTGGCTTGCCAAGGGAAAGACACATGCTCAGAGAGGCTTACCGTGGAAATACACATGTGGGGGTCGCCCAAGGGTACCCTGTAGGTAGCCCAAGGGTACCCAAGTACCCTGTAGAAAGCTGAGGTTCATCCACGGGGTGAAGGTCTGACAGCAGGTCGGAGTCATTGGTACTCGGAGCGTGTCGTGTTGCCATTCCCACCTCGGGACTCGATCGCGAAGCCAGAGCTGAAGCGGTCTCATATGAAGCAATCCAAGCAGCGTGGCTGCGGCTGCGGATGCCATATGCCCCAGGAGCCTCTGAAATAACTTCAGTGGAACCGCACTCTTGCCCTCGAACTGTCTCAGGCATCTTGACCGGAAGCCTGTGGAGGGATCGGTTCAAGATGCGCAGGTCCAGGATTGGCCGTAACCCACCGGTTTTCTTGGGTACAATGAAGTAGGGGCTGTAGAAGCCGGACTTCATTTCGGCTGGATGGACAGTCTCGATCGCACCCCTCGCCAGTAGGGTGGCGACATCCGCTCGCATGACAGGGCTCGCATTGCCACCGACCATGGTGTAGCAGACTCCCTGGAAGCGGGGAGGAGACCGCGCGAACTGAATCGCATAGCATGTTTCACACCACTCTGCTAAATAAACACTGTTTTCACTATAACACCTGTCTGTCTCCTGTGTTGTGACAAGTACCAGATGTAGACCCAAATATAATCTCCTCTGTTTAACTTGTATTAATAACAAGTTCATTATTCATGCACCACTCTACCAATTTAGTCACACCCTGTTGATGTAGCCCATGACTGTCCAAGTCCTTCAACACAGATATTACCACAGTCATTAGAGTACTTCAAGATATACTGATCTATCGTTTCAGTTTTCGGCAGTCGTCTAACTGACATGATAAATACATATATCTTGAAGTATTGAGGTGGGAAATTTGTACTTCCCTTTTTTTAAATTTGCCTCCCTCCCCAACTGTTGTTGGTTCTTAAAGTAGGGTTGTTTGCTCCCCTTGGGTGCTGCGTAAAGTCTCTCTAGTATGATTCATGTTCAAGAACCTGACAGGTAGAGGTAGTTTGCCTGGTAGCATTCTCCCAAGTTATTTTGCACTCAATAACTTAGACCAGTGATTTGAGCCTTTTATAGATCCTGGAGAAGTACCTTTGCTCAGGCAGAGCGCTCTCCCCTAATTGCTCTAGGGTATTTAAGTAGAGCTGAAGCTTGAGTTTTGATGGCGCGAGTCTTTGGCAATTATATTATGTCGCTCTCATGTTTGCATCCCTTCAAATGAAGTCGAGGGTTGCAATCTCCTAGAAGTAGTGGTAATATCGAAGGTTGTAGATCCGGGTTTCTCAAACTCGGTCCTGGAGGGCCACTGTCCTGCACAGTTTAGCTCCAACCCTGATCAAACACACCTGAGCAAGCTAATCAATGTTTAATATTTTGAGCCGATTTTAGAACACGTATAGTGTGATGCATCGCTAATAAAAAGTGCACATAATAGTCATAATACACTGACCATACAATGGAATTCAAGGGTGCGAAGACACAAAGGCCGAGAAAAAAAATGGAAACGACTTACGAGATCAGGTAAAGACAAAAAAAGAAGGAATCACTGAAGAATGCGTCACGTGTTTCTGTTCAGTGTATTAGAGTGTAGTGTATGATCCTCAGTCCTGTAGTGATGCCCAGCTTTTTTCTCAAATCATTTACAAAGTCGGCAAGTGTATGATGCCTGCTATTTAAAAATCTTTTCAGATTTTAAAAGTCATGTAGTGTAGGCTATTCCAGCCTTTACTGTGCGTTCACACCGGACGCGAATAGTGCGTCAAATTCGCGTCTACCGCGTCTAGTTTGACGCTTGACCACTTTGTGTTAATTCGCGTGTCTAACGCGCGTAAAAACAAAAGTTTGAAGCGAAATTTACGCGCGTCAGAGGTGAAAGTTTTGGCGGCCATCTTTTTTAGATGTTTATCGAGCATTAGCATTAGCATTAATCGAGAGAGTCACCGCTCGTATATGCTCTGGAGAGCAGAAACAGCTGCGTAGGGGACATTGTCGCTGTACTCGGGTCCACCAGACCCTCCAGAGGGTTTCAGGAGTTTCACAATTTGCTCCAGGAGCTAGGTTTGGTGGACCTAACGGTGAGGACGCTGACGAGGACAGCGTAGGCCGTAAGGCCTCGGCCTCGAGTGGTCGCTGCCTGACGAGCCCGCGCTCTACAGCCCGGCGCGAGGTTCACCCTCGCCCGCACCCACCTAATCTGTCATTTATTTTTGTTTTGATAATAAATGGAGCCAGCCTCCAAAAGTGAAACCTGTCCTGTGATTTTTGTTTTTATACACTAAATTGTGTTTGTTGTCTTTACATTAGAATAATAATGTTTCATATAATCTAGAATAGATATGGAATAAATAGCATTCAATACAAAATGAGTATCTCTCATATATTGAAATCGAGTTTTTATGTGAAAGATTTGCTTTGTTGTGCATTTTAGTCATATTACAAAATGTATTGAGGCCAAACATAAAATAACATTATAAACTGTCACTTCACCACGTGACAGCAGCAAGCAGGCTCCTGATTGGTTAACGCGGCGCGAATTGACGCAGAAGTTCAGATTTTTCAACTCGGGCGGCAGACGCGAATTCGCGTCAAACGCGTGAATGCACAGATAGCACTAATAAAATCAGTAACGCGTAACGCGCTTATGGTGCGTGTCCACTGGCGCGGAGCGGAGCGAGCGTTTTCAATTCATTCCTATGGAAGTCGAGCTTCACGCTCACGCAGTGCATTTTGGGATTGACAGCGGACCGGAGAAAGCGTTGAGAGCGACCGAGAGCGTCAAAAGGTTGGGCAGTTCTCGACTTTATGCAAATATCAAGCGAAAAACGCGGTCGGCATCCAATTGTTGTGAGGTTCGGGATGTGACGTCTGTCTTGAGATTTTAAAAATATGCAAATTGGGCCGGAGTTTATGCTGGATTTAGTGCGGAAATCATTTTGTTTACAAATTAGACGCTTTGCAGTTGTTATGTAAATATTTCATTTTGGATGTGTTTATTGTGATTATATTGGCTGGTTTTATAAAAGTTTATACAATTGAAAGGATCTTTGTTTGGTGCATTTGGAAACAAAGTTGGTCTATTTCTAAATGTAATCGCGTGCATCTCTAATAATTATACTGTGCGTGTGTTGTAAAAAAACAGAGATTAAACACACTCGCAACAGACACACCCCAAAGCGGAGGCGTTTATAGCGTTTCCAGCGGCACTGAGCGGAGTTTTGCCGCTGTAGTGGACACGCACCGTTAACGCGCCAGACGCTCAATTCGCGCTATTCGCGCGAACTTGACGCGCGAATGAGGCGTATTCGCGTCTACCGCGCCGCGCTCTACGCCTCATTCGCGCCGCAGGAATTTTTTACGTGCGTAACGCGTCTTTGCATTGACTTAACATTGAAATCACTCGCGCCTGACGCGCTATTCGCGTCCGGTGTGAACGCACCATAACGGTGCGTGTCCACTACAGCGGCAAAACTCCGCTCAGGCCGCTGGCAACGCTGTAACGTCTCCGCTTTGGGGTGTGTCTGTTGCTGTTGTGTTTAATCTAAGTTTTTTTCAACACACGGACAGTATAATCACCAGCAATGCACGCGATTACATTTAGAAATAGATAAGCTTTGTTTCCAAATGCACCAAGCAAAGATATCCTTTCAATTTGATAAACTTTTATAAATCCAGTCAATATAATTACAATGAACACGTCAAAAATAAAACCTTTAACATATAACAACTGCAAAGCGTCTAATTTGTAAACAAAATGATTTACGCACTAAATCCAGCATAAACTCCGGCACAATTTGCATATTTTTAAACTCTCAAAACAGACGTCACATCCCGAACCTCACAGCAATTGGCTGCCGACCGCGTTTTTCGCTTGATATTTGCATAAAGTCGAGAACTGCCCAACCTTTTGACGCTCTCGGTCGCTCTCAACGCTTTCTCCGGTCCGCTGTCAATCCCAAAATGCACTGCGCGAGCGTGAAGCTCGACTTCCATAGGAATGAATTGAAAACGCTCGCTCCGATGCGCTCGCACCGTGCCAGTGGACACGCAGCGTTAGTAAGAGCTCTGAAGTAAGAGCTAAATGAGTTCCACCAAAACGAGTTCCTAGAACTAAAATCGTTCCTAGTTCCTGCAGTGCGAACACGCCAAAAAACGGGTACTTCCGCCAATAGTTGTAGGAACTAGGTTCCTCTGGTGCGAAAGCCCCTTATGTTTGAGCAAATTCACAGCTTAGTGAGGCTGGCATTCCCTCAGCATGCCATATTGGGTTTTGGTATCCCTATTCACACTTTGCAGTCACGTGACTACCATGGATACCTGGTGGGCAACAAACGCTGACAAAATGGCGACGAAGTGACCAGCCAGGGGAATTGCAGCCTTGCAAATTTCCAGTTCTACAATCAATTAACTACTTAGACCATATGTCACCAAATGTTACAATTAGACATCAAGAAAAGATTAACATACTCGGTGTGATCCATACACAGCACCTGCTGATGTTTTCATTGCTTTGAAGCTGGCAAAGTCTCTACCAGACTTGGAGTTTGGAGATATTTCTTATAGAGAATCCGTCACCTTACACCGCACAAAAAATGAAAGCCTACAAAAGTACAGATAGCTATCTTTTTTTTCAAGAGTGGATGGGTTAACAACGCTGTCATGGGAGGTGAAAAACAGGAATATCTTCATAATCAAAGCAAAGGTGAGTATTACTAGTTAGCTAGCTAATGTTACCCGTTTGCTAATGTTTGTACAGTATGTTTGTTGCTATACACAAAGTGACATCTGTTCCATCGTGTGATGAAGTCTTCAGCTGAATATGTACACCCTGCCTGCCGGCGAATGACAGCTTGATAAGTAGGCTAGTAAAAAAAATGTATTATCTCCTCTGCGGTTAGTGCATCCAATCGCACAACAACTATCTGGCATGCCGTTTACACCTCAAAACACCAACTTTTGTATAGTAAAACTGGCGACGTCCTGGCAAGATCCTTGATTAGTTTACTGGGTTTCGTTGCTGGAGAACGACGTTCTTGCCCGCCAGCCAGTACTTGTGACGTCACGTGCAAAGTATGAATAGCATCAACTCTATCTCTCTCAATCAAAGTCAGATAAAGGCTGTAATCTGATCCTGTGTCATAAGTGATAAACTTGATATATTTGGCACAGTGTTTCAGTTGAAAATAATAGATACTGAGATGTTAAAAGAAATTATTGCCATTAATAGGGCGTTTGTTAAATGTTTCAGGTAAAACTAAATGGCTTTAAAGAGATCTTTAAATACAGACCTTAAAAAATAGAAGTGACATTCTTGACTAGTTTATTCTGACCAGTAACTTTTTTTCCCGTCTCATCTTAGTCTTCACCATGATACAGGTGACTCCAGTTTGTGTAAAGTAAACAGATGTTTAAGATGTTTGACGTATTTGCATGCGCATCCCTGCCACCCCACCCATTGTAAAATACTTTCGTTTGTGGCGGATGGGTCTTAATCTAAATAGGTGCTTATACCTAGGCCTACTATTAATATATTTTATGAAAAGAAAAAGACAGTGATGAGCAAAGACATCTGATTTTTTTATATAATTTAGGTTTAATTTACAAGAGATCTTGTTATGAATGTTTACATATCTGTCCTGGAAAACAACACAAAATAAGAAAATCATTCTTTGTAGTGTAGAAAGGGTTAAAAACAATTCCCCCACTATTTACCATAGTTAGTGGAAACACATAGATTTATTAATCAATGCATCGCGCGTTCAGAGCTTTATAAGCGCTAAATTCCCGCCTGAACTGAATGGACCAATTATCGGCGGTTCGGCTCAATATGTCCGAGCCTGGTTTATTTAGTGGTGCACCCGAAGCACATAGGGGAGAGCGGGGCACAACCAAACGCTTTTTGACTTTTTCAGTTTGTGTAAATCTACTCTTTTCACACTTGTCTAGTACAAATATGTTGTCTTGTTTCATTAATACAGTGTATTCTTTAATTATTTACGTCAAAAGAATAGAAGTGAAATGTGACAGAGTTGGCATGTTGTGAGCATAATACGTTTTAACATGATCATATCACAGCTTAAAATGTCATCTGATCTTAAATCAAATTATCCAAGACAAACTAAAATATTTTGGTAATAAAAGACAAGTATTAATATAATTATTTTTTCTTCATATAAAATAATAGCTTTTTTTTGTTTTGTTTTTTTTGACTATGACAATGAACACACAGCAAAACAGCTATAGCCTACAGCATATGTCAAAACATCGCAGGCAAATATGAGGAAACACATTCATAAATTCAGAAAAACACAGAGCTGAACACAACACTCCCACACACAGCATCCCAGGCCTGGAGACAAATACAAGCCAGACTGAATGCTGTACATTTCTTGAAAAAAATATTTCTGCATATTCAGGTTCTTCCTCTCAGTCTTTATACAACTGTTTCTCGTGGTTTCTCAATATAACTTCATAAAAGTTAATTATGCCAATTGCATCGGTAACTGAATGCAATAGCAAGTTCTAATAACAGGGCACATTTTAACGCAGTGTTAGAACGGATTCACGGTTGTGCTTGTGCCCTGCATGGATGTGTCTAAAGCCCCCTTTTTCTGGGGTGTTCCTGTCATAGTTTTCATACAAATATGCCTTGTATAATTTGTATAAAACATTTTTTATTAAAAAATGAAACATGAACATGAAACATACATTATCTACGGAGCCCCTGAGGGGACCTGTGAAAAAGAAAAAAAAAATAGGACTTTCGCGTGCGCACGAGAAACTTTCGGTTTGCGTTATAGCGTCATTAATACAAATGTGGAAATATGGATGATGTATATATCATTTATGTTGTTGTTTGACATGTTTTGAAGTGTATATTTTAGCAAAAATCTCAAGCAAGGTGCTATTAAAGACAAGACTTAGAGGCATATTTTAGTCACAA
Source organism: Leuciscus idus (assembly GCA_021554675.1). Taxonomy (NCBI): domain Eukaryota; kingdom Metazoa; phylum Chordata; class Actinopteri; order Cypriniformes; family Leuciscidae; genus Leuciscus; species Leuciscus idus. Next base: position 6,947,595 of record CM038643.1, read on the forward strand.
TTCAAATAATTGTATTAAGTTTGAATATAGGCCTACTTTTAATAAACTTTGTATTTGTATGTGTATTGATAAAAAATAAACAACAGGCTAATAATCTTCTGCTACTGAGATGAAGGAAACATTTTTTTAAAGAAGTAAAGTTCACAAGATTGCTATTTATCTTGATCAAACTGTTCCGTCATCAGCTCTTCCTCAGTTCCGCAGAATAAAATAGTCATCCTCTGCTGCAGTTGTACGGATTCTTAACGCATTTATTGCAACTACATTTCATCTTTTTCTCATCAAACAACCAGACTAACGAATGGTTCGACACAACCCGTACCGAAGACAGGTCTTTCTTCTGTATAGATATACTGTATACAGGGTAAATGACGACTGTTGGCCTACCATGGTCGCCCTCGTCCAGTAAGTTTTAAATAATAATAATAATAATAAATTAAGATATAAATCAATATAATTCGTTGTAAATTAAATATTTTAAACAATAGTTACAAAAAGGTATTGACTGTAGTCCTAACGTTCATGCATGAACTGTCATTCAGACTTACTGTCTAACAACCAGAGAACAGAGAACATCAGAGATATTAAAATACATACTCTTCTGAGTTTTATGATGTAGGCCTTTTTTTTATTAAAATTTATCGGCCTATAATTTATATCTCAAGGATGCGAGCTTGTGCGTGGCGCAATCAGTCATGTTGAGAGGTAAATATTATTAGGCTAGTCTATTCAGAAATAGTGTAAAAGACCTGTAAATAAAATACAACATTAACATTATAAACACTAATAACATATAGGCTATGCGTATTTTACTTCCCCTTACTGGCTAGCCAAATCCTTAAATGAATGGTATCAGAAAACAAGAAGAAATGAAAAATAAGTAGCCTAACCACTTATAATAATAATAATAATAATAAATACACAGTAGGCTAGTCTATAAAAATAGCCCATTGTGCCCTTTATTACAAACAACTTTTAGCCTATTTTTATCAATACACATACAAATACAAAGTTTATTAAAAGTAGGCCTATATTCAAACTTAATACAATTATTTGAATTGTGATTAAAATATGCCTCTAAGTCTTGTCTTTAATAGCACCTTGCTTGAGATTTTTTGCTAAAATATACACTTCAAAACATGTCAAACAACAACATAAATGATCCATATTTCCACATTTGTATTAATGACGCTATAACGCAAACCGAAAGTTTCTCGTGCCCACGCGAAAGTTTCTCGTGCCCACGCGAAAGTTTCTCGTGCCCACGCGAAAGTTTCTCGTGCGCACGCGAAAGTCCTATTTTTTATTTTTTTTCACAGGTCCCCTCAGGGGCTCCGTAATCATATTTAAGGTTAAAAAAGTTTAAATATTCACATCAAGTAGTGAGAATGTGTATGAATCAGTAGCTTTGTAGTTAATATTAGGCTCTTGCAGAGCGGCTATTTGATTTGCTATTGCACTCATTTCATTCATAGCCAAATTTGCACTCGTTTGTGTCATATATGGTAGTAAAAGGTTTAAAACTTTTTTTTTTTGATTTTATAATGTCAATTGTGATTTTCACTTTGATGCAACATAATGTGTATTATAACCCCAAATCACAATTTCTCATTAAAGCAAAATTCGTCGATCAGCAAGGAGCAGGAGCAGCCAAACCATAGACAGTATATTTACTGGACACAGCGATCCAATAGGTTTCAACGGAGACAAGTGAAGTCAATTAGAAGCACTCACTTCCTGATGGCTGAGCGTACTGCGCAGACTCAAACTGAGCTTGACGACGTAGATGTGACGTGAGCAACCCGTCTGTCTTGTAGTAGCTGTGCCAAGAGAAATCTGAATCATTCCCTTCCGAAACTTGCAGAGACGGAGAGCGTGAGTAGGAGGTATCCATGAGCTAGGAGCAGGAGAAACTTTTGCTAAGTATTCTGATGAATTACTTTGTCATTTTGCCTCCAAGTCCCCCCGATTGCCCGCGAGCTTCTCCTCCTGTCCATACGGTAATCTCTCTACTGTGCGACAGAGAGTCGCATGGTCATGACGCAATCGTTAGCCTATTTTTACAAAAAAAAAAAAAACTGCATCTACATAACGTAAGACACAAGGTAATGGAGCCTTTTACACATTTTCGTGTTTCTTTAGAAAATAAATAATGGACAAATGGAGTCTTTAAACGCCTCAGATGTAAAGTTATTCGCTGTCAAAGTGACGCCAAAATGAATGGGAGTCAATGGAATGCTAACAGCAGGTGGTCCGCTAATCAATGGCGGCGCCCGGGGAAGCTTCAATGTTTTCCGAAACTTTGGCCCCCTGAGCCAAACACAAACTTTTTCTTCTTCTTTGTCCTTCAGAGCAGATATCCTGTAGCTGACACTAGTCACGGCTATACTGCCCTCTATAGGTGTGGTGTAGTCGTAGAGCGCATGTGTCCATCTTGAGCTTTATTGGAAGTTGTATATTGAGTCAGTGTAACTCAGTTAAGTTAAAACAGCAATCCCTTGTTTTATGTTACATAAACCTGATTGAATTAGGTACATTTTTTAAATTTAAAGGTAGAATCAGGTAGAAAAACCTCCTTAAAGCAACAACTGCACCTAAATTTAGGGATTAAGTGTTATTTTATGTGTTTTATAGTAAAGGGAAAGATGTTGGTTGATTATGTTAATGTTTAATGTTCAGTTATGTTGGACATTTTTCTGTTACTGAATGTTGGTTACCATTGTGCTGAAGAGTAGCGCTTGTTTTCAGGTTGTGGGAACTAAATAAAATGAACAATTACAGTTAGTACTGATACCAGATTATTTTTAGTGATTTAAATAACTGAATATGATGTCAGATTAACGGGGCTATGTGTAGTATTCCTATTTCTATGTGAAGGCTCCGGGTCGGATTTACCGCGAAATCCAGTGACGTGACTGAGACCTGCATGCGCGCTCCCGAGCCTTTCGCCTCGTCTACTACTTTGCACTCAACAGCGACGACACTGCAACTTATGACATGGAGTCTGCTAACACTAAGAAACGACCTGCTCCCAGCACAACACAGACTCCAACACAAAATATACATCATGATAAAAAAACAAAAAAAGTTTTATTTGCTGAAGCTCGTCAGGCCAAACGTGAATCGGATCAACTTCGGACGAAAACACGGATCAACATCGGCAGGGCTTTTGAATCATGGAGAAACCTCCGCTTTGTTTTGGGTATAAAAACAGACCCGGAGTTGGAGTTTACCTGAGTTTCCAGCATCTTGTGTGATGCTTTCTTGACTGTTGCGTATCAGTCTGGCCGGTACCCAGAGTGCTCGCTCATGAGTTCGAGCACGCGCACGAGCACTCGCTTGTAAACGTATTGGTTGCAATCTGAAAAATCGCCGCTGAAAACTACATATAGCCCCTTTAACTTAACTGATAATTATACTTCAATAATTTGATTATCAAATTAGGTTACTTAGACCAGCCGAAAATTGTGTAAAAACTTAAAGTAAGGATAATGAATTCAATTCTAGTATATTTACATCAATGTGGAAAAAGACTTTCATCATTAGAAAAACAAAATAGATTATATCAAACATATTAAGTAATTTTACCTTGCTGGAGAAATCAGGTTAAATATCTATTGACAGTAATGCGTTGATAGTGCTTCAGTTTTTTCCAGTTGGGTGAGTTCAGTTATAATCAGTAATCTTAAATAATTTATTTAATGTCAACAAAACCATTTATTGTAGATGTTACCCCAAATACATTTTCTAAGTGTAAGTTCAAACAACCTCTTGTGGGCGGCAGTGGCTCAGTGGTTCATGTAGATTGTCTACAAACCGGAAGGTTGGTGGTTCAATCCCCGGTTCCACCTGACCAAGTGTCGAGGTGTCCTTGAGCAAGACACCTAACCCCAGCTCCTCCCGACGAGCTGGATCGCCTTGCATGGCTGACACCGCCGTCGGTGTATGAATGAGTGAGTGAATGGGTGAATGTGAGGCAATATTGTAAAGCGCTTTGGTGGCCATTGGGTCTGTGAAAGCGCTATATAAATGCAGTCCATTTACCATTTGTGCGAACTGCTATAAAAAACATGTGTATATCAGTTTGTGGGGTAACCTTATGGAATGGACAGGATAATGTCAGAGCCATAATATCATTCGGTTCAAAAATAGATTAAAGAAATCATTATTGGACCAATATAGATAAGCATAGACTGAAACACAGGACTAAATCTGTAATGTGAAAGTATTGTGGTTAAGGTATTGTTCTGATTTATGTAAGATCTGAGAAAAATGTATGCTTTGCATATTTATTTGCTTTGTAATATTATTATTTTGTTAAATAGGGGCAGGTCTAATAAGCTAATTGCTTCTGCCTGCTCCTTCTCGAACAAATCCTTTATTTTGGTATTATTATTATTATTATAATTTTTATGGTTGTGTTTTATTTTGTGGTTTTAATTATTGTTTTGTTTGTTGTGTAACTATGTTGATTGTTTGAGACAAATAAGAAAGAAAGAAAGAAAGAAAGAAAGAAAGTTGAACTGACAAAAAAAATGTTCAGGGTGTGTTTGCTGAATATGGTCTCTATTATTCGTAAGATTTTTACATTCCTTTTGAAGCCATTATCTGTGCCTGTCAGGAATAACGCCGGTTTCTAAGGTATTCGGCTTCGGGGCACATCCGTAGTTCTGAGGGCTCCCCGCAGCTTGACCCCAATCGTTCCTGCAGGCTACACTTGTTCTGCGGCACAGTTGCTCTCACCGATAGTCCGAAAGGTACGTTAAAGTTAGGCAAGCTATATAGGCCTAGCCTATGCTGATATAACTTTTTAGTGTTAAATAAAAAACCCTTTGTGCGTACCGTCAGATGAAATCCTGCAGGCGTCCATGCATGAATGAGTGCAGATTTGCATATTTACTTGAACTTCTTGAACTTGTCACAGCCCTTGCGACAGCTCTGTAATTACTTGTTGTATCAAATGCGACAGTTAAACAATAACATGAAGGGCGAGTAGCCTACAACATATAATTAACAGTCAGTTTTCTTCATGAGTAACGTATGCTGTTAAGATGGAAAAACCTGACCTTAAAATATTCCATGATTTAGCCTATAAATAATAGAGAGCCTGATGAACTTAAGGAGTAGGAAATGAATAATTTCAATATAAGATAATTGTTAGATGAATTTAGTTTGACTTCCCACGGCAAAATACTGTCAAACTGATAGCCTAAATTTAAGACTTAAATGATATATATATTTAAAAAAATTACACCATATATCCTATATAAACAAGTAATGTTGACTAGTATGTTTTTGCAGTTATGTTATCAACCAACTTTTCATGTGTGAATGTGTGACCTCAACAGACCATTTTGTAAAAATTAATAAACACAAATAAATCTCATGAAGGAGCATGCCCTGGGAACCTGTGTAAGTCTGCCTAGATCAGTCCAAAGGCGGCATCCTCTGCGAGAACTTTACTGTCTTTCCGCGTGGCAAAGTAATTTAATTTCATTTAAGCTTTTATCTGACTCCATTTTATATCTGACTCCATTGTATAACGACCTCGAATTTAGGTTAGATTGCCAAATTGGTTATTGGTCAGTTATATAATAGTTTAGCAATACATTTGATTGTTCTATTTAACTCTTAACTTATATTTTACCTGTTCATATTAGGAAGCTATGTCGCTCAGAGGTCCTCACGCCTTGTTTAGCATGGGTCTCACGATCACAAGCTCGCCAGCTTCGGTCACCAAACAGAGGTAATTGCTATATACCTGAGATCGGTCGCATTCACGCTTACACAATCAAAGATGGTATAGCCCCCGTGATTGCATACACTTGAAATTAAAGTAACGTTTACTTCAATAGAGGTAGGCTATATCCACTACTACAGATACGTCAACCAACTTTACTTGTCTTATAATAGCTTTGGATTGGCCATGCCGTGGTTTCCCACGTACACTTATCTAAAGTAACATTAATTTAAAACAGAGGTTAGACACACCCAGATTTAGGTTGGTCAAGCAGCACTTTTGCTGCCCTAAACGGAAATTCACTTCTTGTCTTTGCAAAACAATTAGTGGCAAATATAAGTCGTCGCTATATAATCTGACGCAAAACTTGAGTAATCTAAAAAGTAAAATTTAAGATTGTGTACTGCATATATTACAGTCTGAATCCTTAGCCTTTCACATTTTTTATTTATTTATGAGAAGCTTCAGAGAAATGTAATTTGTAACACTTTTTTGGATTTTCAGCTTGGTGTGGGGGATAAAGCATGTTTTAGAGACATGTTCCTTTAGACCATTGTTCAAAGTAAGTTGGATATTTTTTAAATTATATTTATGTAGATGTGTATGGCTTCATGCAATTCAAATGAAATGACAGATCTGTATTTTCTAAATTAGCCCTCCGGAAGAACCTGGCAACCCAGGGTGCCACTGATGAAGCGGTCTAGGTTAACGTTTCGCGTTACCTGAAAGGAGCATCTGACCGTGAAGGCAGAAAAAGGCACCGCACAGCTGAGAGGGACCCACAGCCGACCACTTAGGCTGACTACTGACACCCCAGAATCACTGACAACTGGAATCCTTTCTTTATCTTGCAGTCAGTAACATCAAGACCCCTAAAGAAGTCAGAAGTGTCACACTATACTCACTAACTGTGGAAATTACTTTCTTTTTTTTCTTTTTTCAAATAATGCTTGTAAGTCCTTGTGCCACATGGTCAGCATTGCATCTATAATGGTCTATTCTACTCCAGAGCTTTACTATAAATTACTACCACTTAACCTATTGTTAGAAATGGCTTGTAAATGTGATGTCATACTTTGATTTATTTGGTATCCTGCACATTATTTCGTATCAAGTATTCTCTTTACTTGTCATAATGTTTACAGGTAATTTTTTTCACCCTAGAGCTGTCCTCTTTATATGAACAATTATTGTAAGAGTTGTAATTTGCTTGTAAGGCTGTTTTTTGTTTGTTTGTTTTTTTACCAAAATTTAATAAGAAACCTGCATGTTAGTATATTGATTTATTTATTTTTCTGTTATGTTTCAGTGATCTGACACATCTTGTTTAAATGACAGTTAATGTACTTTGAAATGTGGAATAAAAATGCCAAATGGATATTTGTCTGGTTTGAGCAATCATTATTCTTGATAAACTGCATGCTATAAATATTAAATATTATATATATATATATAGCCAGAATAAGCGGCGGCAGATCGCTCGAAAATAGCGCTTGCCTCCAGCGGGCCGCCTTAAATAAAACGGCGGCGGGACGGCGGTTGGCCCGCGGGCCGGCCGCGGAACGAAGGCGGTAGGAAGGCGGCTGCCGCTTTTAAAAAGCGGCTGCCGCCGGCGGTGCGCCGTCCAACGTGTTTGCGATGTCGCCATTCTGCCGCTTCTACTGCCGCCGGAGCGCCGACGGTGGGCCGCCGACTCATTGCTATCTGGGTAATCTGACGCAAAACTTGCGGTAACATACGAATCCGTTTAATCTACTTGGAAAACAATTTCAGAGTCAGTCGGAATAAAATCAAATGTAACCATTTATTATATGTCAGGTAAATGTACCATGCCAATTTCATAATCAGTTCAAAGATAATAAATGCAAAACATCAAATGCTCTGGAATAAAGAGAGAAGATGCAAACCTGACATTATAAAATACATGATGCGAAGTGTTTTGCATACACTCCACATCACGGCTAATTTACATTTACATTTAGTCATTTAGCAGACGCTTTTGTCCAAAGCGACTTACAAATTGGGACTAAATTAAGCAAGTCATCGTGAAGAGGCAAAAAACAACAAGAAGTGCTCAAAATACGAAGTTCAGGCATTATTCAGAGTAGCATAAGCCCGATAAGCGAGAATTTACAGGAATATAATATATATTTTTTTTTTCCTTTGAGCAATTTGAGTTACAAATCGCCACAAGCCTTCTTCAGCATCTCCCTAAATACTCAGACCAAGGCAGAAACCTCTTTTCAAATGTAAACATGAGTTCACAGTAGGAACTTGCATTAATCACCGTCCCAGACTTACTGGGGACAGAAGTTTATATACATGGGGGCACCCCCACAGCAGTTAACAAGATATCTCTAAACTCTCCACACCTTATTACCTTTTTGGTTTACTTCTGTGGGAATGAGACTTTTGTACCAGTCACACTGAGACATTTCAAATGATTCCAAACATGTATAATACTGTATGATAATTGTTCATATTAAACCATATAGATTTTTGGGTGAATTCAGGTGGGGATGGGTGAAGGGAATGATGTGTAAATTGGGAGGTGATCAACTCAAGTGTGATCGTGTCTCGAATGGGGATGGTAATATAGCAAGAGAGTTCAAATGTTAATTTCCTTTGTTTTCTCAGAGAGTAGCCCTCTCTTCCAGTTCTTCCAGTTTCTCCAGTCTTACACCTGCAAACACAGGTCATCAACCTCCAAACCAAAAGTACGCGTTGAGATATATGTTTTGTGGGTGGGAGTTGGCAATGGTTAGGGTGGAGCACTTTTCTTTAAATGGCAGCGTGGCCTTCTTTTCGGCCCCTTTGCTTGATGCCAGAACGCTAGTGATCACATCTCCAGCTCTCTTAATCATAAATCTGTTAAACAATTAGTTTATAAAATGTCTGCAGAGTTTGAACTTTGTCCTGGAAGAAAAATCGGGGGCTCCAACCCCTGTTTTATCATCGCGGAGATTGGACAGAACCATCAGGGAGACTTAGAAATCGCCAAAAAAATGATCCGAATGGCAAAGGTAAAGTACAGCTTTATCAGATATGAAGTCTTATACCGTGTTGATGTCGGTTCTTTTCATGGGGGAAAAACAGTGAGATATATAGATATCAACCCCCAAAACCACAGTTTCTTTATTAATGATTTTTCCTCCTGTATTTTGTTACCAGATTATTTTCTAAACAGAAGAAATGACCTGGGAACAGTATAGAGAAACGTCCTGAAGGCCGTTCACACAGAACGCGTTTTTCCATTCCACTGAGCTACTTTCCCTTTGTTTTTTCAATTTAAACAGCGTTTTTAACTGCAAAAATTTGTTCTTTGTGAACCGGCCCAAACTTCAAAATCCTATCTATTTAGTAACCATGGTAATTTCACTCCGGAAACATAATTTTTTCAAATATCAGGTCAATAATTAAGAGGGGATGTTTCTGTAATGCAGCTCCTGAGCTATCTAGCCTAACTCACACATTGTATCACATTACATTAACTTTTAGATTTCTTATATGGTGAAACTCATTTTTGTTGTCAACCAAATCCACTTCTGCTTCCTACTTTAACTCCACACAGGACTGTGGAGCTGATTGTGCCAAGTTTCAAAAGAGCGAGATCGAACACAGATTCACCAAGCTCGCTCTGGAGCGTCTCTATACGTCCCCTCACGCCTGGGGCCCGACCTACGGGGCTCATAAACACCATCTGGAGTTCAGTCACCAGCAGTACAGAGAGCTGCAACAGTTCGCCAATGAAGTTGGCATTTTCTTTACTGCATCAGGGATGGATGAGGTGAACAAATGAAAGAGGGTCTCAACGTTTATTATATATATCAAGAGAATATGAAGACTTCAGATGCAAAAGCCTCTAAGTGCCATCTGAAATTTCCTTCTAGAATGATCATTTTTATCAAGCTTGTATGTCTATGTTCAGTTATTTCACTTTTATGGCAATGAAAATGACCTATTAATTGTCATTAAAGTGAAAATACTGAACTTAAATATACGAGCTTTAAAAAAATGCTAATTTTAGAAGAAATTTTCAGATGGCACTTAGAGGCTTTTGCATCTGAAGTCTTCATATGTACATGTTAAACCCAGTAGATTGAAAGGCATAACTTTTCCTCTTCCTACCTCAATCAGATGGCTGTAGAATTTCTTCATGAAATCAATGTGCCGTTTTTTAAAGTTGCCTCAGCTGACACCAACAATATCCCTTACCTGGAGAAAACCGCCAAAAAAGGTAAAACTCACTGATGTTGACACATTTCAAATGAAAAGTCCAGAAGCTGTCCTTACATAAACTCAAGTGTTGTTTGTCAGATTCACTGCCAAGGTCACAATGTTCCTCTATTTACACAACATTTATCAGACACTATCCAGTGACTCGCAAATGAGAAAAGTACAAGCCCAACCCTCTTGTGCACTTGAAGTCAGTTATTCTGGAGCACTGAGAAATAGGTATTGACAGTGCTGATTGGACAGAGAGCAGAGCCAATGAAACCTAGAAATCCTGGTGTGGATTTTCATGTTGCTGGCTTTGAGTCAAGAGAATTTGGCATGTGTGTAATGTGATAATGACTAAAACTTTGACCTGATTTTCTCCCAGAAGCAGCCATGTCTTGAAGCTGATGTTTTGGTGTATTTGTGTAGGTCGTCCCATGGTGATTTCTAGTGGAATGCAGTCTATGGAGACCATGCGCTGTGTTTACCAAACCATCAAGCAGCACAATCCCAATTTCACGTTCCTGCAGTGTACCAGCGCTTATCCGCTGCCAATAGAGCACGTCAACCTCAGCCTGATCCCTGTAAGACACAATCACTTTACTCGCATCTTCATAAAATTATTGTTTATTAACGTATTTTTAGCTGAGTAGTTTCGGTTTGGCTTAGAATCTTTTGGTTTCTTTTTTCCTACGCAGGAGTTCCAGAAGGAGTTTCCGGACATTCCCATCGGCTACTCTGGACATGAGGCGGGCATCCATGTGTCTGTGGCCGCTGTGGCACTCGGGGCAAAGGTCCTGGAGCGTCATGTGACCCTGGATAAGAGCTGGAAAGGCAGTGACCACGCAGCATCACTGGAGCCGGCGGAGCTGGCGGAGCTGGTGAAAGCCATCAGGACGGTTGAGATGGCAATGGGTTCACCGGTCAAACAGATGCTGCCCTGTGAGGCTTCCTGTCACAGCAAGGTCAGATAAAACGCTCATTCTGACAGATTATAAAACCAAAAAATAATCAAACGTCATTCAATCAATGGTTATGTTCTTTCTTGCAGTTGGGTAAGTCAGTGGTGGCCCGGAAACCATTGAAGAAGGGTGAGACATTAACTCTCGACATGCTGACAGTAAAAGTGGCCGAACCGCACGGCATGAGACCAGAGAACATCTTCAAACTGGTTGGCAAGAAAATCACTGTGGACCTGGAGGAAGATGCCACCATTACTGATGCCATGATAAAAGGCTGATGATCAGACATTCCAAAACTAAAGGGGCAATGAGGGGGTCTTATCTTACGCGTCTACTAATTTGAATAAAAATTATATATAAAATCAGCCATTATTAAATCACGTTTAATGAGGGAGACATTTTTATTACATTCTTATCATTTTGACATCAGAAATACTGTATGTAAATATGACATCTTGCATATGCATAATATCTTGTTATATGTTTGCTCCATGTTGTAACCTCACAGATGATTGTCTTTGAAATTGTGGTGAATAAACACTAAGTAAAATATCTTTCTTTCAATTCAACTTTGACTCTTGGGTCTTTGTTCATGTTGGTCTCTCTATTAGACCAATCTGTGTTCCCCAAAAGCAAGATGTTTTGGCCTAGAATTAATTCAAACCATAGAGAATGCCTTAATGAAATGTAGAATTATTATTGAATGTATCAATGCGAGTTTGAGTCTATTTTAGATTTGTTTTACACAAAACAAAATTCAAAGCGAAATGTAAAAGCGTCTATATTGGCAATATTTTGGATTTAAACCAAATGATGATAGGGAACCTGCAAACATTAATGAGGCAATCTGTAAACTTTGCTTGATAAAGGTGGCAGCAATTCCAATACACACACACACACCTTCAAGCACACCACAAGAATGAGGCTGCCTTGCTTATTTGTTTTGTTAATAAAGCCGTCTTATTCGCTTTGTTTATAAAAGTTCTATGTTTTCAGTATGTCATTGTACTGTTTTGTTATTGTGTTTTTCATTAAGCTAATAATGAACCCATCGTTCAAGCAATTGCCACCCCGAATTGCCGCTAATTCGAAAGCTAAAGTAAAATGTGACGTCTCCACCCAATTTCATCTAAATCGCTCAAAACCAGTGTCGTTCTTTTGTGCTCGATTTGTGTGGTTAACATGAACACTGTATCTATTTCACCTTAGAAATAACAAATATAATTCAGGAGCTGTGATGTCACTTAAATAGTTTAGTTAGTTATGTTTGAATCTCACAGCTCATGGAAAGTTTTGTATTTTGCTGCATGCATTTCAGTTCAAGAACTGAGAATTCGCATTACGTGAAGACATGTGACCAGTAGAACATCGATACGTCAGGCTGGAATACACTACATGACTTTTGCTCAGATTTTTGCCCCGATTTGTGATCTGGGTGAGTCGGCAGTAGTTGCCAAATGTCTGCACCAGTCAAATTTCCAGATTCAGTCATATAGGCTCATTCTTACGTAGAGCATGTTCACACATGCACACTCTTCAAAAATGCCGCTTTAAATCTCTTGACAAACTAAAAGACGTAAATGAAATTGTAAATTGTATGTATTCTAAATAAAAGATACAGATTGTAGCCTACTGAATGTCAGCTTTCTTATTTGGCTCAAGATAAGGATTAATATCATGCAAACAAGAAACTATGCTTCTAACCACAGGTCGAGAGTGTTGTTCCAACGTCACAACTTTGCGATACTGTTTGCAAATGTTTGTTGGAACTATGGTTTCGGGAAACACAGACTCGTTGAACTATGCTGATAACGAAAGAACTTGCGAACATAGTTGGCTAATGATGCTTTTGGGAAACACACCCCTGAGTTTAAGGGTAAAGGAGCCGAGGCATGAAAGCAGGGAATAAAGGTCTCCACAGCAAGTCACCTTACGCCTGTGCATAAACACTCACGCACACGTACACATACCACCACAGCACTCATGATGGAAAGACTGGCACCAGAAATCCACCCCTGCCTTAGGCACTCAGCAAACAAACAGAATTATTTAGGCCTATACACTCATAATTATAAAGGTCAATTCACACGTTTGTTGGGTTTTGTTTGATCAAGGGTGTGTGTAAAACATCATTAGCCAACAATGTTTGCAAGTTCTGTCATTATCAGCATAGTTCAACGAGTCTGTCTTTCCCGAAACCATAGTTCCAACGAACATTCGCAAGCAGCATCACAAAGTTGTGTGTTTGGAAAGACAGCTCTCCACCTGTGGTTAGAAGCCTATTTTCTTGTTTGCACGACATGTGCAAAATAAGCAAGCTGACATTCAGTACAATCTTTAATTTAGAATACATACAAATGTCATTTAAGTTTTTTTGTTTTTCAAGAGATAAAAAGCGTCGTTTTTGAAGTGTGTTTGATGTGCGTACATGCTCTAATAGCCTACGTATGAACAAGCCTAGATTGACAGCACTTTCCAAACGCCGTTTTTGCACCCTTGAACCACGTGCATCACTAAGCCAAAGTGGTTGAATGACCAATTTGTGACAATATGGGTTCTAGAAAAAGTCGTGACTAGCTAGTTAATTTCTTCAACGATGCATCGTACTATGGTAGATAAGCAGGGAGTGACGTTGTTGTTCGGGAAATGCACTTCAGTGTGTTACCCCTGTTGGCGTTGGTCAGGATTTGTTTTCACCTGAATGATCATGTTCAATCAGTGTTTGTTGGTGTCGGTTGGGGCAGTGTGAACATGACTATTTTTCTAAATTCAAGGATAATTCAAAAATCCAACACAAGACAGAGCACACGAGAATGAGTGAAAACTCATTCTGTGCGTTCACAACAGAATACAAACACGCGGAGCATGAATGTCCGAATCCCGACACAGAACTGAAACCAAACTAGACCGGAGTGCCGAGAGAACGCACAGCTCGAAACCGCGCGCCCACACAAAGACAAGACAAAACAGGAGTGTCAGGGCCCTATCACAAAACCAAGAAATAAACTACAGAAGTGACAGAACCCTGACAGATCATCAGATCGTCTCACGCAGTCCAATGGTGCGGAAGCGATCTGTGCTTAAATCATCTGGTGCCTGAGTGGGCATGCCCTGACATTTGTAGTTTTCCAGCAAGAGATTCCTGCCAGTCCTGTTCTCTATTTTAAGTTAAATGAGTCAGATTACTGAGACTCTCACCCTTTATCTTTAATGGCTCTTAGATCCCCTGACCCAGTCTTTGAATAGTTATGCTGATTGGATTAGGATTGGTAACACTCTAGAGTCTGGGGCGGATTCCTATAGCTGTATACTTCATTTGCATGCTGTTTAAGGTCATCACCCAGGTGCTTTGTCTCCATTTCTAAGCACTGCCCTCTAAATGTATATAAACTACAATGTACACTGCCTTATATAGACTTGATGACTGCAGCTACCGACGGCTCGTGTTCTCAATAAAGAATCCTGCTGAAGATACAACCAAGTCTCCTGGTCTTCGCTTCTGAGTTTCCTATAGTTCCAATGAAGAAGAAGAAGAAGAAGAAGAAGAAGAAGAAGATGATGATGATGATGATGATACCAGGGTTCATTAGAATGATGCGACACAGCGTGCAACAAGAACCAAAAAAGGACTGAACAAAACAGGGAGTATATAAACACATAGTAATGAGGGAACTAAACAGGAACAGCTGAAGATGAACTAATCAGAAACCATAGAAATTAATGAGAACCAATGCAGACATGACTGAAAAACAACAAAACAGAACATACAAGTGACAAATGACAAGTTTGCCATTAATAAGATTATAAGTAACTGAAAAACTTGGCTTAACAGCTGATATCATCATCATAACCTTAATGCTAAATTCAATGTACTCTACCTTAGTTTTTCATGTTATGTTATGTAAGGACATAAGATCAGCAGATCTTAAACAGATTCTTAAATTTGTTCTCCCACAGAACGTTACATCCTTACACTGTATTTAGCACAAACTGCATACCGCACAATCATCTTGTCTATTTCATAAAAAACAATATATATATAAACTATATACAGTATATATATATTTCTTAATTTTCTCTGCTGATGTCTTAAAATTAATACTTTGGGTCTGGCTGAGAGTGGATCTTGACATTTGCCAGACCGTGGTATAAGTTTTACAGTTTGTTAATTTTTCATTTACTACAAAAACCTGGGTTGGTTAAAAGTTTGGTGTCGTGCCAGAAAACTCCATACTATCTATATGTACTGTAATCATCTTTTATCATCTTTTTTATTAAAGTTGGAATTGACATCTAAGGTTGGGGTTTAAGAGATCTCTAGTATTTATTCCAACCAAAATGCAACGTCTGCTCAACGTTGGAGCTTGGCGTAAAACAAACGTTGAGTTTAGACATCAACCCGATTTTCATTTTCAACCAAATCTTGACATTTGTCCAACGTTGGAGTCATTTTCAACCAAAATTTGACGTCTTTCTGACATTAGTGATGTCCAATGCCTGCTGGGACTGAAAGTCAAGGATTGCACAGAAGAAAAGTGGAGGAGGAGGAACATTGTGTTTGAGTGTTTAACTTCAGTTTGAGTTATCAGCCTTCAGGTTTTAATAGTTCAAATTACGCATATAATAACGTTCAATGAATAGGAAAGCATATATTCAGAAGTATCTATCTTCTGTAACCTACCTCATCAGACAATGATATAGGCCTATCAGGAAAATTTAACTGGGGCACAGCAAAACTGTACTGGGGCTTGTGAATGACTGTAAAACTTTGGGGGTGTTGATGAACTCAATCTACTCCATCTATATTTTGATCATCTTTCTGAATCCAATTCGGACGTAGTCTTTGACAAAAGTGCAATTTTCTCAGCTTTTGTTTAAAATGTGTCTTTTTCTTTAATTGAAATTACCCACATTCAAGTGTCGATAAAAAAAGACGCACAAAGCTAGAATAAAATGTTTTTAAAATGGAAAGAGTTAAAGTACACAGTTAAAGGTAGCCTATATTTCAAGTATTAAAAATTTTTACCTAAATAGGGACATAGTATACTTAAAGTAACACGCTGACTTTTTGGGACTTTAGCTTATTCACCGTATCCCCCAGAGTTAGTTAAGTCCATACATACCCTTTTCATCTCTGTGCTCCGTGCGGAGTGATTTACTCCAACTCTGAGTGAACTCTTTGCTCCTGGGGCTTCTCAGGTGCTGCGAGTAAATCACTCCGCCCAAGTCGCAGTGCTTCGCCTTCTGAGAATATAGTTCCCAGTATGTATACGGTTAGAAGATGGCTGTGTCTCATGTGACCTTGTTATTTGTACACGCTGTGACTATACAAATCACAACATGTAAATAGGAAAATGTTGGCGTTATTTTGTCACTTATTGGGAGCAGTATGCTAGCTGGAGCCGTTTGCCTCCAGTCTTTGTGCTAAGCTAGGCTAGCGGTGGGTGCGTCAGACGGAGATGAGAAGGGTATGTATGAACTCATCTAACTCTGGAGGATACGGTGAATAAGCTAAAGTCCCCAAAAGCCGGCGCGTTCCTTTAAAGTGCAAAATTATATATAAATAGTAAACTACAGCATTGCTTCTTATTTCTTTAAACTCATTTGTGCCGTTTCATTCTCACACAGACATTATGGACGTTTTCATGCAATCTGAAAACCAAACCTCTGCCATATCTCTTTTGATCATAAATTCAATGACCTGGGGTCATTAACCGGAAGCAATAAAAAGACAACCTGAAAAAACATTTACTTCCTTATCACACAACATATAGGGTCAAACACACAAACACAAACACTCTGGAAACGGAAGGTCAAAAGGTCACAAACGAACACCAGGGGCCCGTTCTTCGTACGTTGCTTAAAACATCCGAGATCAAATTACACATCCAAGATGATATCATCGTGCTAATCATGATCTGGCTAACTCGGTTCTTTGAACACACTTGCCGGATATGATTAGTATCGCTGGATTGAGTTATCTGAGATAATTGCGCGTTCATGCGCTGGTTTAAAAGGGGATATGTATCGATAGTAGAAACATTGATCAGCAACGCTGCTATTTGCTGTTCAGCGTGGCCAAAGAGCGGGCTCAGTTTTTCTCCTCAGCAGAGCAAGAACTAATAGTCCAAGTTTATTCTGAATTTTAATGTTTAATCAAAACGCCAGGGAACACCTCAAAGTCTGCAAAAGCCAGGAGAGAGGGCTGGCAAACAGTAGCAGACAATTTAAATCCATTAGAAGTGGCAATGTTAGATGTCTTTATCACTTATTAGCCTATATTTTTGTATTTTAATAATTGCATAATTACTTTGTTCATTGTAATGTCAGAGTCACCACACTAGAACATGGGAACAAATAAAAGTGAAGTACAAAAATATTCTACATAATGGTAATTTTTAGTTATATTATAGTCTCTTTTATAAAAGGCACTGTTAAATAAATGGTTGTCTGTTTATAAAAGCAACCAAGAAAAAGGCTGAGAAAAAAAATAGAAAAGATCTTTGTAGCCTACACTGTAAAATAATTTTTGCTGCATTAAATTAAGGCCGTATAGTCATTTCAACTGTTAAATCTTGAGTAATGATGACTTGCTTTGACTTGTGAAAGTGAAAACTGATAAACTTATGTTAATGTAAAAATATTTTGCCATGAGTTATTGATCACATTTTTTCCGAGTGTAGTTCATTTTAATGACATTCTGTTTTCCTCTTTTGTGCACTTTTACATAATACACCAACACTTGTATCTGTTCCCAAGAAAGTGGTGGCTGAAATATGTGCAGTAAGTGGACATTTTCTAACTTTCCAAAGGAAAGAAAGTATAAGACTTTGTAATACCCATTTGTTTCCATTGCACTGGACAGTGAATAAACCCTCTCAGACAACTGTCATATGGAGGAACTAGCCTACCTGCAAGTGCATAAATAACTTTACTTAATTTATACCTGTATGCTTTATGGCTGCAATAAGTTGCAGGATTCCATATCTAGCACAGACAGAGGAGACATAGACCTACAGGTGGGCAGTGTATAGCCAACTTTTCCTTTTTATTTGTTGCATGAGGCATGTGTCTAATATTTCTTGTTGCAGGCACTTGACCACTGGGGCTTTTCTTTACAAAGAACAATTGAAATAAAACACAAGGAAAGCATATTTGTCTTTTATTAAACATTTAATGAAAAGTGGGGTTTTTTTTGTGGCAATGTTGTGTAATATGGCACATGCAACAATGTCACAGGCCCTGTCAGGTGTGCAACCCTCAGACTTTTCAGACACTGAAATCTTCCCTTTAGTTAGCCAAAGTTCATTTCATTGTGTGCCCTTGTCCTGGCTAGAGCTGCATTGTAACTGGTTTGGGTCAGGGAATGGGGTCATAAAACACCTGTCTGCAGGCAGGAACGTCATAATCACCTATGAAAAAATGCAGTTCTGTTAGGATCAGCATAAGTGTATGTAATACAGTGAGCTTGATATTTAATTGTGGAACTTTCCTTATCACTTTCAAATAATGGGCATAAATGTGAATCTCTGAAAATTCTTAAGTCATGCACAGATCCTGGCCATTTTGCTTTCACATTTGTGATATGGAAGATTTTAGTCAACTGCCTTTTTTAAATTTGATATAATATTACTAATCTGGAATATTAAGAATCACAGTAGTAACTGGGCTGCACATTTACACTGTGAACCCCCTTTCTGTTCACATAATCCCATTCATTGAGGCCTTGATGGCAGTCTATGGTCTAGCGGCTAGCCTATAGTCTATGGTACCAATCACGTTAGTGAAGCCTGAGTGACATATACTGTAACCGGCATGGTCATGATTGCATGATCTTCATAAATTATGATAGCCTAAAAAATAAATAAAAATAAATGCTTTTAAAAAACTGCTTTACAACAGTGGGTCTTAAGTGGCTTGGAAATGCCACAAAAAAAACCTACAACTGTGTTTTAAACCTAAAAGCACCAGGTAAACTCTGAATGACACGACAGACAGCACTTTCCATCAAGTTCTCTGCGTCTCCAATAGTGTAAAGGAAAGAGCCACTCGCAAATAATCTTAGGGCAATGCAAACAGTTTGTGCTATAGTTAAAGCCCGACTCCGACAAGTCGAAAATAAATGTGCGTTTCCAACAATTTAATAATGTAAACGACAATCTCACGAGTCACGAGAAAAAATATACATCTCAGAAAGTGCACTATCGCGCTGCGCTGGACTTCCCGTATCAGCTCCGCTTATAAAGCCGCAGTCTAATCCTGTTTACATGAAATAAGCCTGCTCCCGAGCAGGTTTAAGATTGCGCACCTGTTGCTATGACAGCAAGTCCAGGATGAGCTTCGAAGAACCAAACAATCCAAGATCATGCCAAATCGCCAACAATCAAATCCAGCTAACTGAGTTAGCGACGTACGAAGAACGGGCCCCTGTTGTTTGTTTTAGTCCTGTCATTTTCTGCAGCTCATGGTCTGAGCAATCATGGTGAGCACAATCATGAGCCGATCCCCTACACCTGGGGCCTGTTTCAGAAAGGAGGTTAAGTGAAAACTCTGAGTATGTTAACCCTGAAATGAGGGAAACTCTGGGTTTTCCGTTTCAGAATGGGAGGTATGTCAAACCTGAGAAAGCAGAGTAAGTCAAGCCCGTTTCTGAAAGAGAGGTAACTTATACTCAGAGTCAGTTACCGTGGCAACTTTCTCTGTGAACCTAACCTGGTCGGGAGCAGGTTTTATAGATAAACCCAGAGTTTTTCTTATGTAGTAAATGCATCTTGATTTAAGAATGTTTAGATATTTTGACTGGAAACAACAAGACAAAAAGGCTAAGTAAGAAAAGCATTTTTTTTGCAGTGCAGTACATTCATTTATTGTGCATTTTTCTATATAACATCGGAGATGCAGAGCACATTAGTAAGGCCATTGTATCAGAGCGGGAAGGAAAGTGTGCCTCGCTCTCACGCTCTTTCTGAAAGTTTTTGTGTTGTTTCCTGGACACAAACCTGTGAGATCCATCAGAGAGGAGATTCACAGGATTGCAGGACAGTGGTGGAGAAATCAGTTTAAATGAGGCTATGATGTTCACTTGATAACATCTTGCTGTGACCTCTGAAAGTAACCTAAAAATTTGAATTTCCTTTATGATTTCCAGTGTGGTTGGATGTATTGATGACACACATAATCCCATCATCACACCTTCCAAAAATGTACGTGTGGTTCTATAAGACAAATGGAAACCAATAGGCCTACATAAGTACTAAACATTAATAAATAATAGCATAACAATACAATAATCAATAACAAACCCACTACGCAATGTGACGTCTTTTCTATGAAATGTTTGGACGTCCAATTTCGGTCCACTGAAGGGGTTGTTTTGTAACGCCAGGCGACGTCTTTTTTCGACGTCTACCGCACGTCTAATGTTGACGTCCGTGGGACCTCTGTGTAAGGGTTATTTATAGTCCAAATGTGGTCGTTTGTGGCGACTTTTCAACATCAAATTTAGACTAATTTTAGACGTCATTTTTATACAACTTCTATAACTGTAGTCCCGTATTTCAAAAGGGTGGAGGACATGTTTTCTGTACCATATATTTACATTTGACAGACGCTTTTATCCAAAGTGACTTACATTGCATTACACATTTACACTCCTGTCAGTTCTTGCTTTCCCTGGGAATCAAACCCATGATATTGGCGTTGCAAGCACCAACGCTCTACTGTTTGAGCTATCACCTCCAGTTATCACCTGCTGCTGAGACAATGGAGTTTTTGGAAAATGATCTTAAATAATTAGAAAGAATCTGTATTCATATGTATTAATCTTGTTGATAACAACAATGTTGATATTTGTAAAAAAAAAAAAAATAAAATAAAATTACATATTAATCATGTAAATTTCCTGCACCAGTCATAGACGTCCAAATAACGTCCAAAAAAATTATCAATGTGACGTCCAAGTTGGGTCATGGTTGGACATCCAAATAGTGGACCTAGTTTGGATGTCCGATAGACGTCCAGAATTGGTCATGGACCGACGGGCCCAATATAGACATGATCTGCACGTCTATCCAACGTCCAGTGTTTAGTGGGAAGATAAACCATTTCTGGTTAGAGATAGATTAGAACATATCCAGAAGTTATATTATTCACTTATGTTTCTTATCTTATCACTTTTGTTAATTTGTCAGACCAGAGATCGGTTCGATGGCCATTGCGTCTATGACGTCACATAGATAGCGCGTGCAAAAAAGCGCGTGCACTTTTTTTTAGCATACTCGACAATATCAACAAAAAAATATACACAAGTAGCCTACTGTGTAAACAACTATGAACATGCAATAAGATAATATAAGCAGGTCGATCGGCCGTATAGACGACTTTAATTAGGCCTATTTAACCTAACAAACAGAATTATGTTAATAACCCATAAACAACAAATGAAAAAGATCGATAAACCTAGAAACTTAGGCTACTTTTAGATGCACGCACACGATTAAATAACACGACTTTATAAAAAGAGGCAAACTCTCGTGCACACACGGATTCATGACCATTTTGGCGAAATGTTTGTGATTTTATCACAAAGAACATTGATGGCCAATTTGGAAACATCTATTATTTGGTCTTTTGGAAAACTATAAAGGCAAAGCACAGTCAGGTTTATATAATACATTTTATTCTTTTAATGGCAAAATTCCATGTTCACAAATGTAAATTTTCATGTAAAAACTGTTTTATATAATTTAAGAAGAAATTGAGCTTTATATTGACTCAATTAGATTTTCTATGAAGCAAAAAGCAGTTAAAACGTTGAAAATTTGTAAATGTTTCAATGTCTTTATGTAGATCTACATGAATCCCCCTTGTGTGCAACTCTGTCACTGTTGTTTCATTTTCTTAAATGCTGTACTATTGTACAGGCCTATGCTATGTACTGGCCTATGCTCTTACCCCCCCCATTCATATTCATAACAGCTAACGCACTTTCCAGCACATTCCAATTACCCCGTTATTCCACAAGGGGGCGTTGACAGTCCATAGTCATTAAATGTGTCAACTCTCAGTAAGAAAGCCCTACTAATATACATCTATTACCTGTGGTGCTAAATACAGGGCCATTTGTAACAACTTTCATCGTGTGAGCGTTCACATGCAAAATTATCCATTCAGTGAGCAAAATCTGTCAGACATGGTATATTCTATAAATATTTATGAGTATTACATGTAATGTTTGCTGAATTGGCAAATGGCCTGCCATTGTAATGAAATAGGAATCACAATCTTACCAATCAACTAACCAATCAAGTTTGGAAACTATATACTGTAGCCTGTTTTTGTGTGTGTGTGTGTACTACAGTGTTGACTTTTCCCAGTCAATTTTCACCTTCTCTCTGAATCTGTATTTACACAGACAAAACTGACATTCTTTCACAGTATAGAAAGCAGATAGAGTCAACAAAAAAGTAGCAAAAAAACATGAAATTTGTATATAACAAATATTTCCATGGTGAAAAAACATCTAAACATTTTGACCCGTGTGGCTCAATGATAAAAACACTTTTTATTTTGGTGGCATTGACCAATTTTCTGACCCAATGAAGCATGAATTAAATGTTTTGGGTGAGTAATACGTTTTGCAGACATGCCATAGAGTTCTGATGTTCCAGCAAACAGTTGTGACAATTGAGCTTACAGTTTAGAAAATGTTAAGACTGTTTTGAAAATGTGCCAAAGCGATTGAGAAAAACTGTAAAATACTTTCAAGTTCACATGTAGTACAGATGCAGTACAAATGAGAATTGTAGTTGTGACCTAGTTGTGCACTTAAAGTTTACTACTGTTACATATTGTTCGGTTCTTTGGGTCACTAGAAAAATATATTGGTAAAATTCATGGTTATAAAAAAGTCTGCTTAAAATATTGGGAACAGTAAGATTTATTTAAGCAAATTATATTTATTTCATAATGATTATTTTGTAGCGTGATGGTCATTTGCGTATGGGTATGAGCATGCGCAGTTGCGCCGTAAGCTTCATAAAAAACGTATAGTAGCGTCTATTGTTTATTCACAACCCATCATCAGGAGCACACAGCCCGTTGGTATGTAGCGAATTTAAAACCTTTTGAAATGTTTACCATGAGCTACGGTCTGCTGTACTTTAATTTAGGAATGTTTAAAGTTTTGTACTTGTGTAATTGTCGACATTAGCTGCGCTCAGTCCGTGCTGAGAGACTTAATTTGTAGTTAAGTTAGCGCGTGTGCTGTTCAGTTCTCTCGGTTTGCGATATGTTCGAACACTGGATAATTAACAAATTACCAAGTAAACTAATGTAGCAGACGGTTGTGTGGTAGCATTTTGTGTGGTTGAGTTGCATTCATTTAGTAAAACATGGAATTGAAGTGTTATAATGATTGTTGAAGTATTGTTCATGATTGTTGAAGTGTTGTTCAATGAAGTGTTATAATGATTAATGCACTTTGCCTGCTGACTCGTGTGATAGCTATACTCTGCGCAGGAGCACTGCTATGCATGATGGGAAATGTAGTTTTTGCGTTGTTCTGACGCAGCTGTGTAAGACTGTATAGGAGATTATATGATAGTGTATTCTTATTTACAGCAGAAATAGATCTAGTTATTTTATTGTAACTACTTCATGTTTGTTTATTTTGCATTATATATTCAATGGATATATTTGTAACACTGGTTTATTTCTTATTTCAGGTTTATGACCTGTGGTCAGTTGTATAAATAAAACAAAAATACAAGAAATGACAAACACGAGTCGTGCCATGTGTGCTGCCTGTTACTAGCCCATTCGGATGGCTGAAAATGTAAAAAGATCCAAACAGTCATAAACCATATAGGCCTGCCATTCAAACGTTGTGGCCCTGTTCTGAAGCCAAGACAAAGCCTGAAGACCAGAAGATAAATCAGTGACTGGTTACCTTATCTAGTTAAGTTAAAAGCCCATCTATACTGCCTATTCACTTGCTGGTCAGCAAACCTAAGAAGAAAGAAAATTAACAAGATGGCAGAAAAGGAGAAAACAGAGAGGTTACGGCAGAAGCGTTTAGCAGCCCAGACTGCGTTCACTAAAAGAGCCAACCATCTCATCTCCAGGGCCAATGCGCTAGAAGAAAGGGATCTAAAGGCTGAGTGGAGAGAGTTCAAAGGAGATCATACCAGAGTGGAAGATGCAGGATTTGAGTATGCTATGGCCCTACGAGAATTAGAAGACGAAGAGGCCACAAAAAAGGCAGATCAGGTTGACGAGAAAACATTGGAATGCGATCGCAAGTTTGATGCAGTTAAACACCTCATCCAAAACAGCTTCTGGACCAGATTTGCTGAGGAGCAAATCTCCACCCTCTTAAAAAAGGTTAACTCAGCCCTGGATCAGGCCGAAGCAACCGACCATCTGCAGCTGTCTAGGAAGGAGTGTGAACTGATGAATAGAAACTTAGAACGAGAGGTCTGTGAAGTCAACAGTCTAGTAACTGAGTGGACAGAAATGATCCCTCATGCCGTGCTAACGGAATCTAGAGACCGTAGCAGGATGATGAGAAAGCGACAAGAGAGACTGTGGGATAAGTGGGCATGGCGGCGCAGCGCTTGGTCTGATGACGAAGAGGAGCAGAAAGTTACTGGGAAGAAAGACGAAGACGAGGATAGCCAGACCGGTGAGCAAGCCGCGTCTATTAGTTCTTCTCCTAACCGTAAACTGTCCTGTCCCGTAGACAGTCACATCCCTATAGGTGAAGTTCAGCATAACCCACCCATCGCTCCCACCTATCTCAGTCATGGTGGACTTCCAAATGCAACAAGCACGCAATTGCAAGTCCAAGGTGCTCCCAACATGTACCCAGGGCCATTCCATTTCAAGCCCCAAATCATGCTGGAACGTGCATGTCTGCCTACATTCTCTGGTAACATGAGAGATTACTACTGTTGGAAAGCTGAATGGGAGGACCTTCAGCAGCTGGGGAACCCTCATGGTTTGGAAAATATAAGAAAGTTCCATCTTATAGGAAGTTTAGACGACAAAGTCAAAAGGGACCTCGTCTTGTCCAGCTGTGGATCTGCCACTGACGTGTTCAGGCTCCTGGACAACAAATATGGAAACAAGCCGAAAATAGTGCTACTTATCTCGAAAGAAGTACATGGCCTACCGCCTGTAAGGGGAAACAGCCCTAGAAAGACGATCGAACTAATTCAAGCTGTGGAAAGAGCTCTTCGTGACCTCCAAGTCCTGGGGGAAGAAGATGCTGTGAAAAATCGATTAGTAGCACAGTCGATTGAGAGTAAGTTACCAGACTCCCTGAAAGAAAAGTGGCTAACTCATAAGAACGACCCTGCAAGCGGCTTTTCACCCAGAAATCACTTTGATTGTCTAATGGAGTACCTGAAAAAACAGGAGGACATTCTTGAAGAGTTAGATCAACTGCAGCCTAGCTCAAAAGACTATACTGAGAGGTCACAGGAAAAGAGTAGAGAAAAGAAAGCATTTACCAAGGCTACATCTATCCAAAAGGGCTCTAAACCTAGTTCATGCATAACTTGTGGGGACGAAGGGCATGCAGGTAGATTGTTTGCTTGCAAAGCCTTCAAAAAGCTCAACCTGTCAAGCAAGAAAGCTCAGTTAAAGAAGTCAGGAGTATGCCTCAAATGTTTGCGCATCCATAATGAGGATGGCTGCTGCACTGAAAGGTTTCTATGCTCCAAAGAAGACTGTCAGAAAGGAGACACTTTTCCTCAAACCACAACTACTTACTCTGCCCGTTGCCACAGACGAAAAGGAACGATAAAAAGAATGAAGAGCAATGCAAAGTGAGAGTAGAGAAGAAGAGACTTGGATTGACAGACAAGCAAGAGGAGGTTCTTGCCAAACTCTCTCCAGAGCTGAAGGCAGAGGTCAAAGAAGCTTTCTCAAATAAGATTTCAACAACAGTGTGCACTAGTTTAGACAGTGAGCCAAAAGAGTACCCCGTAGTAATGATGCTACTCTCCGTGACGACTAACTCGGGCCAGCTAATCGGTACACTAATCGATCTTGCTTCAGATACCAATTATATTTCAAATGAAGCCGCTGAGCGTCTTAAGCTGAAAGGCGAAAACATCAAGCTGATTGTGCAAGGAGTTGGAGGAATGGAGAAGATTGCTACCAAAAGGTATACTCTGAGACTAAGAGTAAAAACACAGAAGGGTACAGTGGCGGAGCACAAGCTCCTATGTTACGGCCTGGAGAACATTGCAAAAGTGAACCAAGCAGTCACGCCACAGCAACTACTGAAATTCTTTCCTAACATCGCCGCTCACGACTTGGTCCGTCCAGAGAAGATCGACCTACTAATAAGTCATAGGGAAGGTCGCCTGGTCCCACAGCCAATCAAAGTGGAAGGAGACCTCGTTCTCTAGGACGGTCCTCTGGGAATAACGGTCGGTGGAGCTCATCCTGACCTCTTCGAGAAAGTAGACTTAGCGGTGCACAGGTCCGAAACTCATTTTGCATGTTCAATGAGATCAGCTTCGAAGGCTTATAAAGAAGTCCTTGTTGACCCAACTGAACTTGCCAAAGCTAAAGTGGTTAATGGAGAAACAATCCTCAGGAGTACTGTGGTCACCAACAAAGAAATTTTCGATTGGTTCAAGTGGGACAGCGTCGGCGCTGCCTGCGACCCTCAATGTGGTGGTTGCAAATGCGGTAGATGCCCCCCTGGTGGTAAAGAAATGACACTAGGAGAGGAAAAAGAAATAGAAAAGATCAAAGAATGCCTCACCTATGTGCAAGCAGACAAGCACAGCAAGTCTCCTCACTGGGACGCAACTTATCCGTGGAAAGGAGACCCTGCGACACTGCCAGACAACCGACGTGCAGTGGAGGCGACTTTCCTCAACACTGAGAAACACCTCGAGAGGGAGCCGGAGTGGAAGGCTGCGTACAGGGAGCAAATCCACGAGATGATCTCAAGGGGAGCTGCCACCAAACTCACTCAAGAAGAACTCGATAGCTGGAAGGGACCGAAGTGGTATACAGCCATTTAGTTGCACCAAATCCACACTCATTCTCTACCCCTGTAAGAATTGTATGGAACAGCAGCCAAGAGTTCCGCGGGGTGAGTTTGAATGACCTTTTGTACAAAGGCCCAGACGTCCTCAATCAGATCAGAGGAGTCCTTCTAAGATTCAGGACTGGATTGTACGCTGCCTTAGGCGACGTGAAGAAAATGTATAATTTTGTCTGGCTTGAAGTCAAAGAAGTTCATCTCAATCGATTCCTCTGGAGAGACAACCCAGAGGATGAGATTCAAACCTTCGCTGTCATCAGAGTTAACATCGGGGATAAACCTGCTGGCTGCATTGCCCAGGTCGTGATGAGGGAGACTGCTAATCTTCCACAGTTTGCAGCCATGGTTGAAGAACGCCGTGTTCTGGTAGAAGACAGCTATGTCGATGACATATTAACATCCCATAATGACATCAAAACACTGGAAAAGATCACCAACAGAGCTGAAAAGATCTTGGAGGCTGGAAGCTTCTCCCTAAAACCGTGGGTTTTGACAGGCCAAAGTGGGAGGTTAGAAACTGCAGCTAACTCCAGTAACAGTGAGACAACTTTGTCTGCGCCTAAGACTCTGGTGTTGCCTAATCAGATGCGAGACGAAGAAAGTAAAGCGCTGGGTGTCGGCTACGAACCAGAGACTGATAAACTTCGGGTGTTGACGTCCATCAATTTCTCAAAGAAGCGAGGCAAGATGAGGACGGGAATTGATTTGAAGGAAGATGAAGTAAGAAGTGGAACTCCAAACCCCTTAACTCGCCGAGTACTTCTCAGTCAGGTCGCTGGGTTCTACGACCCTATCGGTCTTGGCACTCCAGCAAAGCAGAAAGGAGTAATGCTCGTAAGGGAATCCTACCAAGAGGCAAGTATAGGCAATCCAACTAAAGATACTTGGGATGACCCACTGTCGCCAAAAATCCGGGAGGCTGCTAATAGACTCTTTGAAGAGTACGTGAGACTTGGTAAGATAAAATTCGAAAGAAGTCTCACACCTTTTGGAGCCATGGGCCGCCCTATGGGTGTCACGTTTTCGGATGGGAGTGAGGCTTCCTACGGTGCCGTGCTTTATCTCCACTGGGAAACGCAAGGAGGAGTTGTTGTGAGGTTTGTTGAATCGAAAGCCAAACTTACTCCTCTCAACCAGAAAGGGGACATGATCAAGGCAGAGTTATGTGGCGATGTCTTCGCAACCCGGTTGAAAAGGTACTTTGAGAAGCACTGCCGCCTTGAGGTCGAATGCTGGGTCCACTTTGTGGATAGCCTAACTATCTTAGGGGCGATCCAGAAGGATAGTTATGGCTACCAAACATTCTTCTCCAACCGAATCGGTGAAATACAGATGGCTGGGCCAGTTGATGACTGGAGGTGGGTTGACGGCAACCTCAACATTTCTGACATCGTCACTAGGGGAGCAACTCCTGAAGAGCTCGATGAAGAGTCAGAATGGCAACAAGGCCCCGAATTCCTAAAAAGACCTGAGGCTGAATGGCCTGTGAAGATGGCCAGCGAAATTGTGACCAAAGTTGCTGATAAGGTAAAAAAGTTACAAAGAAAAGCGTTCTCAGCTGTAACCACCAGAGCTCAATCGCGAAAGATTGCAAGACCCTGCAGCACTGATAATGGCGCTAACGTGGGAATTAATATACTACAACCACTGCCAAAAGACCAAGGGTCAACTCAAACAGTAGAAAGGCAGAGAAGGAAACTTTGGGGCGTGGCTCTTGTGCGCCTGGTGGAGCCCAAAAGGTTCAGTAGCTTGTCAAAACTATGTGGAACTGTCGCTTGGGTTCGACGAGCTGCAGAATCCTGGCTAAGTGTGAAGTACCGAGCCTTGAATTCAGCAAAGTGGGAGGCAAAGAGTTCTAAGCTGTCTGTAGAAGAGAGAACAGTTGCTTTTCAAGACTTAGCCCTTGCTGCCCAGGACTGCTTGAACTTTAAGACTACAGCCTTGAACCGCCTAGTTGTAACCAAAGATGAAAACACGGGACTCTTGCTTTGTGGCGGTAGAGTACAATCTTGGAGTGAAGACGGTAGGGTGGTACCGTTGATTCCTTTCCAGTCATGGTTGGGGACTTTGCTGGCTAGAGAAGCTCACAAGGCCAATCATGAAGGTGTTGCTGCTACACTGCTACGTACGAGAAGAAAAGCTTGGGTCATAGAAGGCCGAAGAATAGTCAAGAAGATTATTAACGAGTGCGTTACTTGCAAGAAGCAAAGAGCAAAGCTATGCCAACAAGTAATGAGCGACCTTCCTCATGAGCGTACTAGCAGAGCAAACCCTTTTGAGTATACCACATTGGACCTCTTTGGTCCCTTTGAGGTCAGAGATGCAGTAAAGAAACGGACCAAGAAAAAGGTTTGGGGAGTTGTATATTGTTGCATGGCTTCCAGAGCCATCCACGCGGACCTCGTTGACGACTTGTCTGCCGAGAGCTTTCTTCAAGCCTACTCCAGATTCACTGCCCTGAGGGGGCACCCTCGGAAGTTATGGTCCGACAGAGGCACAAATTTCATGGGTGCCAAGTCTGCTCTGAGAGATCTACACAAGCACTTAGCATGCTTACAGGAGGTAGCTGTTGAGAACATAGCAGCAAAAAATGGAACTGAATGGCAGTGGGATTTCCATCCTGCGGACTCGCCCCATAGAAATGGAGCGGCCGAGGCAGCTGTCAAACTTATCAAAAGAGCTCTCAATAGCCTCGGCGGAAGAACTGGCAGCTACACCTGGGGGGAGTTCCAAACTCTTCTCTATTCAGCAGCCAACCTAACTAACGAACGACCCATCGACGCCAAGGCGCAAGAGCAAGAGGATACAGTAGAGTACTTGACTCCTAAGTCCCTCATCCTGGGACGCACCGGACAAAGAGGAGATATGCACAGTATTGACTTGGAAACCCACTCTTGGCGTAGGCTGAGGGCTGTTCAAGCGGGAGTTGACAAATTCTGGTCAAAGTGGAGTGAACTAGCGGGACCGAACTTGTTTATCCGGAATAAATGGCACAGAGTGGAAAGAAGTGTCCAGGTTGGAGATCTGGTTTGGATCGCAGACCAGAATGCCCTGAGAGGACAGTTCCGGCTCGGTCGAATCGTCGTCACCTATCCGGACAAGTCTGGAGTGGTCCGAGATGCCGACGTGGCGACCTGTATAGGCCTTCCTGCCTCCCTTGTTGCCAGGACCCAGGCAAAAGATTCTACCTTACCTTCTACTATCGTCCTTCGCAGGGATGTGCGGAGACTGGTTGTGTTGATTCCTGTTGAAGACCAGCACAAAGTATAAAGTCCTTACCATTGGGTACCCAAGAGACATTTATTTTTTTAAATATTTTTTTAGTTAGTGGGTAACCCTGGGAGGCGGCTGGGTGGTTCAAGGGCAAACCTACACTCAGTAGGAGGCAAGGTTGTGGGGCCTACCTCCTTAGTGAGTCCTTTTGAGCAAATGATAACATTGAAAAGTATTTTGTTAATTCTGTATATGCTACAAAACTTGACTTTAAGTTGTTGTTTCTACTGAAGGACTCAAGTTACTTTGTAGTGGCCTCCTTGAATTTGTATCAGTCGGCCAAGTGGGAGGTGTTCGGTTCTTTGGGTCACTAGAAAAATATATTGGTAAAATTCATGGTTATAAAAAAGTCTGCTTAAAATATTGGGAACAGTAAGATTTATTTAAGCAAATTATATTTATTTCATAATGATTATTTTGTAGCGTGATGGTCATTTGGGTATGAGCATGCGCAGTTGCGCCGTAAGCTTCATAAAAAACGTAGAGTAGCGTCTATTGTTTATTCACAACCCATCATCAGGAGCACACAGCCCGTTGGTATGTAGCGGATTTAAAACCTTTTGAAATGTTTACCATGAGCTACGGTCTGCTGTACTTTAATTTAGGAATGTTTAAAGTTTTGTACTTGTGTAATTGTCGACATTAGCTGCGCTCAGTCCGTGCTGAGAGACTTAATTTGTAGTTAAGTTAGCGCGTGTGCTGTTCAGTTCTCTCGGTTTGCGATATGTTCGAACACTGGATAATTAACAAATTACCAAGTAAACTAATGTAGCAGACGGTTGTGTGGTAGCATTTTGTGTGGTTGAGTTGCATTCATTTAGTAAAACATGGAATTGAAGTGTTATAATGATTGTTGAAGTATTGTTCATGATTGTTGAAGTGTTGTTCAATGAAGTGTTATAATGATTAATGCACTTTGCCTGCTGACTCGTGTGATAGCTATACTCTGTGCAGGAGCACTGCTATGCATGATGGGAAATGTAGTTTTTGCGTTGTTCTGACGCAGCTGTGTAAGACTGTATAGGAGATTATATGATAGTGTATTCTTATTTACAGCAGAAATAGATCTAGTTATTTTATTGTAACTACTTCATGTTTGTTTATTTTGCATTATATATTCAATGGATATATTTGTAACACTGGTTTATTTCTTATTTCAGGTTTATGACCTGTGGTCAGTTGTATAAATAAAACAAAAATACAAGAAATGACAAACACGAGTCGTGCCATGTGTGCTGCCTGTTACTAGCCCA
Source organism: Leuciscus idus (assembly GCA_021554675.1). Classification (NCBI taxonomy): domain Eukaryota; kingdom Metazoa; phylum Chordata; class Actinopteri; order Cypriniformes; family Leuciscidae; genus Leuciscus; species Leuciscus idus. The sequence continues at coordinate 6,979,110 of CM038643.1, forward strand.
TTCGGATGGCTGAAAATTTAAAAAGATCCGAACACATATAGTACACTTAAGCGTATACTTTTATATACTAAAAAGTAGGCCAATTTAGTCCCAAGCAGTATTGAAATAGTATACTTACAAGTTTACTACTAGTACATTGGTAATAGTACACTTACTACATAACATATATTTAAAATATACTTGAACATTACTTAAGTTTCATAAAATGAACATGAAGTATACTTCTTTTTCATAAGGGTCACAAAAAACTGCATGTAAAAGTAATTTTTTTAATGATACACAGAATTTAAAGAAAAACAGTAGAATAATAGGGCAAAAGCAAAGTTAATCATATTAGATCATATAAATCAGTTTTATTTCCAGCACATAAACACTGTTCTGTTTTGATTAAGCAAAAGCTATGGCACTGCTGCTCTCGTGTGGTGAGTGTGAAATATAAATGATGATGTGAAACAAATATCCATTTCCTTCTTTTGTTCGATATATATGCATTTTTTTTTTCTGAGCTTTGTGCTCTCTTAAAAAAAACATACGGCGAATGTACGGCAGATTCTTTCTGGGCTCACAATATTCTCTGAATTTAATAATAACAACAACAAAAAAAGTTTTATTATAGCGCCTTTCCAGTGCTCAAGGACACAACAATCTACATGCAACAAAAGGGATAATTTCAACTTTGTCTCTGGACAGCATATCCGCACCCTGGTTCAGAATGCCTGGCACATGCGCTGCCCTCAGTGAGCGCAGGTTGTGCTGAGCCCATAGATTGAGACTCCTGGCCTTGGCGTGCAGGTTGTTCGACCTGAGACCGCCCTGGCGATTTATGTAAGACACCACTGAGCCTGGGTTCTCCCAAGGTTTTTTTTCTCCATTAGGTCACCTGATGGAGTTTTAGGACACCATTAGGTCACTTGATGGAGTTTTTCGGTTCCTTGCCACTGTTGCCTTTGGCTTGCTCAGTTGGGGATATTTGGGGGATATTTAATTTAATTTTATCAATCAATAAATTCCTCTTGAAACAAACTTTGTTCACTTTTCGAGATCACTTTTCTCCTCGAAACCGCTCCCAAACTCACGCCAGACTGGTACCAGTCGGTCGCTTTCCAGGGAGCCAGGGCTTTGATGCAGCCGTGACTCGCTCTGATTAGTAAGTGGCCAGATCGCCATGCGTGAGCTGGTACACAGGGTTTTAGCCAGTGCTGGAGAGGACGCATGTGCAGTAGTCCTAGCTGGAGTACCGGTGATGCTGAGGCCATGAGACCCAACATCCTCTGAAATCTTTTGATTTCAAAAGGCTGGTCCGCCTGTGTGAACAGGACTGGCGAGGGAGTTTCTTCAAGAGAGAGCGAGGCACGCGGGGACTGGGCCGGCGTGTGATCGCTCGTCTCCATCTGCTCTGGCATCCTTTGTGAATGGCGCTTCTTTTTGCGTGGCTCAAGCAAAGGGAGAGAGAGAGCGGGAAAGGCGGGGTCGTCTTCGGTGAAAATGGCAAGTCGAGCCCGCAGAGTGGGGAGATCCATCGTGTCGCACTCAGGGCAGCAGCCCTTGCCGAGTGCAGCTTCTGCGTGGTCACGGCCCAGGCAGGAAGCGCAGAGGATGTGATGGTCTCCACCGACGAGAGGGCCTCTGCATGAGGTGCAGTTGGTGCTGTAAGAACTGATTTTCCTGCTAAGACAAAACTCACCCTGCAATAAAGCCATAAAATGCACCCTGGACAGAAGATAGCAAAGACGGAGCACAGGACATTGTCCTGTCCAAACTTTTCTCTTTCCTTATCAAGTCCCCAAAAGTTCTATAAGAATGTCTATATATCACATATGATGTATCTGTCACAGTGTCTGGTTTGTGTTCCCTGGGTAACCACTAGAGGTCCTTTTCCCCCACGGTGTCATTCACATTAGGAACTGCATTCCCCACAATCCTTGTCTGCACTCATCACTGTTCATTGCACCCAGCTGTTCCCCATCATGATTGTTAGTTTCTGTGTGTATAAATACCCTGCCTGTTTAGTGTTTGTTACGGAGTCCTTGTTATTCGTTACACCACTTCTGTGTTACTGTTTCTTGCCTGTTCCTGTATTGTTCTTGTTTATTGGATTGCTTATATGGTTTTGACCCTTGCCTGGACTGGTTTACGATTTACGGATTACCCAGTAAACTGCTTTTGGATCTTACCCCTGTTTCCCGTGTGTGGATCGTGACAGTATCTTGTGAATCTATTGTTTTTCCTTTTCATGTTTGGCATCATTTTAAGTGTCTCAGTGCGATTGGTAAAATGGTCTTAATTTCATTGCAGTCATTGGTTTAATGAGAAAGATTGAGACTTAGGAGAATCCTGTTCTCCTCTTTGGTTGATGTCTCTTCAAGATATCTCCCGAAACCAGGTGCTACCCCTGGGGTACATGAATTGACCCAAAAATATTGGTACAACCCTTTTGTTCTGGTCTGGGTATTTAAGGGTAGGTGACAGAGCAGGCTTTGGGACCCTTTAACCAGGATCATCCCCCATACAGTGCTGTTTCTGTGTTTTCCTGTTGGAAAACACTCACACACCACTGTGTGTCTCCGTCAGGAACGCATTGCTTACTTTTAGAGTCATCTTTGAGTAATTGATGTCATGTATTTATTATTTATGAATTGGCTTTTAATCACTTGTGTAATTGGCATGATACATTTTACCTGACAAATAAATGTTACATCTTGATTTATTCTGCATTTTTCAGAAATCATTATTTACTAGTAGATTAAAGTGCAGTCTGGTGTTTCCGCAAATCTCTGTCCAGGATAGATCAAACCGAAGGCACTATGAATGGAGCATGGGGCACATCATTAAGGAGACCTTCCGATTTCTGACTATCACTGACTTAGCACGTTGCAAGCTCGCAACTATTAAAAAAATTACATCTTTGTTATGAGTCAGCAGTGAGCGGCCGCTTAGGGTAAAATAGTTGCACTGCACCCTCTGACTATTTCAGAACTGGCTAGTTTGTGATCGTGAGCGCACATTCGCGATGTGACGTCTCAAAGCGACACCGGGTCCTTAATGAAAGAATATTTGAAATTATGAGATGCTCAGAATAATCAAAGATCTAAATTAATTCATAATCAATATTTATGATTATTTTCTAATCAGAAACACAATCCAAATTTGTTTATCATTTGAAATTGGAGTCAGATTAAGCGTATAGAGCTAAAGTAATATTGAAACTAAAATTCTAATAAATTTAGTGAGCTTCACTGGAGCGCTGAAAAGACATACACGCATTATACCTTCGCCCAGGCCGTTGGACTCCATCATTGGGCCAATGGGTGGTCCTTACAGTGCGAGGCATTTGAAACAACGCCCGTGAAATTTCTCTTTTAGAAAAGGGAACACACAGCGTGAAAGGATATGGTGTGCCGGATGGCACAGCAGAACAGCGTGCTGAAGGCGGCGAAGGAAGCCGGCGTCCTCAGGTCTGTGAAGCAGCTGCTATTCCGCTGAAGGCTCTTCGACGGCGGCGAGAAGGCTTCTATTCCGGAGATCAGCGAAGTGGTGACTTGCTGAAGGAGATCAAATCTGAGGTCCTAGGCGGAGAATGGGCGCTTTTATAGTCATAGGCCACACCCATTCTGGGGGGCTCTGACGTTCCAGGGTGCGAAGTGCCCTGATTGGCCTCGTCATAGGTTTGTGCAGTTCCCGCAACACAGCCAATGACCGCTCTCGCCGTTCATCTGTGTATGCTGTGCAGCTGCACTGCGTTTTAAAGATTTGGCTTCAATATTCTCGAGAAAAGGAGATTTCCCATAGCGTAAGCTAACTTACGCAATACGAGAGACCTCTCGAAAGGGAACTACTTTTCCATTAAAAACAAAACCGAACTATTTTAATGGGTGCAAAAACCTGTTTAATGGGGAGGTATTAAAAAAAGAAAAGAAAAACAGGCTCCAGTCGGACTTGGGCAGAGAATTGTTAATTTGTCAGACATTTTTTGCCTGTTTATCACCCCAATCGAGTTTGCATATACTGCTGATAGCAAGTTTTGTTCCTGTGTGAGACTTGTTCCTGTCTTTGTGACTATCAGCACATCGATCAACGAACTAACTATGGTCCAAGTGCAATATCCTGTTTTTTTCTATTAGTATAAATATGTTCTATGTATCCGGAGGGCATTGTGGAAGGGTATCATTGAATAAAAAAATATTTAACAGGCATTATGTGGTTTAAACTAATTATAGGACAAAACATCTTGCTTTTGAGAAACATAGCTTGAGAGACCAATATGAACAAAGACCCAAGAGTCAAAGTTGAGCTGAAATCAATTGAGAGAGAGACATTTTATTGGACAAAGTGTTTGTTCACAACATAGAGCAACATAGAGCAGTTGGTTACAACATAGAGCAAACCTATGACAGGACATTAGGCATTTGCAAAATCAATACAAGATGCGCCATATTTACATATTTCTGATGTCAAAACAATAAGAAAGCAATTAAAAAAAAAAATTAATAATGACTGATAAGATGCATAGATAGATATCATCAGTCTTTTATCATGGCATCAGTAATGGTGGCATCTTCCTCCAGGTCCACAGTGATTTTCTTGCCAACCAGTTTGAAGATGTTCTCTGGTCTCATGCCGTGCGGTTCGGCCACTTTTACTGTCAGCATGTCGAGAGTTAATGTCTCACCCTTCTTCAATGGTTTCCGGGCCACCACTGACTTACCCAACTGCAAGAAAGAACATAACCATTGATTGAATGACGTTTGATTATTTTTTGGTTTTATAATCTGTCAGAATGAGCGTTTTATCTGACCTTGCTGTGACAGGAAGCCTCACAGGGCAGCATCTGTTTGACCGGCGAACCCATTGCCATCTCAACCGTCCTGATGGCTTTCACCAGCTCCGCCAGCTCCGCCGGCTCCAATGATGCTGCGTGGTCACTGCCTTTCCAGCTCTTATCCAGGGTCACATGACGCTCCAGGACCTTTGCCCCAAGTGCCACAGCGGCCACAGACACATGGATGCCTGCCTCATGTCCAGAGTAGCCGATGGGAATGTCCGGAAACTCCTTCTGGAACTCCTGCGTAGGAAAAAGGAAACCAAAAGATTCTAAGCAAAACCGAAACTACTCAGCTAAAAATACGTTAATAAACAATCATTTTATGAAGATGCGAGTAAAGTGATTGTGTCTTACAGGGATCAGGCTGAGGTTGACGTGCTCTATTGGCAGCGGATAAGCGCTGGTACACTGCAGGAATGTGAAATTGGGATTGTGCTGCTTGATGGTTTGGTAAACACAGCGCATGGTCTCCATAGACTGCATTCCACTAGAAATCACCATGGGACGACCTACACAAATACACCAGAACATCAGATTCAAGACATGGCTGCTTCTGGGAGAAAATCAGCCCAAAGTTTTAGTCATTATCACATTACACACATGCCAAATTCTCTAGACTCAAAGCCAGCAACATGAAAATCCACACCAGGATTTCTAGGTTTCATTGGCTCTGCTCTCTGGCCAATCAGCAGTGTCAATACCTATTTCTCAGTGCTCCAGAATAACTGACTTCAAGTGCACAAGAGAAGCTTCTCGGATTCAGTTCTCGGTTGGGCTTGTACTTTTCTCATTTGCGAGTCGCTGGATAGTGTCTGATAAATGTTGTGTAAATAGAGGAACACTGTGACCTTGGTATTGAATCTGATAAATACATAGAACAAGTTTTCAGCAACAACACTTTTGAGATTATGTAAGGACAGCTTCTGGACTTTTCATTTGAAATGTGTGTCAACATCAGTGAGTTTTACCTTTTTTGGCGGTTTTCTCCAGGTAAGGGATATTGTTGGTGTCAGCTGAGGCAACTTTAAAAAACGGCACATTGATTTCATGAAGAAATTCTACAGCCATCTGATTGAGGTAGGGAGAGGAAAAGTTATGAAATGCATTTCAATCTACTGGGTTTAATATGCACATATTCTCTTGATATATATAATAACCCTTACGAAAAATAAGTTTATTCAAGTGTTCTATTAGTATTCTTCTTTTAAACGAAAAATAAGAAAGTATACTTTCAGTCTACATTTTATATACTTCTCAAAAATATACTTTATGTACTTTCTCAGAAATATACTTAAAATTACACTTCAGTGTACTTGACTTATACTGAGAGAAAAGTCCTCAAGTATATTTGGCCTGTACTTGTAGCCTACTCAATCTTTTGATCGATATATATTTAAAAGTATAATTAAATATTCAAAGTATACTTGGCTTGTAGTTGTGTTAACCCTTTTGATCGAGTAGCCTTTTAAATATACTTTTTTTTTTACATAGTTTTTCATATACAGTCTTATGAAACTTACATTGTTTGAAAATATTGATTAGAATATTGATATAAAACAGATAGGCTATGTTTCTAATTCTGCGTATCTGAATTTTTGTGTAGGCTAGTCCACTGGTAGTGTACATAGGAATTTACTTTAATTCTACTTTACTCTTTCCCCACCATTGACTGAATTTTCCAGCTATCCATGTTTTCACTGTTATACGGTAGGGGACGCTATGACAAATCTTTTAGTACAGATTCAGAATCTCCGGATCAAAATACAGGAGAAGGAGCTGAAACAAGTGATAGATAGCAAATGTAAAATAACGTGATCATCAAACATTAAACAGCGTGTCAATCAAAACTGCTTAATATTACCAAATTAAGTGAAGCGTAACCCATGAAGAGAAAAGGACAGTGAAGTTTTGGGGGTGTTGGACTCGATCTACTCCATCTGTGTTTTGATCATCGTTCTGAATCTGATCAAGGCACAGTCTTTTTAGAAAGATGTGATTTTCTCAACTTTTTTGTTTAAAATGTTGCCTTTCTTTATGAAACTTACCGACATTCAAGTGTTGAATAAAAAAGAATGCATGAAGCTTATAAAATGTTTTTTAAAATTAAAGTAGTTAAATGCATTTTTCAAGTAGCCTATATAAAAATAATATCTACATTTGAACATAGTATACTGCAAGTGCAAAAATAATATATAAATAGTGAACTATAAGTATAATATTATGTTCACTTAAAGAAAACTACTAAACTAGTAGTTTACTGAGTAGGCCTACACTTCAGTGTGTACTTTCATAAACAAAAGAATGTACTACTTGTATTAAAATAGTAAAGTAGTTTACTACTCTTACACTTATAGTACACTTAAACGTATACTTTTATATACTAAAAGTGGGCCAATTTAGTCCCAAGCACTGCAAGCAGTATTGAAACAGTAGGCTACACTTATAAGTTTACTACAAGTACACATAGCTTACTACATAAAGTATACTTAAAAATATACTTGAACATTACTTAAGTAGCCTATACTTCATCAAATTAACTTGAAGTATACTTCTTTTTCGTAAGGGAAACGTTGAGACCCTCTTTCATTTGTTCACCTCATCCATCCCTGATGCAGTAAAGAAAATGCCAACTTCATTGGCGAACTGTTGCAGCTCTCTGTACTGCTGGTGACTGAACTCCAGATGGTGTTTATGAGCCCCGTAGGTCGGGCCCCAGGCGTGAGGGGACGTATAGAGACGCTCCAGAGCGAGCTTGGTGAATCTGTGTTCGATCTCGCTCTTTTGAAACTTGGCACAATCAGCTCCACAGTCCTGTGTGGAGTTAAAGTAAGAAGCAGAAGTGGATTTGGTTGACAACAAAAATTAGTTTCACCATTAAAAGTTAATTTAATGTGATACAATGTGTGAGTTAGGCTAGATAGCTCAGGAGCTGTATTATAGAAACGTCCCCTCTTAATTATTGACCTGATATTTGAAAAAATCTATTTCTGGAGTGAAATTACCATGGTTACTGATGGGGTTCTAAGTTCGGGCCGGTTCACACAAAACACGTTTTTGTAGTTAAAAACGCTGCAAATGGTCAAACATGTCCGTCGTGTTTAAATGAAAAAACAAAGGGAAAGTATCTCAGTGGAATGGAAAACTTGTCCTGTGTGAACGGCCTCAGGATGTTTCTCTCTCCAGGTCATTTTTTCTGTTTAGAAAAAAAGTCATTAATAAAGAAAAAAAAATCTTATTTTTTCCCCAATATTTTCTCAAATTTTTATTAATTTGTAATTTTTTCTATATGCAAACCGTGGTTTTGGGGTTTCCCACTTTCCCTGCTCTTGCTAGCGTTGATATCTATATCTGATATCATCTGATAAAGCTGTACTTTACCTTTGCCATTCGGATCATTTTTTTGGCGATTTCTAAGTCTCCCTGATGGTTCTGTCCAATCTCAGCGATGATAAAACAGGGGTTGGAGCCCCCAATTTTTCTTCCAGGACAAAGTTCAAACTCTGCAGACATTTTATAGACTAATTGTTTAATAGATTTATGATTAAGAGAGCTGGAGATGTGATCACTAGCGTTCTAGCATCAAGCAAAGGGGCCGGAAAAAAGGTCACACTGCCATTTAAAGAAAAGAGCTCCACCCTAACCATTGCCAACTCCCACCCACAAAACTTATCAAATTGCCTATAGGCTATATATATATATATATATATATATATATATATATATATATATATATATATATATATACATTTATATAGATGTTAAACCGGATTAAGAAGCAAATAATTAATTCAGATGTCGTTGAATTTTGATCACGTAAGGCCATTATGTAGCCTATTTAGCAGCAACTATTTAGCAGTGCCACATACACCAGCACCTTTACAGGCCCACGGATGACTTCAGGACAATAACGAATTTGACAAAGTGCAATAAAAAATTTGCCCTAGTAAATGTATTACTTTATAATGGCAGTTTTATCAGATTCGATAAGAGTTTATGAGAAGGAACTAATCTCAAATAAAGATTATAAACTTTTCTTCCAGGACAAAGTTCAAACTCTGCAGACATTTTATAGACTAATTGTTTAACAGATCAATGATTAAGAGAGCTGGAGATATTTATACGTTCTGGCATCAAGCAAAGGGGCCGAAAAGAATTTCACGCTGCCATAAGAAAAGAGCTCCATCCTAACCGTTGCCAACCCCCACCCACAAACCGCATTTCTAAAATATAGGGGAGAGCGGGGCACAACCTAACGCTTTTTGACTTTCTCAGTTTGTGTATATCTACTTATGGTTCAGAGTATTTATTTTTTCCCACATTAATTTCCCACATGTCTAGTACAATTATGTGGTTTTGTTTTATTAATACAGTATATACTTTTTTCTTGACATGCCCCGAAAGAATGGAAGTGAAATGTGACAACATGCCCCATAGGTGGGGTACATTGTAACATGTGTGGGGCACATTGAAACATAACATATGACAGCTTAAAATGTTATCTGATCTAATAAAAAAAATATACGAAACAAACTAAAATATTTTCTAAATAAAATACAATTAAAAAACTTTTTCATATAAAATAATGGCAATTTTTAATAATTAAATATAAACAAATTTTTGAGTTTTGACTACGAACACATGAAAACACAGCTATACAACATAGTTCAAAACAAATAAATAATTAGTCATTTCTGAACATTGACTCTCAGTCTTTATTCACCTTTTTCTCACCTTTTCCCAATAAAATTAATAAAAGTATAGAATATAATAGCATAATTCTAATAGGGGCACATTGTAACGCAGTGTTACAACATGCCCCCGCCTGCACAACTGGGATTTAAACCCTGCTAGTGTCTTCTGCTAGTTAGCGAAGCATTAAATAACTATCTCAACTGTTAAATAACATCTTGGAGATTAAAATAATATCAGATTTGTCTTATTTTAAATAAACACAAAAAAATAGAGATGAAAAATTAACTTAAGTAAGAAATTTACTTTTGCTATGGTTTAATAAATGTCTATGGATATCTTCCAAAAAAATAATAATTTTGGCGGAATTTTTTTTTCTATATAGTGTTGATATGGCAACTAGTAAATACACAAAGTTTCGTCATCTAAGCATGTGCGGAAGTATTTAAAACAAGCGTGTTACAACTAGCCCCGCGTTAGGTTGTGCCCCGCGCTCCCCTATATATTTTTTATACGTTTATATAGATGTTAAACCGGATTAAGAAGGATAAAAAGAGACATTATAGAAGAATACAAAAAGTACACAAGGTTTTTTAAATATTTCTGCTTCAAACTGTTTTCAATAATCGTAATTATTTATAGTCCTACTTTAAACTGTAAATAGGAATGTGACGGTATCAAATCTTCATTTAATGATAATTGAATTTTTTTTTAATGAAAGCTTTTATCACTGTATAAGGTTTTGTCACGTGTCGAATTAGGTTAGAATAAAGTGTTGTCCTCCTAACAAGTTTAATAACTTTTTTCTTAAAATAAAATGAACTCTGAACCTTTAAATGTACAATAAAACAACACACACAAAAATGTATAAAGCAAATATATGTGTCAAACTAATTAAAGAACTATAAAGAACAATAGGTAACACTTTACAATAAGGTCCCATTAGTTAACGTTAGTTAATGCATATAGATTTACATCAACAATGGGCAATAGCTACATTTGATAGTTATTATTCTTTAACATTAATTAATATAAATACAACTGTTCATTGTTAGCTCAAGTCCATTAATATTAGCATATTAAAATTTAGATTTTAATAATGTACACTAAAAAAGATCGCAAAACTCTGAAAGTAACCGCAGCTGCTGTCAGAGAGAATGTGTATTTTCATCCAGCGCGACACCACTCGTTCCGCCATGCTACTCATCTGTGTTATTTACTTCATTAAATAATAGCCTTTTAAAGTTAAATAATCATGTTAGGCTTTATCGCTGTTTTTCCATAACCAAATTGAAAACTGAAATTGAAATAAGACGCTTGTTATACCATTTTAGATGTTCAAGAAGTTTTATTCGCACTCATGCTCCTAAATACATTTTACAGTTCACACACATCTATTTTTAGTCTCGAATGTTAGGGAAATGCTCGCACTGTCGAGCCTTGTTAGTACACCCAAAAATGAAAATTGTCATTAATTACTCATGTCGTTCCAAACCTGTCAAATCTTCAGAACACAGTGAAGATCTTTTTCATTCTCCTGTTTCTCAGCACGTTTGAGCTTCAGCAAGAACCAATGAGTGATGAAGCCAATCACCCCTACTCTTTTTCCGAAGGACATCCTGGGATTTTCAATGACCACAGAGTCATTAAAAATTCCAAAGTGTCATTAAAAGATTCCAAAGTCCATCCACCACAAACAGTATTTTATGGTGGAGGGTGACAGGGATGTGCAAATCATTTTAGAGAAGCTCAAACATCTGTTATACAAATTTGACTTTTATTGTGGATTCAACTTTCATTGTCAACATTACAAGGTCGCCATGTGTCTTTTATGGGCCAGTTTTATCTCGTTTCCATGTTAACGACATAACATTTACTATTACTACTTCTGAAAACAAAACTGTACTTTACACATGTCTTATAGGCATATCACAGTGATCATTGCAGCCCTAATTCAACCACTGGAACTGATATTATTATTAGGGTATTTTTAATGCCCTAAAAATGTCTGTCCAGCCAAGACTAAACTGTTAAACCAGTCAATTTTATTCAATGAAACAAGTTCATTTCAATCAAATATTTCTGAACGTTCATTACGCTTAAGACAAAACACTACAGGCAAAAAGGTTTTCATGCATTTCTTAGTATTTGAAACACAAAAGATTTTGTAGTTGCTTTTTTTCTTTACAGTGTACATATCTTTAAAAGCCATTTTCTCAAAATGAGTTTCTTTTGCACTGAACCATAAATCCACTTCAGCAGCACTTACATAGGCTACATTTTTATTCCTATTGCTCCATTTAAAAAAAATTCCAGAGGGGTTTGTTCATATATCATTTGTTCGATTTTAAACATTTTATTCATTAAAACGTTTTTTTTTTTTCTCTCTCTACGGGTGTCAGGGATCGCAGATGATACAGACAAGATGGTAAGTTCAATGCTTTAATTGCAGTATGAATCGGAGTCAGAGACAAATGTAATAACACAGATAATCAGTGATGCTTAGCTGAATAGTAAAAGTCTTTCTTTATCTCTATCTTGCAGATGATGAAGATGATGATGATGATGATGATGATGATGAAGATGATGATGATGATGATGATGATGATGATGATGATGATGAATCGATCGATCGATCGATGAAGATGGTTGGCAAGCAGATGGAAGGCGATAGCGTCTCAGGTAAGAGAACAGGTAAGTGTTCAGGGAGTCATTTGCTGAGTCCCAATTCGCATACTATCCGTCCTAAATAGTATGTGAAACTAGAATTAGTACGTCCCAAATCGTAGTATGTTGAAGTGAGTATTCCAAAGATACCCGGATGGTCTACTATTTCCGGTTAGAATTCGAAGTGCAGATCAATGCATACTCTAACGGCTAATATTGCCCACAACCCATTGCATGCGGGAGGGAGGAGCTTTGCGGTGATGGTGGTGAATCTTGAATTCTTCTGATGTAAAGGTAGTCGGATGCAGCAGCGGAGATGCGCCCTCAGTTTTTAAGTGTAAGAATTCAAATGTTTAACCCTAATTAAAGTTATATTTTATTGTCTCGTAATATTAATTGGTTTATGTTGTGCCAATAAAGCACCGTGTTTATCTTGTAGGGTCCGATGAAGATACTGAGCGCCTCATTGCAGGCTACATAACAATAAATAAAAAGGCTATAGTACAGTGTCATGCAAGTGTCTTTTTTATGTATTTCTTTTGATGTTTCTGTCTGACTTATTTGTAGTAGTGTAACGTGAGGGTTCGGTATGTGGTGGTAGATCACTCTTTATGATAATAAACAGTAGAATGGAGACAGGAGACTTTCTCAAGCGGCACTTTTACTGAACACCGTCACAACAACAACACTTCCTTCAACAGCCTTTCACGTGACTTCACTAACCAATCAGAAGCAAGGACTTAGACTGAGATAAACGTGAGTGAATCAGAGAGGCAGATTCAGCAGAATATCCTTACTGTATTAAATATGTAAACACATAAATGTGTAAATAATTAACTGACTAAACATTGTAAATATACTTCTAGTATATTAACTCAAATATAAATCATATTAAATTCTAAGCATTACAACTTTCCAATATGAAATATGAACTCCACTTCTAAACCTTACATTTCCTCCCCCTCCCACAAAAGAAACGTCCCCGTTTCCCATCAAATAAACAAGTAACAATAACCACAGCAATAAAGCAACTGTATCAGTTCAGAACATAGTCCTTAAGGAATCTTGGAGGTCTAACTGAACGTTTCCCCGGGCGTAGCAAAGAACCAGAAGCCTGAGGAGTGGAAGAGGGGACAGTGTCAAACTGGCCTACTGGGCCAAAGGAGGGGGCTGAGCAAGACTGAGTCAGGGGAGAGCAGGATTGGGGCTGTGGTCGGGGTTGTGGATGGCCAGTGGGAGGAACTAATGAGGGAGTATTGCCCTGGCCAGATAAGGAGTAGCTCCTCGTGGCTGCAAACTTTGAAGGCTTAAAGGGCAAAGCACCTGATAATGCAGTCAAATGAGGGAGTTGAGACTGCAAAAAGTCACATGTAGGTGTCTCATGCCCACAATCTGGCACAGGAGCATAGTAGGGTCTGAGACGGTTGTAGTGGACAATCTGGGACTTATCAGACTGATCCAGGAGATAGTGAATCCTGTATGTCACTCCAAGAGAATCCACATCAGATCCTAGGCACTCTAATATTTCAAAGGGGCCTTTCCAGTGAGGAGCAAGTTTTTGTTTTGCTGTAGTGGGGTCATTTAACCAGACAAGGTCTCCCGGCACATAAGGAGTGTGCTTAACACTCTTGTCATACTGTCGTTTCTGCTGATTGTGGGCATAATCTCTGTTCCATGCAGCAGAACTGAAAGCGGACTGAAGTTTCTGTGTCAATTGTGCAACATAGTCAGCAGGAGAACCCGTAATAGACAAAGATGGTGTGTTGTTAGGTAACAGCATGTTGACAGGCATCCTGGCTTCATGACCATGTGTGAGGAAGAATGGTGTGAATCCTGTTGTAGAGTGTGGGTTGGTATTGTAAGCCAAAGCAACTTGGTTGAGGCAGTCATCCCATTCCCCAGACTGCTGAAGTAGTGTCTTGGCTAACTGATCAATAAGTGTCCTGTTGAACCTCTCAATCATGCCGTCACACTGAGGATGATATGGGCTGGTTCGTGTTTTCTGCACACACAGCAGGTCACACAGATGTTTCACCAGGTCAGATTCAAACTGACGTCCCTGATCAGTGTGGAGCATTTCCGGGATGCCATGCTCACAGATGAAGTTTTCAAACAGACATTTCGCCACTGTTATGGCGCGCTGGTCTGGAATGGCATAAAGGTTGACATACTTGGAGAAATAATCTTGGACAACAAGCACATACCTGTTGCCACGACTTGTGATGGGGAGCTCAAGAATGTCAGCTGCAACCTTTTGGAATGGCTCAGTAGCAACAATTGTTTTCATTGGAGCTCTCTGATGAGGTGTGGGACTCCGTCTGGCGTCACATGGAGTACATTGCTTGCACCACATCTTGATGTCACGTGACATAAAGGGCCAGTAGCACAGCTGTTGAGCACGTTTCAGGACCTTATCAGCAGATGAATGACCAGTTACAGGATTTCCATGCAGCATCTGCAGAACCGTGTCTTTCAAAGCATGAGGGACAATCAGTTGATGGAGCACTGATGTTGTGGATGGGTTGAAAACTTTACGGCAGAGTACACCATTATGAAAAGTAAGTCTGTGGAACTCGTGCCAAAGTGCCTTCTCAACAAGTGTGCGTTTTTTCATGCGCCAGTATGGTGGTTTCTGTCCCTTAACTGTCCAGCTAATAACCTCTGACAGTACGGGGTCTCGCTGTTGTTCCTTTTCAAAATCCTCTTCAGGGAACTGAAGCACAAATGTGGAGGAGACAGACTGTTGAACACCCTGTGAGGAGGCCGGAGGAGGTTGTGGTCCAGTCAAGTTACAGCAAACTGGCTTTGTATCAGTACTGCAGAGGCTGTGATGTACCAAACTGACCGGACTAGACAGACTCACAGGACTCAGACTAGAATGTCTCTTGTCAGAGTGCGGATTACCAAAAGCACTGGAGGAGGTGCTCTGCTCAGTTGGTCTGATGTCAGCAGGGCGACGTGACATTGCATCTGCATTGAGGTGACTGTGGCCATCCTTGTGAATTACAGTCCATTCAAAAGGATCAAGTTCAAGGGCCCAGCGTGCACGACGACCAGTTCTGTCATTGTCAATGGGTATTTTTCTGAGACCCAGGAGAGGTTTGTGGTCAGTTACAATAACAAAGGGCTGTTTGTAAAGGTAGTGGCGAAAATGTCGCACGGCCCAGACAATGGCCCAGAGTTCTCTGTCATATGTTGACCATTTTCTTTCTGCTTTTGTGAGAACATGGCTAGCATAAGCAACCACTTTTTCTTGATCCCCTTGTCTCTGAGCAAGCACAGCACCAATTGCAGAGCCTGAAGCATCTGTGTAGAGGGAGAATGGCACCGTAAAGTCAGGGAATGCAACCACTGGAGGATTTGTGAGTGCATGTTTCAGGTAAGTGAATGCATCCTGACATTGAGAAGTCCATTGGAAAGGTGCATTCTTCTCTGTGAGAGCATGTAGAGGGACACTGTGATGTGCAAAGCTTCGGATGAACTTGCGGTAATATGAACAAAGTCCTAGAAATGCTCTTACTTCTGTAGCTGACCGTGGAGTAGGCCAGTCTTGGACACTTTTCACATTCCGCGGGTCTGGCTGAATGCCATCTTTGGATACAACATGGCCCAGAAACTGTACTTGATCCCTGGCAAAACAGCATTTGGAGGGATTCAGCTTCAGGCCACTTGACTGGAATCTGGAGAGAATTTCTTCCAGGTGCTGGAGATGTTCACTGAAAGAGCGGCTGTAAATGAGGACATCATCCAAATACACTAGGCATGTTTTCCATGGGAGGCCACGAAGTACCATTTCCATCAAGCGCTGGCATGTGGCTGGAGCGTTGGTGAGACCCATTGGCATAACTTTAAAGTGATAAAGGCTACTACCTGTTGTGAATGCTGTTTTTTCACGGTCTTCCTCCTGCAGCTCGACTTGCCAATAGCCATGTTGTAGGTCCATTGTGGAGAACCAGGCAGAGCCCGACAAAGCATCCAGTGCGTCGTCGACTCTCGGAAGAGGGTGGGAATCTTTGATTGTCACTGTATTAAGTTTTCTATAGTCCAGGCAGAAACGCCATGTGCCATTTTTCTTGCGCACCAAAACAACTGGCGCAGCCCAGGGACTGTAGCTTTCTTCAATGACATCTGCCTTTAACAGGTTGTCAACTTGAGTCTGTATTTCAGCTCTCTGTTCTGGTGTCACTCGGTAAGCTCTCTGTTTAATTGGTGTGGCCTCATCAGTGCGGATTTGATGCTTGATGATGCTAGTGCGACCTCTGTCCTCTGAGTGTTTACTGAATACTGCTGAGTATTTCTGAAGCAGTGATTTCAGAGACTGAACTTGGTAAGGTGACAGGTCGCTGTCATTTATCTGGACAGATGGAGCTATATCATGCACGGGGGAGGTTGCACACCCTGTCCCTTCCCCTGATATGACGTCAACAGATGAAACCGAATGAAACTCACCCAGGTGTTGACCTGAATGCAGCTCAACGTCATCTCTGGAGGGATTTAAGATTCGAACCACAGTTGTACCATTCTGAACCTCACTGAGAGAATGTGCCACAATGATGTCACACGATGGGTTGGGCATGAGAACACCATAATAGTCAGTTGGCATTGGAGAAGCAGGTGTAGCTGCTGACACACAGGCTGTGATGAGGGTTTCACTCATAGCTGGAATCTTAGTGGGCGCTAGCACAGACACATTACAGCAGGCGGCCACTTCATGTCCTTTGGGCAGGAGAGGAATTTTCATGTCCCAAAGTTGCAGCATTTTGTTGTTTATATCAAGGAGGGCATGGTGTTTCCGCAGAAAATCAAACCCAAGAATGACTGGCTGGCAAGCACCTCTGAGAATTTCAAAGTCCTGTTGCCATACCTGATGTCCAAGTCTGATACCAATCGTTAACTTGCCTAAAATGTCCAGGCACTGTCCATCGACTGAGCGAGCTGGCAGAGAGGAGGGTGTCATGGGGCGTTTTTTCAATGCTGGGTGAGAGTTACGAAAATCTTCGCTCACAATGGAAACAGTAGACCCAGAGTCAATTAAAGTGCACACTTCAATGCCCTCAACAATAGCCAAGATTGTAGAAGAGACAGAATCATCAGAGTGTGAGTCATTCTTGTCAGGCATTAACTTGGGGGAATCCTTCTGGGGCAGTGAGACAGTAGCTGATGTTTGCCCCTCAACAGCAGCTAATGGAAGTTTCCCTGACGGTTGGAGTCAGAGTGCGGATATCGTTCAGGAGACTTGAAACGAACACTACCTCTAGCGTGTGGACTGGCATCCCTGTTTCCCTGTGGAGCAGGACTAGGGCTGCGTCTGTATCTGTTCGTATCATCCTTGTCATGGCGACCATACCTGGAGTACTGATAGGACTGGCGTGAGGGAGAGCGATGCCGGTCACGTCTGTCATTGTCATGCCATTGACGGTCTCTCTGAGTAACAGGGGAAGGAGGACAACCGTCATAGAAGGACCCTGGATCACGACCATGATACTGCTCAGGTGAGTAATTGTCTCTGCGGTGTTGTCTGTTATAATAGGGTTGTGGAGAGACACTGCGCGCACTGTATCGAGCATCGTCGGAGGAAAACCTTTCAGTTTGGG
Organism: Leuciscus idus; assembly: GCA_021554675.1. Classification (NCBI taxonomy): domain Eukaryota; kingdom Metazoa; phylum Chordata; class Actinopteri; order Cypriniformes; family Leuciscidae; genus Leuciscus; species Leuciscus idus. Next base: position 6,996,882 of record CM038643.1, read on the forward strand.
AGTCCAGACGCTGAGCCAGGTAACTGTGTTTCTCTCTTAATAGGTGTACTTCACTTTGTAAGCTGTTGACAGTAAGAGTCAGCTGCTCAACTGCATGCAGAAGCTTATCATCAGTAGGTTTAGGACGAACCATAGCTACCTGCTCTGAAGATTGAGAGTGTGGAGACCCTACAGTTGTCAGTTGGAGCGCTGCACGTGCCCTCTCACAGCGGCTGGCGATACGCAGGGCGTCCTCAAGATCCTCCGCACCCATCTCATGGACTTTTGACTGAAGATTTGGGTCCAAGCCAGCAACAAAGCGGCGAAATTTTTCACCCTCTAGTGCATTGTGGTCATAGTTGGGAAAGGCTTCTAATACAAGACGAGTGATGTCTGCACTGTACACATCCAAACTTTCACCTGGTCGACGAGGTCGAGCATTCACATGTGTCTGGAAAAATGGCAGGGAGTATATTGGTCCAAAAACGTCCCTGAGTTTCTCCTTTACTGAATCATAGTCCTTCTGGATCGAAGAAGGAAGGCTGTCCCAATACAGAAATGCAGCATCTGCTAGGCGAGTAGGGAGGACGGAAGCCATCACCGTATGCAGATCTGTATCAGTTGAACTCATAGCCTGCACTGCCACTTCAAAACGTCGAGACCAACTTGTGAATGATTCAGTCCCATCTCCTTTAAAAGCAGGTGGAAGATCAATTTTTAGGGCACTGGAGACAGCGCATGTGGCTAGAGAAACAGCACCTGTTGATGTAACGTTAGCATCTCGCCGTCGTCGTGTGGGGGGAGACTGCAGCCCAGTTTCACTTTCATCAGCCGACATGGTGACAAAATGGCCAGTCCCAAAACTCACAAAAAGCACGTAAAGTAGAAAAAAAAATAAAAAAAAAATAAATACCACAAAAGTCCCTTAATGTCTCCACACTAGTTTTTAGGTAATCCACTGCTCTCAAAGAGTGTAAAATCCAGATAGCACAAAAAAAAAAAAATGACCGCATCCACAGGTCGTATGAATAAAACTCACCAAATGTGCAAAAACCACCAAAATATCACCACGCTGCCACCAAATGTAACGTGAGGGTTCGGTATGTGGTGGTAGATCACTCTTTATGATAATAAACAGTAGAATGGAGACAGGAGACTTTCTCAAGCGGCACTTTTACTGAACACCGTCACAACAACAACACTTCCTTCAACAGCCTTTCACGTGACTTCACTAACCAATCAGAAGCAAGGACTTAGACTGAGATAAACGTGAGTGAATCAGAGAGGCAGATTCAGCAGAATATCCTTACTGTATTAAATATGTAAACACATAAATGTGTAAATAATTAACTGACTAAACATTGTAAATATACTTCTAGTATATTAACTCAAATATAAATCATATTAAATTCTAAGCATTACAACTTTCCAATATGAAATATGAACTCCACTTCTAAACCTTACAGTAGCAATACTGTAGCTGTACAAATGTTAACTTTATCAGTCCAACCAAAGAAACAGGGTTACTACACTTTTACTATAGTAAAAGCATGGTTCATTTTCATCGGGGTATTTTTAAGTATTATACACAAGTATAAGATTAAGTATAAAATACGTTAAACAATAGTTACACTATAAACTTTAAATATTTTAACTTATAGTAAAAATAAGTAGCTTTCGTTACACACATTTGCACATGAACGTCAGAACCAGCAGCCTCACAAACGACCTGTGTTTGGTTGATCTACGACGACGCCCTGCTTCACTCCTACATTTGGTGAAACACATTGTAAATGTATTGTGGAAAAAAAGATGGGAAAAGTAAATACAATTATATTGGATATATTACTGAATGACGGATAAGGATTAAGATGTGAAAAAAAATAAAACTGCCAAAAAAATTCTAATTTTAGGACTTTCTATACTTATTAGAGTGTTGTGTATGTAATGCAATGACATGTACACATTTCAAGAATGTAATTAACCACTTTTTTTGGTGAATCAGATCTTTTTCCCCATGAAAATGTCATTCCTGGGTAACGTAATGAATTTTTTAATTAATTACATTTCTACCATTGTTGGCATATACAAATGTACTAATATCCATAATTGGAGCTCAACAAACAACTAGTGCTCGTAAAACTACATTTTAATCACAATTAATATAATAAATTTGGGATTTCATATAGACATGGGCTCAGTTTTGGCTGCTGATAACTCAAAATTCAGAACCAAATTTTAAAAAAAGCTGGAAAATGTTTAAAAATGTTTTCCAATAAAGTAAATAAGACTTGTTTTATCATTAACTCAACAAAAAACAGAATTGTGTAATCTAACACACAAATATGGGTTAAATGAATGGCCTGTGTCATTATTAGCCGGAATGACATACTGTTAGACGGAAGGACATTCTGCAATATTTTTCAGGATTACCATAAAAACCATCCTCAGTATCATTTTTTTCCTTTCCAACACTCAAACTTGAAACAAAGTAAGAGACACTGACAAGTTTTTAATGATTTTAAAAAGTTAAATTCATTGATAATGACCCATGTGACTTATTGAATCATATGAAATCAAGATGAATGACAGCTAAAATATGGCAAAAAAACATACAATTATGTAAATAATGTTAATGTTAATACTATAACAAATAACTTTGCCTAAAAGTTTACAAATGTCAATTAAAAACTAGATTGTTGTGCATATGTCATTCTGGATAACAGATGACATGTCCTGGCTAACAGAGGTTTTTTGTTATACAAGAATGATATGTTGTTATCCAGGAATGACAAAAACCAATATTTTTTCTTTATAATCAGGCACTAACTTAACCACCTATGGAAAACTACAACTTAGCTATCATCACTTAAGGTAACCTAGATCAAATAGATCGTTTTTTTATATAAAATCATTACAAATGTTTTATTAGTGTTATCCAAAAGGACACATGATATTGCTACAAAGTGCACCAGTGACCGAAATATCAAAATATCGACATTTTAAGAGACGCTTCCTGACCTTTGCACATGTTCTAGTGCTCCTTCAGGGTCTTCTTTTTGATACAATATTATGTCATATGACATACCAAAATGCATTATGGTCCAAAATGGTCATTGATGTCTGTTATCAGAGCCCGTCTACGGAGAGCCTGTCCACTCCCTATTAAGCCCTATTGTACCGAATTTTGGTTGTAGTACCACCAGAGTTCCACTGGGGGCGCTCGCCATGAGTGCAAAATGAATGGGAGTCAATGGGGCTAGACGGCTAAATTTGTCTCTTTCACCCAATTGCCGTTGAGAAATCTCAGATGTGATTGTAGATTTTGCAAGTTCAACATGGGTTTTAGGTCGAAAGTTGAATGAACGAGTACTTATGTCGTTTTGATTTCTTACAGGTTGAGTTGTTGTTGCCCATAACACGCTAGCATTCTGCTAATGACGTCAGCATTCTGACGTCATTGACATTTTGAAAGACTTTTTTAAATCAAATAAGTGACTCTATCTAACACCCAGCAATGTGTAATTTCTTTGCATCTCCTTTCGAATACAACATTCAAATTACTAGACAAAAAATTATATCCTGAGAAAAGTGGATTTTGAGGGGTATACCGCCATTGACCTCCATTCATTCTGCACTCGTCCTGTGAGCGCCCTCATATGGAATCAGAGTGGAACTGCAACCAGTTCAGAAGCCGGAAGTGTAGTGAGAGTGAAACTTCTCGCCATATTAGACATTCTCTGCTGTTATCCAGGACTGACATTAGAGAAATCACAATTTGGGGACAAAAGTCGTTCTGTCATAAAAATGTAAATAAGCTTAGTATTATCACTATATTTTGTAGGAATCATTGAAAACATCAATACAATTATGCCCAAGTAGATTTTAAATACTTTTATATATATTTTTAAAATTTTTGTTGTATTTTTGTATTCAGATTTTAAGCCGGGACAGTTACCCGGAATGACATTTTGAGACTTTTGAGCTCAATAGTTCCTTAAAGATTAATTATTTATAATGAATTCTCACATGAGTAATTAAAGAGGGGGAAGTTGAGTCACTTAATGAAGTGCATTTAAAAATGTATACATTTTTATATTATGAATATGCTTGGGACACCAGAATTGACACGCCACGTCATTGACCCATATAAGAATGAATAAAATGTAAAATGTTTTGTTAACAGTCGCGGTGTGCGTAACTAGGCAACCACGTTCTCGTTTACGTTGCATGACGTCATCGAAGTATGTCCCAGAACGTGCATACTCTTTTGCTACACACTCAAAAGTATGTACATTTTCATCACAAAAAAAGTACATACTTTTAGGTCGTAGTATAAGTAGGCGAATTGGGACTCAGCCTGTGAGTCATGAAATGACGAGACCAGACAAGTGACTGCAGGGAGAGTGCATGTTATATAGGGAGTGCTGGAGATGGGATACAGGTGATGGTGATTAGTAGTCCGGGGATAATGAACGGGAGAAAGGCTGAGTGGGCGGAGAGAGAGAATGAGTGGGAGGTGATGATGAACGTGGTGGAGATGGAATCCTGACATCGGGCTGTTGACAGAATTTTCTGATTTACGAAGTGATATCAAAAGAGATATTACAAATACCTTCTGTAAAAACCTTCAATATCAACCAAATTTTTAACCTGGCTTTATCCAACATTCAGATTTCTGTTTTGGAAAGTTGCACATCTGCACATTTAAACGTAACATTTCAGAAATGTTTTGCAATTCTTAATGCAAACAATCAACTGGGGAAGTATGATAATATTATTAGTATACTTGAGCTGTGCACTCAATAACTGATTATGTTAAGTATAACTCAAACAGAATACAACAGATTTGTTTAAGCCCAGCATGCATTGCTTAAAACTCTGCAATGAGAGTAACATTTTTGAAATTACTTATTTTTTTTTATATTATATTTTTTTGCACAAGATCATTAGGGGGAGATCTGTTATTTTTAAAATTTAAAAAGGTTTCTGTTTCAAATGTAAGAGAATTGAGTTACGTATTCTAAATGTAATGGTTTTAATTAAGTTTCTTTTGTACTTTTACTTCACAGTACTCATAACGTCATGTGAAGGCCAAGTGTGGTAAGTAACCCATACTCAGAAATTGATCTCTGTATTTAATCCATCCAAATGAGTGCACACACACTCGGAGCAGTGAGTAGTGAACACACACACACACATCCGGAACAGTGGGCTGCCATTTTTTGCTGCAGTGTTTGCCCACCCTGTTCAACAGTACAAATATCCAATGTTTCCCTAAGTTTGAGACGATAAATCAAGTGTGTTTGATTAGAAGTAGAACATTTGCATGTGGTGTAGCCTCTGGGAACAGGGAACATAGTGTCGGCCCAGATCTGGTACACGTGGATTCCACACGGTTAATAACTAATAACTTATAAGTGACTTAAAACTATATGTCTGCACAACACTCTCCTTGATAACATTGACAGGACATTTCCTTATCACATAGCAGAAGATTAAACATGAAACCATAAAATGATATGCAATAAGTAAATGAATATTGAATTTGAAGAAATGAGTAAATATATAGAGAGAGAGATCAAGTAAAAAGATAAAGTAGAACACAACTGTTTGCTCATAGACACGCACTGGTGTTTTATTAATTCAAATTAGATCCGATGTCATGTTAAACACAAACTGATTGTTTAAAATAGAAACTGGAATACTCTTTAAAAATGAACCCTGTCAATGCGATCCTGGTTCACGTGTGACGAGCTCTTTTTCTTCAGCGTCAGAATGTACTCGGCAAACTCTCGAACGGCTCCGTGGCCGGCGGTTCTCTGACAGGTGTATTTCGCTGCGATGAGATCTGCCACAGGTGCGTCACATGGGACGGCATTCAGCCCCACCTGAGACAGGATCTCTACGTCTTCAGCTTCTGAACCTGTGAGGGAAAACATCACAGACTGCTAAATTAAAAAAATATTATTTTGTATCTGGTTCCAGGTTTATTTACACCATTCGTTTGGACGTTCCCGTGTCTTCCAGTTTAAAACACTGCAAAATGCTCTAGATCGAAGCTTTATGATACATAGATTATTAAAATCTAGATTATTAATTAATAAAGAGCTACAATTTATTTTAGTAATTTCACAAGTAAATATTACCATAGTTATACCATACAATACAAGGCAGGGTAAAATGCATTTATTTATTTTTTAGATTATGTGTTGAGGTCTTTTGAATATACAGGAGCTCATAATGAAAATACATTATACAGTACATCTAATATAGTCAGAGTTAAAATCTTGCTTTAAAAATCAATTATAATAAATGCTGCAATATTCAATAAAAATAAGAATTGTATATTTGATTTCATGATAACTTTGATGAATTTTGCAACATCGACATTGAACTGAACTGAATCAACATTAAACTGAGTTGAATAATGACACTATTGTCTTTCTAGCAGAATTTGAATTTGTCTCATATTTGATGAAGTCTTCCTCATTAATTCAGTTTTTTTTTCCTGTTTATTACTGTGATGCTGCTTTGAAAGAATCTGTTTTGCATATAAAGTGCTATATAAATAAATGTTACTTTACCTGCTTAAAACTGGTTTCGCTGGATTTTTGAACATGACACTCACCCATGAAGGCCACTTCATCCCAGCTCAGTTTCTTCTCTTTCATCAGCCGCTCCACATCAAACCCTTTCTGCTGTTCTCCAATCCTGAGGCCACATCCGGCCTGCTGGGACACTTTCTCCAGGAGACCCCTGGACAGCGGCTCGTTCACGCTGGATATGAGGATCACCTGATGAAAGTTAGGAAACATGAAATCAAAATGATCCCTGTTTACTTTCTTAATACATGTTCTTCTGCTCTTAACGTTGCATGCTATTGACAATAATAGATGAATGAACAAATGAAATGGTTTGTGAATGGCCATAGGTGTTGCTACTCTATAAAAAGGGGAAAGTAACGGCAGCTGTGGTTGCCAGAACTTTCTTTTCTTTTTTTCAGTGTATGGTATCCCATTTATTATGCATATCCCACAATTTGCATAAAAATCACTGATAAAAATAGGTGGATGGAAACATAGCTACTGTAAATTATAAGATTATTTTTTTTATGTTTTTACATCCAAAGTCTGTTCATTTTAAAGTATTTTAATGTAAAATTATACTTAAAATGTCCTGTTATATTTACAGTTTTTACTATAGTAAGGGAACTTCCCATTAATAAATGATCAGGTGTTTACCATAGTATTTTTACAGTATTATACTGCTAAATGATTTTTTTGTTTGTTTTTTTTTTACAGTGTAAAGGTACTATGCCCCATTATTTGTCCCAGGCTACAACTGTACCTCTATATCTTCTCTCTTTAGCATCTGTACGCCTGCCACGTCTCGAGCACTAAAGGCCACAAGATCCTCTCCAGAAACCGACATGTATATCTTACTGCTCGTCAAACAGCCAGACACTTTACACAGAAACAGCCTGACCGCCGCTTTCTCCTCTCGGCCGAAGTAGCCAAACCTGCAGAACAGGGCAGCATTTATATCTGCATTATTGTGTTTTGTCACAAACAGAGTTTGATGAAATCCCCACCTCAGAACTCTCTGCTCAGCGACAGGCCAGTCGATGTCCACGTCGATATCAACGCTGTGCTCAGGCAGCATTTCATAGTAAGCGATCTTGCCCAGCTAAACACAGAACAGATCAAAATAACTGAAGCAGAGCGATTGAGGTCATGAGCTCTCATGGAGAGGTTTCACACATGGGACATGTATTTTTTTAAATGTTGACTTTTTCTCCCATTAAAGTTGATGCCAAGTATTTATGAACATCTTTACATCTGAAGATTTTTTTTTTTTTTTTTTTTACAAATGAAGGACTGGTTGTGATATTTTTGAGAGCCGGATTACAAAAACAAAAAGGCTCACCATTAAAAGCCATGTCTTAAGCACTTCAACATAAATCATACACATACAATACAGTAGCCTAGTTTGTTATAGTTATTCATATGTAGCGATGATCACTGGTGCGCTTTACAACCGCATTAATTCATAACCAAACTATATGAGATAGGTCATGTGTGTATATATACTGTATATATATATATATATATATATATACACAAGATAAACATAACATTACAATTTACAATTGCACAAAACAAGAGGCTGTGAATGCACAAGCCAACGTATAGTCATGATGAAGGTGTAACTTCATTATTTTACAGTATTGTTTTAATTATTATTTAATGTAGCCTATATGACTGACTTGCTCTGCAAATGTTCCTTTTCGAAGTGATTCCAATCATATTTCAAGCAATTCAAACCATCATGGCAAACAGCGCGCATCTGAAGTGTCTCAGCTGAAGGAAATGATTTATCGGCTTTAATATATTGGCCAAATTTTCTTATTGGGTCGATAACTATAACATTAGATATGATCATATATCGGCTGATACAGATATACTGATATATTTCTAAAAAAAGGTAATAAAAATTAACAAATAAATAACTGTAAATGTCATAAGTGGTGTACCAAATGAAAGGGGACAAGGGGCTTTTCAGGCACTAATAATTAAAAAACATGTACAATTTACATTATGTCTTTACATGGTGTTTCAAGGCTAATTAAAATCTTTTCCATGACTAAGAAGTCAAGGAACAGGTTTTCCACCATATTTTGATAACTACCCACCTGTTTAAGGCCGTTTTCCAGGTCCTTTCTCTTATAAAAGTAGAAAGAGCCATTTTCATAGAGTTCCCCAGGCCAGTCTTGGCGTCGAGGTCTGTACGCCACATCAATGTTCGGAGAAGTCGGATTCTTACCCTCTAATTACAATGAAAGATAGTGAAGAACGTGTAAACCTTCAGATAGTTCAAGCTTTTATGACTGTCACTAAACATAAAACCTTTTCATAGAAACAGGTTTAGGGGACATAGAGATTTATAACATGATATTTAATGTGACACTTCTGGTTTTACAACATGCTGTTAAGACAGTGATCATAAAGGATTGTGCATAAACATCAAATGGAAAGTCCTTATTTGCCTTATATTCATACAAAGCAAAAATCTGTAATTGTCTCCTTATTGGAGCTTGTGAGAAGTTTTCGTGATACTGTACCTTTCTTGTCCACCTCCACCCACCGAAACTGGTGTCTGCGCACCACTGAAAACACATAATCAAACCCCTGTCCCGTGATCATCTGTAGGGCTTCTCTGATATGATGAGGGTGCAGACATGGAGACGTAGCCTGAATATGACAGACGATGTCCACCTCTAAAACACAGCGACAAAACAAATGACAAATACAGTAAAGATGAAGGCCTTTCTGGGCCGTAAACAGTTTTGGTAACACTTTACAATAAGGTTTCATAGTTAACATGAACTTAGAATGAACAATACTTTTACAGCATTTATTTATAATATTAGTTAATGCACTGTGAACTAACATGAACAGTTTGATTTTTATTATCTAACATTAAATAAGATTGTAACAAATGTAGGTAACACTTTATTTTACAGTGTCCTTGTTACACGTTACATGTTATTACTATAGTAATAACTATAAATTATGCATAATTACATGCAACTAAACCTACAACAAACCTAATTCTAACCCTAACCCTATAGTCAGTACACTTAGTTAATTAATATTACTCAGTACTTAAATGTATAATTACACTGTACCAAGGACAGATGTTAACAAATGAAACCTTATTGTAAAGAGTTACCATTAATTAAATATTTTACATCTTTTAATTGTTTGTAATTGCTTTATATTCCAGGTCTCCCTCTTTATATTACACAAATTTATACTGCTTATAAAACATCTCAACATTTCAACAACGTTCCTTGTTATAATTCATACTTTTTGCTTACTAAAAATATTTACAATTACATATATTTGCATGGAAAATTAATTTTCCCAAAAAATATTTAAAGTACATAAATTTCCTTGCTAAATATACTATACAAGTTCAAATTAATTCTGCAGTGCTCACAGCAAGTTTTTTTACACACACACACACACACACACACACACACACACACACACACACACACACACACACACACACACACACACACATTGTGTTTTCATGTTTTATAGGGACTTTCTATATAAATAATGTTTTCTATACTGTACAAACTGTATATTCTCTCCCAATACACATACCCTATCCATAAACCAACCCATCACAGAAATCTTTCAGCATGTTTACATTTTCAAAAAAAACATCACTTAGTGTGATTTATAAGCTGTTTCCCTCATGCATGGGGACCAAACCATGTCCAAGGATTTGGGATATTGCCATCCTTGTATATATATGTGGTTAATGGGAACTCTCCATAGACTTAATGGTTTTTATTCTGTACAAACTGTACACATTTGTACACACACACACACACACACACACACACACACACACACACACACACACACACATTATTAGCTTACATTTGTATCTTCTACATTCCTCAGTTCAAAACACATATGCAGGAAATTATAGCTAGTTAGATAATTTTTTAGGCATAAAATGAAAGTAAGATGATGCTGAAGGTCTGTCTCACCGGGTCTCTGTCGGATGAACTCCTGGATGGTCGCCAGAGAGCTGGAATCATCTTTGGAAACTTCAGGACTGCGACGATGAACTTTCGCACCCCAGACTTTTGCGACACGCTCAATTTCATCATGATCTGTGGAAACCCACACACTGCCACACAACATCAGTCATTAGAATAATAAATAACTCCATTTTACTTACAAAAGACAAATTAAGACTAAAAGGCTATTTTTATCTTAGTTAACAGACACAATTTAGAACAAGCTAAATAAACGTGGCCAATAGCCTATTTCATTTATTTCCCAGTTTAATTTTAGTTTGTTTCATACAAAATAATAAAAAAAGTATAATGAACACCAAAAATCATATTAAAGCCATAATATTAAAATATTTAAGAAAATATTCAAATGTAGTTGCCTGTCAACGACTCCTGAGTCCAAGGCAGCTCTCAGCACCCATCCGATGAGAGGAACACCAGCCAGATTCTTGATGTTCTTCAGAGGGATTCCTTTACTGCCACCCCGGGCCAGAATCAGAGCCGCCCGGTGAGGGAGTCCAGAGGACGGGGAACCGACATCCGACCTCACCTGAGCCTGTGCCTGAGCCTGTGCGAACCCGTGGCTCTCCATCGCCCTGAGACGCAGAGGGAGGAGATTCACACTCACAAGATGCGGATTGGACACACTTTTTTGAGAATAATTGTATTTACACGTTAGATTACTAGTTTGATTGAAAAGCATATGTTAAACGATCGGAGGCGTTTCCTATAAACACTCACATAGATCGTCTTTATCTGCCAGATATTCAACACTCAGCCGAGCAACCGGTGCTACTTTTACATCTCTCGTATCACTCCGCGATCTCTGACTTCAGTTAACCAGAGACGCCTGAGTTACAGCATGAGAGTTGTGTTTTAAAACAGTCACAGGCAGTGGACATTAAACCCTTGATAGAAGCTGAAGAGTATCCAGATAAAGCAAAAACAAGCAGGCTAACTTGGATTGTTTAATAATAATTATTGTTTCTAATAATCGATTCTAATTGCTTAATTTATAGTAGGGTGGATTGCCCTAATGTGGGACACTGCCTAATGTGGGACACCTAAGCTCCAGTGGGTGTGGCTCTTCCCCAAACTAATGAATGTCACTGAAACTATGGGAAAGCCAAAGCTGTAGTGTCATGTGAACAAAATCATATAACCTTTGACCTGTCCAGTCATAAATTAGGGCGGGGCAATCATCAAACAGGAAGTACTTGCTGTGAAAGCTGCAAGAAGGTCAGTGACATACAATTTTGACCAAATTAGTGTTAAGGGTATAAATTAATCATTATCAAAATAATCATGCTGCTTTTTATCTTAACGTGTTTATAAAATGTTTGTTCATTAAAAAATAGTATAGCATAGTATATATTTAAGCTATATATTTGTTTTTTAATACATTTTTCTATTGTCCCACTTTAGGACAGGTAGTGTCCTAATGTGGGACTGTATGATTAGCCTAATGTGGGACAATTGTAAAGCTACATGCCAGTCAAGAATGTGTGGTGAAGCATGGTTTATGCAGCAGTAATGGTTATTTACATGTTCTTAGTGATCTTTTGCAGTATTAAAATACTTTATTACTACAGATATTTAAGGGCAAGGGACATTTATACTGCGGTTTGAGGGACATTTTTACTGCGGTTTGAAGGTTGTGTGTGTGTGTGTGCTGTGTTTGTGTGTGTGTTTTTTCATCTGTTGTTGTTTGATATATTGTAATAGGCCTATGCAACATTTTATATATTTACCTTTAAATAGCCTATAGGCTACTTCACGAGTTCATGACTTATTAACTTCTGCAGGCCATTTGTTATCTGCTGTTTTTTTCATCTGTTGTTGTTTGATATATTGTAATAAGCCTATGCAACATTTTATATATTTACCTTTAAATATAGGCTACTTCACGAGTTCATAATAAATACATTCATAATAATAAGTTAATAATAAATTCATGCATGCAAAACCATAATGTTGTTTTATTTGCTTGATGATACTCAATTGTCCAACGTTCATCTTAAAACTTAAACCTTGGTTTTATGACAGGAACAACATTGCAAATGGTAAAATGACTGAACATAAAAATAAAGAATTAAAGAAATAGACAGAATTACTTATTGAGGACGTTTTACTATTATTCATGAATGAAGGTGCACCAGTTTAGACCTTTTAACATAGACTTTACAGTGTCCCACATTAGGCAAATGACTGTCCCACATTAGGAAGCTGCACATTTTCTCAGACAATTAGGCACTAAAAGCACTGATATCTGTATAATTTATTTTATGAATGTGTTATCTGCATTTTCTCTTTTGATTTGATTAGAAAACCCCCTGAGGATTCCAAAAAGGTATTGGATGTGGATTTAATGTATGGTCTTCACATCGTAATACTCTACAAAAGTCTGAAAAGCAAAAAATGTCCCACATTAGGGCAATCCACCCTACTAGCCTATATATAAACTAATATTGTATCTTTTGCGGTGTACATTTTGTTTTGCTACTCAGGCTATGTTGTAGCGGCCCTGTTTAAAAAAAAAAAAAAAAAAAAAGCACTTGCTGCCAACTCTCACGCATTCACCGTGAGACTCACGCAATTGACACTTTTCACACGCTCTCACGCCACACATCCATTTTCTCACGCACAGAAAAATCGCAACGCAAAGAGGACACGGAGACCGACAGACTAGACAGAGCAGGTTACTTTATGATATAAAAGAATCTCAGCTCTCAGATTCTGTCAATTTTATTACGAAATTCAAACAATAAATACCGTTTTGGCGTTTGTAAACCTAGCGTGGCACGTGAACCGATCATCTCTAGTGTCCTCTTTGATCGTGGGAAATTTTAACAACGGACGCATAGATGCGAAGATATCAGCAAACGTTTTTTCTTTTTCTTTTTTTTCTTTTCTTATGTAAGACGTTAATAACTTCACCATGCACTCTCCACAATGAATAGCTTATTATCCCTATATGACTGTTAAACGTAACTGGTATCATCAGGGGCGGCTCTAAGGTCAGTGGATCGGGGCTTTAGCCTAAACTAAAATTGGGTATTTTTATTTAAAGGAATTAATTAATTATAAAAGCGATTTAAGGGAATAAAGAAAAAGAAAGGCTTATTGAAATAATTTGAACTATTTGCAAATATTATTTTATTTTCAATTATGCATGCATGTTCTGAATCAAGGAAATTATAGCATATTTTTAATTCAAAAAGGCCCGCCTTTAATCATTTTGACATTGAGCTTGACCGGTGAACTTTTAGTCATCCTAACAACAAACAGAGCGGTGCGTAATGGAAAAATGCGGGACAGTCCCGAAATAAACTGTTGTCCCGAATCCCGAATCTGGCCCTAATTGTCCCGAAAATTATACTAATACAAAATCTTGAGTAGTTATTGTCTGATAAACATTAAAAACTCTCTGCGGAGGTTGAGTCGTCAGCGAATGCTGACGTCGGGCCTCCACAAATGTGAAAAAACTCAGATTAATCTCATATGACACAGCAGACTGTGTAGGCTACACTGCAAGAGCAGCTTCAGGTGTCACAAAATGCACTGGAACAACAGCAATAATTCAGACCTGGTCAATGAAACTCGGTTTCATGTGACAACTGGAATTAAAATTGCAATGGACATGATAATGGAGCAAGTAAAATAATTCCACATGTCTGAATTTGAAGTTGTTGAAAATATCAGAATTAACTGTGGTTCTCTCTGCATTTGTTTCTGTCTCAGGTTTACTTCTGCAAATTCCTCGGAGGACGGATGCCAGGATGGGCTGGACCCCACCTGGATCAAAGCCAGGACAGCGGAATTGTTAGAACATAACCTGAGACTCGGGAGATGGGTGAAAAGACACTTCAAGAGGCCATTCACATCTCACAATTGTACATCACTGCATAAATATGGCCTCCCAGTATAGAACTGGAACTAAATTTGCAACACAATTGTTATAGATTATATTCCACCCATCTCCTAGACATGAACACTGAACACACACCTCCATCACTACACCCTCACAGCATCATCACCTGGAGTAGATAGAGTCTATCCAGGCTGAAGATTACACATCATAAGAAGATAAAGATGGCATAGAGTCCAAAAGTGTCACTTCACTAAAGATCTATTGTCCATCGTCACACTTACAGATCCAGATAGCTTCACACACATAGGATGGTAAAGCTGATCCCATGATCATGGTCTAACAGAGACACACATAGCATACGCTATTCACAACACACGGCCAACTCATAGGACAACACTGTAATACGAATGGTTGCAGTCACAAGTCAATGATGCAAATTGTAAGCTCGCGCTGTATCGGCCCAATGGAGGCATCAGCGCGGAAGGTCTTAACGTGTTACTGTCCTTTTCTCGAGGCAAAGTATGTTTTGATTAAATGCAATACATTTGAATATGTATTCTCTCGTTATTCATCTGACTCCATAAATGAAAAGGTTTTAATGATATCTGTGGATCATTAATTATACAAAATGCTGGGTTGTTTCTGTAAACAAATTGTTGGGTTGATTGTGCTGGGTCAAAATGTTGGGTTGTTTGGGGTACTGTAAACACATTATTGGGTTGCTCATGCTGGGTCAAATGAGTTGTAAGGGGGTTATTCACAAATAAACAGCTGGTTGGGTTATTTTGACCCAGTAACTGGTTTATTCTTTGCGCAACTTTCTGGATCTTCACTTCAGACTCGAGGAGCACGCCACTCGGAGCAGGCAGTGTTTTAAGGTAATTTAATATTAATGTTTAGGCCTACCTATATTTTTTAAAAGTTGTGGTAACAGCAAGCTAATTTCACTGTTCAACATACAGTCTTTGATATGGAAGTGTGAGGGGTAACGTATTTATTCTGTGAAACGTAAATAGCCACAGCGAGCCGGTTAGATTTTTTTTGACAAAATGCTGCATCGTTAAATCCTTAATTGTAAACCAGCTAGGCCTATATCAGCAGCCTTTTTGAAATATGCAGTTTACATAGTAAATTCATCACGTAATTATCGTAATTCATTGTGGACGTTGTGTATTTAAAGTGAGGAAAGCGTTTTGAATGAAATCCGTAAGCGCAGTATGTTTTTAGTCCCTCACAGGGCTCGCACGTAAAATATGGGGCGCTGTTTGTAAAGCGGCTCACGCTGAAAATAACAGCAACATTTTGTCACATTTAGCTTCAAACAATGTTGTATTTAACTGGTATGAATTTTTGACGGTCACTTTTTACCACATTTACAACAATATTTGTCAACTTAGAGATATTTTAATCTAAATGTTAAATCTAAATCTAAATCTAAATGTTAAATCTAAATGTTAAATCTAAATCTAAATGTTAAATCTAAATCTAAATCTAAATGTTAAATCTAAATGTTAAATCTAAATCTAAATGTTGAATCTAAATCTAAATGTTAAATCTAAATCTAAATGTTGAATCTACATGTTTCGGGTGAAACTAAATATTTAACTAATATGCAAAATCAAAATGCCGGTAACCGGAAGTGCCAAAATAAAAGCTAAACGAAGTGTCAAATAACGAATAAAAACCATCTCATCCGAGGAAATGGACTCTTGGACATGGATTATCGTGATAATAAAATAATAAACACATTTGGAGAAACTGTATTTGAAGAGTAGGCTAGTGTCACTTTTATGAAAAGTGCGGGACTTATGACCTGCAGCCATAATAGCCAGCCACGAGGGGGCTCACTTTGACTTAATGTCATGTCATCACTCTCATCACGAAACTACAGTTTCTCCAAACGTGTTTATTATTTTAGGTAGTTATTATCGTTATATTATAGTTATTATTATGAGATGGTTTTTATTCGTTATTTGACACTATAAACCATGCTATAAACACACACTCGAGCTTTTATTTTGGCACTTCCGGTTACCGGCATTTTGAATTTGCATATTAGTTAAATATTTAGTTTCACCCGAAACATTTAGATTCAACATTTAGATTTAGATTTAACATTTAGATTTAACATTTACATTTAGATTTAACATTTAGATTTAACGTTTAGATTTAACATTTAGATTTAGATTTAACATTTAGATTTAACATTTAGATTTAGATTTAGATTTAGATTTAACATTTAGATTTAGATTTAACATTTAGATTTAGCATTTAGGTGTAACATTTAATATTTAGATTTAACTATTTAAACTATCTCTAAGTTGACAAATATTGTTGTAAATGTGGTAAAAAGTGACCGTCAAAAATTCATACCAGTTTTTTAAACATTGTTTGAAGCTAAATGTGACAAAATGTTGCTGTTATTTTCAGCGTGAGACGCTTTACAAACGGGGCCACATAGTAAAATCTGCGGGAAATTAGTCTCGAGGCTAATGTAACGTTTCTGTGTGAAGTCTGCTGGCATATAGAAATACTCGTAAGAAGAAGCGACTGGGGTAAGTTCCAGCAAAGTCTCCTCTACGTGTGTCTTCTGTAATGTCTCTGTCGGAACCAGGATTGTTCCAAAAACAATAACTGAGGAATAACATCACAATACGCGCCGTCACATTCTGGTTAGTAGGCCTAGGCTAGTGTAACGGAATTACCGCCTGGAATATTGTCAAATTGACAGGCGCCAGTTTTGAGAAGAAAATTATTAAGAATGATCGTCAATAGGCCTATTTAAAACTTTAAAAATGTAGGCTTACATGATACCCTACCATGCATGTCACCTTTCATTTTATTGTGTAACATTATCTAAGCGTGGCGATCATCAGAGCTGCCAGTCAGGAGATTAACGAGCAGCTTTGCTGGTTTGTGAGTTTTAATGTTAAAGACACTATCAACATTACAGTAATATTTTGACTTTTATTGCCTAAATGTTGACAATATTACTAGTCCAAAGTACTCTATTATTACTATCATTCAGTTTGCAAATACTGAATTTAAATAGACATTTTGTTTGTTTGCCACATTTAGT
The DNA here is from genome assembly GCA_021554675.1 of Leuciscus idus. Taxonomy (NCBI): domain Eukaryota; kingdom Metazoa; phylum Chordata; class Actinopteri; order Cypriniformes; family Leuciscidae; genus Leuciscus; species Leuciscus idus. The sequence continues at coordinate 7,014,414 of CM038643.1, forward strand.
CATAATTGGTAATGTTTGCAATAAAAAAAAATAATTATAGCCTACTTCCACAGAAAAAGCTTAACTTGCATGTTAGTTATATTGCAACACTCTAATTGATTGTGTGTAATCAACAGGTGGGGACCAACATGGTTGAATATTCACAAAATGGGATGACTGGAGCATTGCTGCATATTCTGTGCCTCAAGGATGAGACGAGGGGGACATGTCAGACCTTTGCCATTGTTCCAGGCCACACCATTGAGACTGAGTTTCAAAGCTATTTTTTATTTTATTTTGATGTTAAATACACAAAGCAGTGTTTCCCCACCTGGGAGTTTCTCCAGCATGCCTTGTATCAAATTAATGGAAAAGAGTCCTCCTCTGTAAAATTTGAGGACAACAGTTGTTTTTTCAGGCCCACATGTTGCTGTTCTTAATAAATCAACATAACTTAATAAATGAAATCGTAATCGTATAAGTTCAAATGAGTTGCTTAATGACTTTTAAAGGTGCATTGTGTAATATTTACGAGGATCTGTTGACAGAACGATGTTTTCAGTGGTGTATAAAGACCTTACTTAATGAACATTGTTTTTATTACCTTAGAAGTATATACATTGTATAATTGTAATAATTGTATACAAAAAAATTATTTATTTATAATTAAACGAGATTTAAATGATACCAATCATGAAAAATACTCTGTGATAATCATTCACATTAAACTATACATTTTCTTGGGTGAATTCAGGTGATCATCTGAGCATGAGAGATAGGGGGTGAGGGGACAGGGAAAGAGATGTAGATTAGGATGACTCGGAGGTGAGACTTTCGTCTCGATGGTGAGTTCAAATGGTAATTTCCAGAGAGGTCCTTTTGTCCTGCAGGGTCTGGTAACTCTTGAAACAGACTGTCTGGCGTTTTGTAATTTCTCAATTCTTACAGCAGGAAAATCAGTCCTTACAGTAACAGTGCTTGCTCATTTAGCCCGGCTTCCAGAAATGAAATAGGGACTTGTTTTGTGTTTGAGAAAGGTCTTCAATGTGTTAAAACATATAGGGGTCATTGAAGCCAATAGTTTAAGGGACCATTTCTTTGTTAAAGCCTTACTTTTCAGTTAGACTAAAGTGTAGCTCTCCTTGAGAGAAAAAACGCATTATCTTGATGTTTTGAGACGACTCTCCTGTTTATAGTTAGAGCCTGGCCAAATCCAACCTTGGAAAAGCTGTGTGTCGGTGTGTGTGTTAGTCTTCTTGGTTACAGGTTAAGGAACAAGCAGCATTATTGGAGATTGACTGAGTTGTTGATCTGGACATGTTAGCGCCCAGCAACCCAAATCTGTGACCTGGAAGATCACGACGTGCCTGACTTCAGGGTCCGAGTGTCAGCTGCATAATCTATGGAGATATGCTTCAGTGTTCAGTCTATCTATATATGTGTGGAAAATTACTATGTTTATCTATTTCTTAGCCAATCAGAAACTGCAACCTGAAGCAAGGACGTAGCTTAGACCTTGGTGTAGGGTATAACTGCTGTGTGTGTGTGTGTGTGTGTGTGTGTGTGTGTGTGTGTGTGTGTGTGTGTGTGTGTGTGTATGGTATAACTGCGGTGATCTTTGTAACTGTAAGCGGGGCGGCCTACGAACTCCTGTGTGAGTCTTAAAGCTGACTTCTGCTGATGAAACTGCAAACTATCTCCAAACTATCTAAAACTTTTCTTCAATTTATTATAATTCTGACTCCGGGTCTTCTTTCATCATATCTGGTCCTTGGGTCCTAAACTGTAACCCCCTAACAGTATCTATAACATGCATCGTATTTATTATATTTTATTAAAGGGATAGTTCACTTTGAAATACAATTTTGGTATGTTTTAGCTTACCTCAAGGGCATCCAAGATGTAGGTGTCTTTTTTTTCCGCAGTAGTTAAAATTTTGACATTTTTAGGTCAAACCGTTCTTGTCTGTCAGTCATACAATGCAGGTCTATGGTCACGGTTTCAAAGAGCAAAGAGTCCAAATTAAAACAATTCCCCATCGTCCAAATTAAACAATTCCCAATCGTAAGTACACATTGATGGCCTAAGACACGAAACGAGCGATTTGTGTGAGAAAACTAACAGTATTTATATCGATTTTAGCTCTTATACACAGCCACGTCCAAGTGATCTGAGGGCGCTCGTGCATCCTGGTGTGTGACGTGTACGCAGACTGGTGCATAGATATATATACACTAGATGTCGCCTTGTCTACGGCAGTTCATTGGAACGAATGTCTTTAAGGCGACATCTAGTGTATATATCTATGCACCAGTCTGCGTACACGTCACACACCAGGATGCGCGCGCGCCCTCGGATCACTTGGACGTGGCTGTGTATAAGAGCAAAAACGATATAAATACTGTTCGTATTCTGACACAAACCGCTCGTTTCGTGTCTTAGGCCATCAATGTGTACTTACGATGGGGAATTGTTTAATTTGGACGATGGGGAATTGTTTTAATTTGGACTCTGTGCATGCTCTTTGAAACCGTGACCATAGACCTGCATTATATGACTGACAGACAAAAACGGTTTGACCTAAAAATATCAAAATTGAAACTACTGCGGAAAAAAAGACACCTACATGTTGGATGCCCTTGAGGTAAGCTAAAACATACCAAAATTTAATTTCAAAGTGAACTATCCCTTTAAGACCCAACGCTATCTCACGACCAATTCGTACGAATTCGTACGAATGATAAAAAGTTGCCTAATTCGTACTAATTCGTACGACCTCACTCGTACGAATTTGTGATGGGTAGGTTTAGGGGCGGGGTCAGGGGTAGGTCATTCGTATGAATTCATACGAATTGGCCAATTCGTAAAATATGTAAATATGTACTAATTCGTACGAGTCAGGTCGTATGAATTCGTACGAATAAGCCACTTTGTAGAATTTTTACGTTTTCCCGTGATTAATAGTAGGCTATACATAATAATAAAAAAAAGGTACCGGTAATATCAATTTTCTAAATGAGTCGTATCTTAGCATAGAATATGGTAGGCCCACAAGGGGGCTAAAGGCACACGCTAAGAAAAATTTACTTTTTACTCCCATGATTGCAGAAAAAAATATATGTTTTTATTGAACATTGATGGAGCAACAGATTTTGTGTTAAAAAAAGATTGTTTAAAAAACGCAGACACGGGGCAAAGGACACAAATACTTCAGCTAAAATAATATGTTTTTTAATAATGTCTAAGTTGATGCTTGTTCAAAACAATCAATTTAGCAAAGGTTATACTATTTTTGGTTTATTTTGATAAATTATTCATTTTGTTCAATAAATATAGGCCTACTGTCATTAAAATACAAGACAACACAGTCAATTATGTTTAAGTGAACGTAAACAGTTGAGAAAGAACACAAATTTTTTTTTAAATACAGAAACAAAATTATATAAAAAAAAGTAAAAGTAAAAAAGTAAGTAAAATTCTGAAAGCATTGAATGAGATCCCATAATAATTTACAATAGGTTTACAGTAGTAACAAATAAATATGATATTTTATTATTTGATATGATTAATATCATGATGGTTTCATTATAAATGAACTGTGGGCACTGCCCACTGCCCCTCAAAATATCTGTGCACGGCCCTGAAGATTGTTGCGAGAGGCAGACCCCGCATTAGAAAAATGTCAAATCAGATAAAAATGTTAGTTGAAGAAATAGATGTGATTGCTTTGCATTCTATATGTGAAATGTTCAAGATGTGGTTACCAACATGAATACAAAAAGTGCCCAGCTAATGGACAAACTTGTAAGGCATTCAACAAAAGAAACCACTTTTGTGAAAAATGCAGGTCTCCACCAAGAAAATACAGGCAATAGAACAAGGTGAACAAATATTATTTCTTTGTTGGAACCATTGATGTGCAAACACAAACAGCACAAACAATGAAAAACGTGCAAACACTGAAACAAAGTGAAAAAGACAAATGTGCAACAAGAGCGTTACATTTAAATTAGACACAAGGGGTGCATGTAATGTAATACCCAATGTGTTCAAGTCATTAGAGACTCAAAAAAAAAAAAAAAAAAAAAAAAAAAATCACCTTTCACTTAACTACATATTCTGCCACAAGATGTCACCTGTGGGACAAGTTCAACTTACCTTCACCTACAGAAACCAAAAGCACAATATTCAATTTCAAATGGTTGACGGCAACGAACGCGCAACCTGTGAAAATTTAGGGATGATGAGAAGAGTACCTAAATGAAATAAAGACTAAAGATGACACATTAAAAGACTTTGTTTGAAGACCTGTTTTCTAGCCTTGGTTGCTTGCCAATTGAGCACCACATCAAAACGGCCCCCAGTGATTTATCCACCAAGAAAGGTTCCTGTAGGACAAAATAGTTGAAGAGATGGAAAGCATAAACAGAACCAACAGAGTGGGTGAACAGCATGGTAACAGTGGTGAAACAGAACAAGGTAGGCTACGTAGGCTATATGTGGATGCAATAAAGTGTGAACATTACCCTCTTATGAGGGTGGAAGAAGTGGTGTCCAGCATGCCAAATGCAAAGATATTCTCAGTCCTGGATGCTAATCAAGGATTCTGGCAAATAAAACTGGATGATTCTCATTCTTCACTTAATGTATATAAAATACATAACAATTGCACAAGGAAATTTGAGTGAGTGTGTGGTTATTTGGACCTGACAACATTACAAAACTAGTTGTTTCGAATTCGCGTGAAACTCAGCACAGTGGTGACACCTGCTGGTCAAAACTGTGTAAATGCAATGACACAGACCGGACATTCACAAAACCACATGTTCTCTTACGAGAGGTTCTCTCGTATTGCATAAGTTAGTTTACGCTACGGGTAAAGTAATCTTTTCTCGAGATATGAAGCCAAAAAATTATCCTTAATTTTTATTCATTGTCAACGCAGTGCAGCAGCTAGCAGACCTAGAGCAGGCTATCTAGCGCGCTCATTGGCTGCTCCGCGGCAACTGCAGCAGCCTACCAGTGAGCCTGGCGTGAGGTCGCGCCCTCACGCGCCACAGCCCGCGCCACAGCCCGCCAGAATGGGAGTGGCTTAGCGTATAAAAGGAAGGCTCGGAGGCTGATACCCTGATTTTCGTCTCTTCAGCGAAGCTCTCCGCATCGCTGCACTCTGAGAGAAGCCGCCGCCGTCGAAACAAACGCCTGCAAGCCGAGGAAAGCGTCTGAGGAAGCTGGCCGTCTTCGCCGCCTTCAGCCTTCCGTGCCTGCTTCGCTATCCGGCGACAAGTATCCTTTTACTAGCGCTTCTGCTGTGTGTTCGCCGCCGCGACACACTTCTACTAAAAGAGCCGAGGCGTTTGTTGCAAAACGCCTCGTATTTCCTGCGGCTCGTGCCGAGCCCATCTCAGCGACAGGGACCGCCACCTTATCTGCGCTCTCTGCCTGGGACGTGACCATGCAGCCACCGCCATGTCTTCGGGCGGCTGCGAGCTTTGCGAAGAACTGCCGATGTCGACCCTGCGGGCTCGACTCGCCTTGTTCGACGCTGATGCTGCCACTCCGCCTGTCCCTGGGCCGCGTAAGAAGAAACGCCGCTCACAGAGACCGGAGTCTGATGCGCCAGCCAGGTTTTCGCCGGAGCCTCTCCCGCGAACCTCGCTCTCTCCCTCTCCGCCCCCGCTTCCCGACGCGCAGCTGCCGGCTCATGCCCGCACTGCCGGCGCCTCAGGGGATGAAGCGGATGAGGACGCCATCATTGATAGCTGCTCTATCCTGGCTTCGGACAGCGAAGAGTGGTCCTCTTCGACCCAGGAATCTGGCCGGGCTCGTGCCAGTGTGGACGACGAGCTTCTCCGCCTCCTCACTAAGGCTGTTGAGCACTTAGGCCTCGAATGGTCACCACCGAAGGCGCCCACGCCTAACAGGCTCGACGGGTGTTTTCTGCCTAGCCGCCGCCAAGCGCCTGCCTCTAGGTCAGCACCCTTCCTGCCCGAGCTCCACGCTGAGCTTTCCAAATCCTGGAACGCTCCTTTCTCCGCGAGACTCCGCTCCTCAGTCTCCTCGACTCTCTCTCACGGTGGAACAGGCGGTCGCAGCGCACCTTTGCCCCCCATCCGCGAGATGGCGCTCAAAGTCTGCCCTCCCGTCAAAAGCCTGCAGGACTACGTCAGCACTCGTCAGCCGTGCCTTCTCTGCCGCTGGACAGGCTGCTTCCGCCCTGCACACAATGGCGGTTCTCCAGATCCTCCAGGCCGATCTCCTCCGCGAAATGGACGAGAAAGGCCCGAGTCACACCGCCTTCACGGACTTGCGCAGCGCGACGGACCTCTCCCTTCGCGCTACCAAGACCGCGGCCCAAGCCATCGGGAGATCCATGGCCTCGCTTACAGTCACAGAGCGTCATCTGTGGCTAACGCTCGCCGACATGGGTGAGTCTGAGCGGTCCGTCTTCCTCAACGCCCCGCTCTCCCCCACCGGCCTCTTCGGCCCTGCTGTAAGCGGCATCGTGGATCGTTTTTCGGAGGTACAGAAAGCGTCGCAGGCCATGAACCTCTTCCTGCCTCGCCGCTCGAGTTCCGCTGCAGGCCGCTCTCAGGCACAGCCTCCTGCACGCAGCTCACACAGCGCTCGTCTCGACCTCCGCCTTCGCAGCAACGACAGGGCGGCCGCCCTAGGTCGCGCTCATCCAGCCAGCACAGACCGCCTCCCCCTCGGGGCCCCCGGCCTAAGATCTCGCTGAAGCCCGAGCCTGCGAAGTCCTCCTAGCATGCGCAGGGAGGAAAAGACGGCTCACGCCGACGGTGTTATGAATGTAGTGATTGTGCCCACACCCCAGTGTTCACCCCTACACACAAGCACGATCTCCCCTGTGTACCCCACAGAGCACACTCTCATAAAGCGGGCACGCGCCGCTCGAGTGTCAAATATAGGAAATGTGCCCACGATCCAGTGCCCACACCTACACTTTGCCCGCTCTGTCTCACAACTGCCTCGGGGGTTAGATCACATAAAGCTCCCCACCACTGGCCGTGTTACGAATGTAAGCCCTGTGCCCGCCTACGAGCGCTCACACTTACTGATAAACACATCCACGCCGCTCTCGCGTCACGGGTTTCTCACTGCAAAATGTTCTCCGTCCCAAGTGACCGAGTCATTGAGTTCTGTCCAGCCAGTTATCGCTATCAGCGAGCTCCCGTTCCCCAGCATCGACAGCGCGCGCACTGCGCAAATTCCTCTGTTACGAGTCCCCTATCCCGCGCAGTGCAGCGGCCGGGACCCAGAGGCCATTCAACCCCTAGCCATGCACGCAAAAGCGTGGGAAGCTATCCCGGGCGTGTCAGAATGGGTGCTGAACATTGTGAAATGGGGCTATTCGCTGCAGTTCGCTCGCCGTCCCCCGCGCTTTCGAGCACGGACCGAGACGAGAGTGAATACAGAAGCAGCCCATCTGCTTCATTCAGAAATAGCGAAACTATTGTGCAAGGGGGCGATAGAACGAGTGCATCCTTCTCTGACCGAGACAGGCTTTTACAGCCGTTATTTCCTCGTTCCCAAGAAGGACGGAGCTCTCAGACCCATATTAGATCTGAGATATTTGAACAAAGCTCTCATGAGCTTTGTTCAAATATCTCATGGCTGCCTGCTGTGAGTGTTTTTGCTTCGTTGCTGTAAGCTCCGTCTTAGCCTCGTATTTCCTTGTTTTGAACCATAATTTACTACAATTTCTAGTTGTTTATACTACTACTAAATACGGCTTGCCCAACATCGCTGGCTTCCGTTGCTACACAACACGCTAGTAATTCGCTAGCCTGTTAACGCGCCACCCGTGCGCTCAGCTATTTTTATTTATTTATTTTTCTCTCGCGCGCTCGCGCCTTTGAGTTCATAAAAGCTCAGGTGAGTAAGAATCACTCAACAAACACGGTGAGTAATGTCTTGTCCTGTTATTATCATGCGTCGCGTCTGAATGCGTTGTTGTTTTTGGAGCTCAATCGATTTGATTTATAATTCTTGATTTTTCTCGCTGCCTGCTGTGAGTGTGTTTGCTTCGGAGCTGTAAGCTCCGTCTTAGCCTCGTATTTCCTTGTTTTGAACCATCATTTACTACAATTTCTAGTTGTTTATATTACTACTAAATACAGCTTACCCAACCCTGACGCACAACACGCTAGTAATTCGCTAGCCTGTTAACGCGCCACCCGTGCACTCAGCTATTTTTATTTATTTATTTTCTCTCGCGCCTTTGAGTTCATAAAGCTCAGGTGAGTAAGAAACACTCAACAAACACGGTGAGTAATGTCTTGTCCTATCATTATCATGCATTGCGTCTGAATGCGTTGTCGTTGTTGTTTTTGGAGCTCTATCGATTTGATTTATAATTCTTGATTTTTCTCTTTAAACTCGCTTACAACGAACATTTTCTACTTTTCCTCACTGAGAAGCACTACTGCTCAAACCTCATAGTTACAACGCGGACTGTTGAGCAGACGCGTCTCAAGCCTATTAGTGATCCAACGCTGCATACTCTTAAAGGTTACGTCCGTGGATCACGGCTGAACGCGTCTTCTCCACACTCACTTACAAACAAACTTATAATATAAATTAGTATTAATATTGATAGCATCACTGGTAGCTTCGTTGCTAACTCACTGTCCATCTGTTAAAATGGCGAATATATCAGATGTAAGTAGTCTACCGCTTGGTGCAGGTGAGGACACATTTGAGCTGCACGCACTGCAGTCTGAGCTGGAAGCTGTTGAGAAACAGATCCACAACCTTTTATTGAGACAGGCCGAGCTGAGAGACCGGTGTTTGGCTCTTGAAACATCACGCGCCGATGCACACAAATCAGTGTTTAACGTTACTAACCCGCTGACTCCGACCGCGTCTACTCCGTGCGTTCCTCAGCATCGGTCGCAATCAGCCATGGTCTCGTTCACTCCGGCTCCAACACGCCACCACGAAGCCTGGGTGGTTCCGCAGCGGAAGACGCGAGTCAGGTTTAGACCAAGACTTTCTCCGACCCTCCCGGTTTTCGAGTTATCCACACAAAACCGCTTCTCCCCTCTACGCGAAACAGAACGCGATGCTGTGATCATCGGCGATTCCATCGTTCGGCACGTACACGCTACGTTAGGTAAAAGTAAGGTGCAAAGTCACTGCTTCCCTGGTGCTCGTGTTTCTGAAATCGCTGCTCGCGTTCCCGAGATCCTGAACGGTGACGAGCGCGTCGGAACTGTGGTCCTGCACGCGGGAGTGAACGACATCAGGCTGCGCCAGACGGAGATTCTGAAGAAAGACTTCAGGAATCTAATCGATACGGTACGCAGCACATCGCCTGAAACAACGATCATTGTGTCAGGACCGCTTCCCACGTACCGACTAGGGCATGAAAAGTTCAGCAGATTATTTGCGCTAAATGAATGGTTAATGTCATGGTGCAATGAGCAGAAACTGCTCTTTGTAAATAATTGGAATCTGTTTTGGGAGCGTCCTAGGCTTTTCCGTGCTGATGGCTTACACCCAAGCAGATTCGGAGCGGATCTTCTGTCAGATAACATCTCCAAAATGTTAAATACCCTTTGACTAGTAACCAAAAGTCCAAATCATAGTCTCTGCTGCACCAAGTCAACTGATATAAATACTAGTGTAGAACATTGCATAGAAACCGTGTCTATTCCTCGTTTAGTGAGATCAAATAATAAATCTAATGCAGGATCTAGGAAAAATCTAATTGTTATTAAAACAGAAAATGTTGCTATTAGTAAACAAAAACTATTTCTAAAGCTAGGTCTTCTAAACATTAGATCACTCACACCTAAGGCAGTTATTGTAAATGAAATAGTCACAGATAATAGCTTCGATGTACTTTGCCTTACTGAAACCTGGCTTAAACCAAATGATTATTTCGGTATTAATGAGTCTACTCCTCCTGGATACTGTTATAAGCATGAGCCCCGTCTGATTGGCCGTGGCGGAGGTGTTGCAACCATTTATAAAGATATTCTAAATGTAACTCAGAAAACGGGTTATAAGTTTATTTCATTTGAAGTACTTGTACTAAATGTTACGCTCTTAGATGTTAGAAAAACATCCCTATTATCTCTAGCCCTGGCTACCGTATATAGACCGCCAGGGCCTTACACTGATTTCCTAAAAGAGTTTGCAGATTTTCTCTCAGACCTATTAGTCAATGTCGATAAAGCATTAATTGTTGGAGATTTTAACATACACGTAGATAATCCAAATGATGCGTTAGGAGCTGCGTTTACAGATTTATTAAATTCATTTGGGGTCAAGCAAAACGTCACCGGACCAACTCATCGTCTTAATCATACACTCGATTTAATTATATCACATGGAACCGATCCAACCGATATAGATATCATTCCACAAAGTGATGAAGTCACTGATCACTACATGGTAACTTGCATATTACGTACTGCTGTAATATGTCATGCGGCGTCGCGTTATCAACCAGGCAGAACAATCCTCCCATCCACCATAGATAATTTCTCAAATTGCTTATCTAATCTGTCTCAGCTGCTGCCTGAACCCAAACAAACAGATGAACTAGAAGAACTAACTAGCACTATGAGCACCATTCTCTCTAGAACATTGGATGTGGTTGCACCTATTAAATTAAAAAAGGTCAGAGAGAAAAATAAAGCACCATGGTATAACAATACTACGCATGTTTTAAAGAGAGAAACCCGTATTTTAGAGCGTAAATGGAAACAAACTAATTTAGAGGTCTTTAGAATCGCGTGGAAAGACAGTATGTCACGTTATAAAAAGGCCCTAAAAGCTGCCAGGGCTGAGCACCTCCGCAAACTAATAGAAAACAACCAAAACAATCCAAGGTTTCTATTTAACACCGTGGCTAGACTAACAAATAAACAGACGTCACCCGAACAAAATATCCCGTTACAGTTCAGTAGTAATGATTTCATGAACTTCTTCACTGAGAAAATACAAAGCATCAGAACCACAATTATAAACGTTCAATCTTCAATCGCGCCTTATAATTCAGCTTCAATTTGTCATAATTCAGGGGCGGAAGCAATATGCAAGTAAACTCTTTTATTGTTGGTCAGAAGACACAGCAAAAACACACGGGTGGGCTGGTGGCGCAGGGACTTGATGGTCAGCGTGGAGGTGAAGACAGGTGACGGTGAATCCAGTGAAGTGAACATCCAACACGACGAACACCACGAAAACACCGAACAGGACACGATCAGGAACTGGAACAGGAACTGGAACCGGAAGAGCAGACGACGACAACACACTGAGGACACCAAAACCAACGATCTGACAGGGAAAGGAGAGTGCGATGAGTTTATATAGCAGAGATGATTGATGGTAGCTGATGAGGGGAATGAGATCAGGTGGAGTGCTGATCAACTGAACGAGCAGCCACGCCCACTCACACACACCCACACACACAAAACAACAAATACACGAGACACGAAGAAACCAGTGAATTCATGAACCGTGACAGTACCCCCTCTCCTAGGAACGCCTCCTGGCGTCCCCAGACTCCCTTACCTGTCGATTGTAATCATCGATAAGAGAGTGATCCAGGATGTCTCTGCCAGGAACCCAACTCCTCTCCTCCGGACCGTAACCCTCCCAGTCCACCAAGTACTGGAATCCGCGTCCCCTCCGCCTTGAGTCCAGAATGCGATTAACCGAATACGTAGGTTCCCCTTCTACGAGACGCGGCGGGGGGGGAACCGGGACGGGCGGATTAAACTGAGAACGAAACACGGGCTTGATTTTGGAAACATGGAAGACGGAATGAATCCTCCTGTACACTGGAGGGAGTTTGAGGCGGACTGCCACCGGGCTAATGATCTTGGTGACAGTGAATGGGCCAATAAATTTGGGAGCTAGCTTATTAGAGACGGAGCGGAGAGGAATGTTCTTAGTAGAAAGCCACACTTTTTGACCAACGACGTATACGGGAGGCTTAGACCGGTGGCGATCGGCTTTAGCCTTGGTGCGCGCTCCCGCTTGGAGTAGAGTCTCGCGGGCTCTAGTCCAAGTGTGGCGACACCTCTGGACAAAGGCGTGAGCGGAGGGGACCGCGACTTCGGATTCCAGACTAGGAAAAATTGGTGGCTGGTAACCTAGACTACACTTAAACGGCGATAGGCCCGTAGATGATACTGGTAACGAATTGTGGGCGTACTCCACCATTGACAGTCGTTGGCTCCATGAGGAAGGATTCTTGGAGACCAAACATCGCAACGTTCTCTCCAAATCCTGGTTGGCTCTCTCAGTTTGGCCATTGCTCTGGGGATGAAACCCTGAGGACAGACTAACAGTCGCACCCAGTAATCTACAAAATTCTTGCCAAAATTTGGACACAAATTGGGGTCCTCTGTCGGAGACCACGTCTGTCGGGAGGCCATGTAGCCGAAAGACGTGGTCAACGACTGTTACCGCTGTCTCCTTGGCTGAGGGTAATTTGGGCAAGGGAATGAAATGGACCGCCTTCGAGAATCGGTCCACCACGGTCAAAACTACCGTGTTACCCTGAGAGGGTGGGAGGGCGGTGATAAAATCTAGAGCGATGTGGGACCAGGGTCTCGAAGGGATCGGCAGCGGTTGAAGGAGCCCATCTGGGGGTCGATTGGAAGTCTTACCAGTGGCACAAACTGAGCAAGCCAAAACAAAACTGTGAACGTCACGAGCCATACATGGCCACCAAAATCGTTGCTTAACTAAAGACGTGGTACGACTGACTCCTGGATGACAAGCCACATTGGAACAATGACCCCACTGAATGACGTTGGACCGTAATTGCTCTGGCACAAATAACCGGTTCGGTGGACAACCGGGCGGAGGCGTTACCCCTTCTAAGGCCGTTCTGACCTTCGATTCGACCTCCCATGAGAGTGTGGAGACAATTAGGGACTCCGGAAAAATGCACTCGGGAGTAGACGGGCGATCGGAATGGTCAAAAATACGTGACAAAGAATCGGGCTTGATGTTTTTGGAGCCCGGGCGGTACGAGAGAGTAAAGTCAAAACGTCCGAAAAAAAGTGCCCACCGAGCCTGCCTAGAGTTCAATCTTTTAGCGGTTCTAATGTATTCCAGATTCTTATGATCAGTCCATACGATAAAAGGTACCCCCGACCCTTCTAACCAGTGACGCCACTCTTCCAATGCTAACTTGACTGCCAACAACTCTCTGTTACCAATATCATAATTACGTTCGGCAGGGGACAAACGATGAGACAAAAACGCGCACGGATGCATTCTGTCGTCTGTAGGAGAACGTTGGGATAACACTGCACCTACCCCCACCTCTGACGCGTCGACCTCCACCATGAACTGACGTGATGGATCAGGGGTAACTAGGATGGGGGCTGAAACAAAGCGGCCTTTCAGTTTGGCAAACGCAGCCTCGGCTGCGTCTGACCACCTGAACGTAGTTCTGGGGGAGGTCAAGGCGGTCAGAGGTGAGGCTAGTTGACTGAAATTGCGAATGAACCGCCGGTAAAAATTGGCGAACCCCAGAAACCTCTGTAGGGCCTTACGGGAATCCGGACTTGGCCAATCCACCACAGCCTTAACCTTCTCAGGATCCATACGCATCCCCTCAGACGACACAATGTACCCTAAGAAAGGAACAGACTGTGCATGAAAAGCGCATTTCTCCGCCTTGACAAAAAGACCATTCTCTAACAACCTCTGAAGCACTCGTCTGACGTGCTGAACATGTTCCTGGAGAGACGAAGAAAAAATCAATATGTCATCCAGGTAGACATAAATGAACTGATCGACCATGTCTCTCAGCACGTCATTGACGAGTGCCTGGAAGACTGCTGGACTATTGGACAGCCCAAAAGGCATAACCAAATATTCAAAGTGCCCCCTGGGGGTGTTAAACGCAGTCTTCCATTCATCCCCCTTCCTGATGCGGACCAAATGATAAGCGTTACGTAAGTCCAGTTTTGTGAAGACCGACGCTCCCTGCAACCTCTCGAAGGCTGAAGACATCAATGGCAAAGGATAAGTATTCTTTACCGTGATGTTATTCAGCCCTCGGTAATCAATGCAAGGTCGCAGAGAACCGTCCTTCTTCCCCACAAAAAAGAACCCCGCCCCCGCAGGAGAAGAGGAAGGTCGGATGAATTTGGATGCCAGAGAATCAGAAATATATTTCTCCATGGCCTCCCTCTCGGGAATAGATAGAGAGTAAAGCTTGCCTTTAGGCGGAGACGTACCTGGCAGTAGATCTATTGCACAGTCATAGGGACGATGCGGAGGGAGAGAAGCAGCCCGAGACTTACTGAACACTTCCTTCAGGTCCAGATACTCCGCGGGCACGTTTGATAAATCCACTGCCTCCTCCTGAAAAGCAGAAACAACAACAGACGGACAGGCAGACGCAAGACAGGACTCATGACAAAAACTGCTCCACTCCAACACTGATCTCTGCTGCCAGTCAATCTTGGGGTTATGCTTGATTAGCCAGGGGTGACCGAGAACGACAGGTGCAAGGGGCGAGTCCAGGATGTAAAATGAGGTAGTCTCTGTGTGATTGCCGGATACAGTGAGTGTAATGGGTCCAGTGGTGAATGCGATGGTGGGAAGGGCTTGACCATTGAGGGCGTGCACAGCAATGGAATGGGTGAGTGGTAACAGGGGAGCGTGAATCTTGTGAGCGAATGTGTAGTCCATGAAGTTCCCTTCTGCCCCGGAATCCAAAAGTGCAAGACAGTCGTGAGTGTTGGCTGACCATCTAAGTCTTACCGGAAGGAGAGTAGATGTTGATGAGGTCTTCTCAGCGGAGATCCCACCCGACAGTAGCCTCAGATTTACTGCCGGGCTTGCCCTTTTACCGGGCAGTTGTAAGCGAAGTGACCAGCAGTCCCACAGTACAGGCAAAGGCCCTGGGATCTCCGCCTTTCCTTCTCCTCCCGGGAAAGCCGAGCTCGCCCGACCTGCATGGGCTCGTGATCGTAGACGGGGCTGACCGCGTCCCCGCCGCTGGCTTGCGTGGTCTCCACGGTGGTTGAAGCCCGAACCGGTAACTTCATCCGTTCAACACGAGAGAGACGAGAATCCACGCGAAGCGCCAGGTCGATGAGTCCGTTGAGTGTAGCGGGTAAATCCAACGCGTAGATCTCTCTCAGGACGCGGTCAGCCAGCCCATGCAGGAACATGTCCCACTGCGCTTCCTCGTTCCATTGACACTCAGCCACCAAGGTCCGGAACTCAATGGCATAATCTGATACGGATCTGCTTCCTTGCTTGAGATCCGCCAGGGTTCGTGCTGCTTCTCTTCCCGCGACCGCGCGGTCAAACACCATCTTCATCTCGGCGGCGAGTGTCTGGAACGAGGCACAACACGGATCTTGATTCTCCCACACCGCCGTCCCCCACAGAGCTGCCCTCCCAGTCAGCAGTGTGAGTACGAATGCCACTTTGCTTTGTTCTGTGGCAAATGTTCTGGGTTGCAGAGAGAAATGCATAGTACAGCGTGTTAGAAAAGCTCTGCAAAAATTCGGCTCACCACTGTAGGGTTCAGGGACCGGTAGACGGGGTTCTGACTGGGAGGCGCTTGATGGTGGAACTGGGGGAGCGGCCGGTGTGGGTGGTGGCGCAGTGGGAGCTCGTAGATGTTGAAGCTGCTGGGTGAGCTCGGACACCTGCGCCACGAGAGCTTGAATGGCCCGACCCGACTCCGTAGATGTCCTCTCTTGAGCCTCTATCCGAGAAATGGTTACTCTGATGAAGTCATCAAGCGAAGAGGATCCACTTGCTGCTCCCATCGTCTGGTCAGATCGTTCTGTCATAATTCAGGGGCGGAAGCAATATGCAAGTAAACTCTTTTATTGTTGGTCAGAAGACACAGCAAAAACACAAGGGTGGGCTGGTGGCGCAGGGACTTGATGGTCAGCGTGGAGGTGAAGACAGGTGACGGTGAATCCAGTGAAGTGAACATCCAACACGACGAACACCACGAAAACACCGAACAGGACACGATCAGGAACTGGAACAGGAACTGGAACCGGAAGAGCAGACGACGACAACACACTGAGGACACCAAAACCAACGATCTGACAGGGAAAGGAGAGTGCGATGAGTTTATATAGCAGAGATGATTGATGGTAGCTGATGAGGGGAATGAGATCAGGTGGAGTGCTGATCAACTGAACGAGCAGCCACGCCCACTCACACACACCCACACACACAAAACAACAAATACACGAGACACGAAGAAACCAGTGAATTCATGAACCGTGACACAATTATCACCCCGAAAGAACAATTACAGTGCTTTACAACTATAGAACAAAAAGAGTTAAATAAACTTATCACTTCATCTAAAACAACAACATGTTTATTAGATCCTATACCAACTAAACTACTGAAAGAAGTGTTACCTGTAGTGGAAGAGCCTCTCCTCAATATTATTAACTCGTCTTTATCTTTAGGTCATGTTCCAAGAACATTTAAACTGGCAGTTATAAAACCTCTCATTAAGAAACCACAATTAGATCATAATAATCTAGCAAATTATAGACCCATTTCAAATCTTCCATTTATGTCTAAAATATTAGAAAAAGTGGTGTCCGCTCAACTGGGCTCTTTCTTGCAACAAAATGATATCTATGAAAAGTTTCAGTCTGGATTCAGACCGCATCATAGCACTGAAACTGCGCTCGTTAAAATCACAAATGATTTACTTTTAGCTTCTGACCAAGGCTGTATCTCAATACTAGTTTTACTTGATCTTAGTGCTGCGTTCGATACTATAGATCACACAATACTCTTAGATCGACTACAAAATTATACAGGTGTTCAAGGACAAGCACTAAGCTGGTTCAAATCATACCTATCTGACCGCTACCATTTTGTCTATTTTAATGGAGAAAAATCGATCATAACTCCAGTAAACTATGGAGTGCCGCAGGGATCTGTATTAGGCCCTCTGTTATTTTCAATATATATGATGCCACTTGGAAATATTATAAGGAAACATGGAATTAGTTTCCATTGTTATGCTGATGACACTCAAATATATATTTCATCACGGCCGGATGAAAACGCTACATTTTCCAAATTGACAGAGTGTGTTAAAGATATAAAAGATTGGATGACGCGTAATTTTCTTTTATTAAATCCAGACAAGACAGAGGTAATACTTATCGGTTCAAAAAACCGCCCACAAAACCTCGCACAATACAACTTTAACATCATAGGATGTCCTGTTACTTTATCCTCTACAGTAAAAGACCTGGGTGTTATACTCGATTGCAACCTGTCTTTTGAAAATCATATTTCATATGTTACAAAAACAGCCTTTTTCCACCTTAGAAACATTGCTAAGCTACGTAATATGCTATCAGTTTCTGATGCAGAAAAGTTAGTTCATGCATTCATGACCTCGAGACTGGATTACTGTAATGCTTTATTAGCTGGTTGTCCTGCATCCTCAATAAACAAGCTACAGTTAGTCCAAAATGCCGCCGCTAGAGTTCTTACGAGATCAAGAAAATATGATCATATAACACCGATTTTATCATCACTGCATTGGTTACCTATAAAGTTCCGTATTAATTACAAGGTATTGCTACTGACTTATAAAGCCCTAAACGGCTTAGCTCCAGTCTATTTAACGGATCTTCGATCGCCCTATAATCCATCGCGCTCTTTAAGATCACTAAATTCAAGGCTTTTGGTCATACCTAGGATATCCAGAACCACCAAAGGAGGGAGAGCATTTTCACATTTGGCTCCAAAACTCTGGAATAGTCTTCCTGATACTGTTTGTTGCTCAGACTCGCTCTCCCAGTTTAAAACTAGATTAAAGTCGCATCTCTTCAGCCAGGCATTCATATAATCCTACAGTTCAAACTACAATCCGGCCTCTATCCAATGCCAGAGGAGAACTGGCCCCCGACTGAGCTTGGGTTCTCCCAAGGTTTTTTTTTCTCCATTAAGGCACCTGATGGAGTTTTAGGACACCATTAGGTCACTTGATGGAGTTTTTCGGTTCCTTGCCACTGTTGCCTTTGGCTTGCTCAGTTGGGGATATTTAATTTAATTTTATCAATCAAAAAATTCCTCTTGAAACAAACTTTGTTGTATTATTTTAATTTAATACTGTGAAGCTGCTTTGATGCAATCTGTATTGTGAAAAGCGCTATACAA
Organism: Leuciscus idus; assembly: GCA_021554675.1. Taxonomy (NCBI): domain Eukaryota; kingdom Metazoa; phylum Chordata; class Actinopteri; order Cypriniformes; family Leuciscidae; genus Leuciscus; species Leuciscus idus. The sequence goes on from CM038643.1 coordinate 7,032,567, forward strand.
ATAAACTTGACTTGACTTGACTTGACTCATGAGATGGCCTATCAAAATGCTCACAACCAGACAAATCCTCGCGCAAATCCGCCCGAGGGACTGGTTTATTTCTCTCGATCTGAAAGACGCATACTTTCAGATTCAGATTATACCCCGTCACAGGCCATTCTTGAGATTCGCCTTCGACGGTCAGGTATATCAATACACCGTCCTCCCGTTCGGCCTGTCTTTAGCACCCCGTACGTTCACGAAGTGCATGGACTCGGCCCTCGCTCCCCTGAGAACACAGGGCATGCGAATTCTGAACTATTTGGACGACTGGTTGATTCTAGCGCAGTCAGAGGAAGAACTCATATCCCACAGACTAGCGCTTCTCAGCCATCTGAAAAGCTTGGGTCTCTCGGTCAACTGGACCAAGAGCTCATTAATACCCAGTCAGTCAATCTCTTTTTTGGGAATAGAGCTGGACTCGGTGGCTATGACGGCCAGACTGTCGACACAGCGCGCGCGCCGTATTCGACATCTCGCCGCGTCTTTTCAGAAAGGCAGGTGTTTCCCCCTAAAAGCATTTCAGATGATGTTGGGCCACATGGCTTCAGCTGCAGCGGTGCTTCAGCTGGGCCTACTGCGCATGCGCCCGCTTCAGCGCTGGCTGAGAGCGAGAGCGCCCAGCAGAGCGTGGATTGCCGGTGGCTCGCGAGACAGCGTGAATCAGGGCTGCGTCTCAGCCCTGCAGCCCTGGCTGGCGGCCGAATGGTACCAACGGGGAGTTACAATGGGAGTTATCTCGCACCGGAAAACGATCTCGACAGACGCCTCCAACCTAGGTTGGGGGGGCGCTTCTCGAGGGCAGACCGGTCTATGGCCTCTGGTCAGACCGGGAGAAATGCCTTCACATAAACTGTCTGGAGATGCTAGTGGTCGAGAATGCACTGAAACATTTTCTCCCATACCTGCGAGGACACCATGTACTAGTTCGCACAGACAACATGTCAGTGGTGTCCTACGTGAATCGTCAGGGCGGGATCAGATCCAAAATCCTCTGCGCACTGGCGGAACGCCTCCTCGTTTGGGCTCAGGGTTCATTGCGCTCGCTGAGAGCCGCGCATGTGCCCGGTCACCTGAACGTCGGCCCAGACAGACTGTCCAGAGACAACATTCCCCCCGGGGAATGGTCTCTGCACCACCAGACAGTCCAGCTTCTATGGCGCCTGTTCGGCAGAGCGAAAGTCAACCTCTTTGCGTCAGACGACAACGCCCACTGCCCGATATTCTTCTCGAAGAGCGAGGACGCGTTGGCCCGAGCCTGGCCCAGCCTCCCGCTGTACGCTTTTCCCCCGATCTCGCTGTTACCCCAGGTGATCGGGAGGATCAGAGAAACGCGCCACTCAGTGCTCCTCATAGCCCCGCACTGGGAGAACCAGACATGGTTCCCAGAATTAATGCGGCTGGCAGACTCAGCCCCATGGCCGATCCCGGTGAGAAGAGACCTTCTCTCTCAAGCCCGCGGTTCGATCTGGCACCCCCATCCAGAGCGCTGGTCTCTGCATGCGTGGATAATCAACGGATACTCGTTGATTTGCCAAAAGGGGTCGTGAACACGATCACGCAGTCTAGAGCCCCCTCTACGAGACGGCTCTACGCGTCAAAATGGTCTGTGTTTAACAAGTGGTGCACGGGGAAAAATCTAAACCCACAAATGTGTGGGGTTTCGTGGGTTTTGTGCTTCCTTCAGGAGCTGCTGGACGTGGGCAGGTCCCCTTCCACGCTCAAAGTCTATGTTGCAGCTATTGCAGCGTTCGCCGACTCGGCGCGCGGCCGCGCATTAGGAAGGAATGAATTCATCATCCGCTTCCTCAGAGGAGCCAGGAGGATGAATCCCCCGCGGCCCCCCTCGGTTCCGATTTGGGATTTGTCTTTGGTCCTAGAGGCCCTGAAAGCTTATCCCTTCGAACCTTTGGACACTGTGAATCTGAAATAGCTCACGTTCAAAACCGTTTTTCTGATAGCTCTGTCTTCAGTTAAACGCGTGGGTGACTTGCACGCGTTATCAGCTAACGCGGCGTGTCTTGAGTTCGGACCTAATGACTCAATAGTCATTCTCAAACCGAGACATGGTTACGTCCCCAAGGTGATGGGCACTCCTTTCAGATCGCAGGTCATTTCCCTCTCAGCCCTACCGGCATCCGGCAGCGAGGTTGATAGTAACCTCCTCTGCCCTGTCAGTGCTCTGAGGAATTACGTCACGCGCTCCGCCGCTTTCAGGCGCTCGGAGCAGCTTTTCGTTTCGTTTGGAGGGCGCACCAAGGGTCTCGCCGCCTCGAAACACAGTCTGTCCAGATGGATAGTGGACGCTATTGCGGCAGCTTATGCGTCCAGAAACCTGCAGTGCCCCTTGGGCATCCGGGCTCATTCCACCAGAGGCATGGCCTCATCGTGGGCTTGGTCCAGCGGGATTTCCATTCATGACATTTGTACAGCGGCAGGTTGGGCCTCCCCCTCTACATTTGTTAGGTTTTATAACCTGGAAGTTCCCGCCCTGCAGGCTAAATTTCTATCGGTCTAAGTCGTGTGTATGCCCTGCATACACGTGTGTGTATGCCTTTGCATCGCCAGAGAACGCGCACTGCCCAACATTTTTCACAAAAGAGAGGGACGCGCTTGCCCACATATGGCCCGGCCGCCCGCTTTATGCTTTTTCCCCGATCGCACTGTTACCTCAGGTGATCAAGCGAATCAGGGAGAACATCTACTCTGTGCTCCTCGTGGCGCCGCTCTGGAGGAACCAAGTCTGGTTCCCGGAGCTGATGCAGCTAGTGAGCACGGCTCCATGGCCGATTCCAGTGAGGAGAGATAATGCAATTAACTGCCATTTCTCTGATCATTTCTTCAGCAGCCTGGCGTTTGGCGAGAGGCAGTCTATGGGGGCGCAAACGAATGAGGGCAGTGGGGCCAGTGTCATTGTGATGCTGCACCAGAGCTGTTCAGGTACAGTCCTTCTCTCGGGCTGCAAAAATGTCCACAAAGTCTCCCAATACGCGTTGTAACCGCTCCTGCTGTGGTGCGCTCAGATGCTCACTGCTTCGCCGCCCCAACTCCTCAACAGCAGCAACAGTTTCGGGTGACTTGGGGGCGGATGGAGCGTACGGTGGTAGTGACTGAGATGCACTGGTTTGAGCTGCAATACTCCCCGGGGGCTCACAATGGGTCTCTGCAGCTCTCGGGTGGTGGTCGGAGCGGCACGGTCTCGTTACCTAGGCATAGGGCGGCCCCCGGCACATCGACACATGCTCCCCAGTGGGCCAAAAAGTCTAAGCCCACAATACACTCATCTCTGATATTGGCGAGCCAGAACTCGTGGCTCCTCTGGCTCATACCCACTACCACAGACAACAGCTTCTTTCCAGGCATTACTGTCCTTTCACCCGTAACGGTGAGCAGTTCGGTATTGGTGGGGGTCCAGTCCTCCGGAAGAGGACCGGCCGTTCCTTCATAGTTCCCTCACTGCCTCACTCCGAGGTCGTTTCCCGGGCGTGACGTTGCGATTAGTTCGAAACAAAGAAAGAAAGATAAGTTAGAAAGAAAGAAAGAAAGAAAGAAAGATAGATAGATATATTAGTTAGAAAGAAATAAAGAAAGATTAGTTAGAATTAGATTAGTCAAGCTGTCTGGCGGACATCTCGACATGGATGAAGGAACATCACCTGCAGCTCAACCTAGCAAAGACTGAGCTTCTCGTCCTCCCTGCCAATCTGTCTCTGCAACACGACTTCACTATCCAGCTAGACTCACCATCAATCACCCCATCAAGGTCGGTCAGAAATCTTGGAGTAACAGTTGATGACCAGCTGACCTTCACAGATCACATTTCAAAGACAGCTCGATCATGCAGGTTTGCACTGCACAACATCAGGAAGATCAGGCCTTTCCTAACTGAGCATGCAACACAACTTCTCGTCCAGGCCCTGGTCATTACTAGGCTTGACTACTGCAATGCTCTTCTGGCTGGACTTCCATCATGTGCAACTAAACCTACAAATGATTCAGAACGCTGCAGCTCGTCTTGTCTTCAACGAGCCCAACAGGGCCCACGTCACTCCTTTGTTCATCTCACTGCACTGGCTACCTCTCTCTGCTCGCATCAAGTTCAAGGCACTGACGCTTGCTTACAGATCTGTCACAGGCTCAGCTCCCTCCTACTTTCACTCACTCCTACAAGTCTACATCCCTACCAGAAGCCTTCGATCGGTCAACGAGCGACGTCTCGTGGAGAGCGAAAAATAGAGAGCCATCACAGAGAGCCAAAAAATCACTTTCCAGAACATTCTCATTCACAGTTCCATGCTGGTGGAATGATCTCCCCACCGGCATCCGGAATGCAGAATCCATGACAACATTCAAAAAAGAGCTGAAAACTCTTCTCTTCCGTGAGCACTTAACCTCATAAAAAAAAAAAAATATATATATATATATATATATATATATATATATATATATATATATATATATATATTCCTCTAAATTCTCGCTTATCGGGCTTATGCTACTCTGAATAATGCCTGAACTTCATATTTTGAGCACTTCTTGCGTTGTTTTTTGCCTCTTCACGATGACTTGCTTAATTTAGTTCCAATTTGTAAGTCGCTTTGGACAAAAGCGTCTGCTAAATGACTAAATGTAAATGTAAATGTAGAAAGAAAGAAAGACAGATAGATTAGTTAGAAAGAAAGAAAGATAGATTAGTTAGAAAGAAAGAAAGAAAGAAAGATTGGTTAGAAAGAAAGAAAGAAAGAAAGAAAGAAAGAAAGAAAGAAAGAAAGAAAGAAAGATAGATTAGTTAGAAACAAAGAAAGAAAGATAGATTAGTTAGAAAGATAGATTAGTTAGAAAGAAAGAAACATTAGTTAGAAAGAAAGAAAGGTAGATTAGTTAGAAAGAACGAACGAAAGAAAGATTTGTTAGAAAGAAAAAAAGGATGATTAGTTAGAAAGAAAGATAAATAGTAGATATATAAATATATGATAGATAGAACGATCAAGATAGATAGACAGATTAGAAATAGTAGATAGATAGATAGATAGATAGATAGATAGATAGATGAGAAATAGATGATAGATTGATAGAAAGAAAGAAAGATTAGCTAGAAAGGAAATAAAGATAGATAGATAGATAGATAGATAGATAGATAGATAGATAGATAGAGATTCGTAAGAAAGATAGATAGATAGATAGATAGATAGATAGATAGATAGATAGATAGATAGAAATAGTTTGAAGATAGATAGATAGGTTAGAAAGGAAGGAAGAAAGATAGATAGATAGAAATAGTTTGAAGATAGATAGATAGGTTAGAAAGGAAGAAAGAAAGAAAGAAAGAAAGATCAGTAGAAAGAAAGATAGATAGATAGATATAGTTAGAAAGAAAGAAAGAAAGAAAGAAAGAAAGAAAGAAAGAAAGAAAGAAAGAAAGAAAGATTAGGTAGAAAGAAAGAAAGATTAGTTAGAAAAAAAGAAAGCATAGATAGATTGAAATAGATAGATAGATAGATAGATAGATAGATAGATAGATAGATAGATAGATAGATAGATAGATAGATAGATAGATAGATACGTTTATTAGTACATAGAATGGTAGTTTAATTGAGTCTAAGGCTTAAGGGATTTTAAGTTGGCTTTCTCAAGCCAACTTAATTATTAAACAATCCAAGTTACTTGTCTTCTTTTATTTGCCGTTCGCTCTCATTCCGCTCTTTGTGTCACTTACATGTTTGTTTTTCTTCCTAGCGATATTTTAGTTTTTTTGCTTTATCTGGATACTCTTCAGCTTCTATCAAGGGTTTAATGTCCACTGCCTGTGACTGTTTTAAAACACAACTCATGCTGTAACTCAGGCTACGTCTCTGGTTAACTGAAGTCAGAGATCGCGGAGTGATACGAGAGATGTAAAAGTAGCACCGGTTGCTCGGCTGAGTGTTGAATATCTGGCAGATAAAGACGATCTATGTGAGTGTTTATAGGAAACGCCTCCGATCGTTTAACATATGCTTTTCAATCAAACTAGTAATCTAACGTGTAAATACAATTATTCTCAAAAAAGTGTGTCCAATCCGCATCTTGTGAGTGTGAATCTCACTTCTCAGTTCCCTCTGCGTCTCAGGGCGATGGAGAGCCACTGGTTCGCACAGGCTCAGGCACAGGCTCAGGTGAGTTCGGGTGTCGGTTCCTCGTCCTCTGGACTCCCTCACCGGGCGGCTCTGATTCTGGCCCGGGGTGGCAGTAAAGGAATCCCTCTGAAGAACATCAAGAATCTGGCTGGTGTTCCTCTCATCGGATGGGTGCTGAGAGCTGCCTTCACTCTCAGAAAAAAAGGTACAAAAGCTGTCACTGTGGCGGTACCTTTTCAAAAGGTACACTTTTGTACCTAAAGAGTACATATTAGTCCCTCAAAGGTACATATATGTGCCTTTGAGTTACATATATGTACCTTTGAGGGACTAATATGTACTCTTTAGGTACAAAAGTGTACCTTTTGAAAAGGTACCACCACAGTGACAGCTTTTGTACCTTTTTTTCTGAGAGTGTTGGACTCAGGAGTCGTTGACAGGCAAAGAGCTTTTCTTAACTATTTTAATATTATGGCTTTAATATGATTTTTGTTCTTCAATGTGTGAATGAAACCAACTTAATCTGGGAGATAAATGAAATGTTTGTGGTGGATATTGCCTAAGTTTGTCGTCATGTTTAAAAATAAAATGAGCTAATTTACCAGGCTGCTTTTAGGTCAGACATTTCCGCGACGAATAAACAATACAAATGTAGGCTAATTGGGGCTTATTATCTCGCAATTCTAACTCTTTTTTTAAAGCAATTGTTTAGCCCATTTCTCACAATTCTGACTTTTTATTTTATTTTATAAGCCTACTCTTTTATTGTTATTATTCCGCGGCGATCTTCCATCTTCTAAGATTTCTATTAAAATAGTTTTAATTTGATTTAATAAAAAAATATTTTGTAAGTAAAATTGAGTTATTTATTAATCTAATGACTGATGTTGTTTGGCAGTGTGTGGGTTTCCACAGATCATGATGAAATTGAGCGCGTCGCAAAAGTCTGGGGTGCGAAAGTTCATCGTCGCAGTCCTGAAGTTTCCAAAGATGATTCCAGCTCTCTGGCGACCATCCAGGAGTTCATCCGACAGAGACCCGGTGAGACAGACCTTCAGCATCATCTTACTCTCATTTTATGCCTAAAAAATTATCTAACTTGCTGACAGGTTTTGCATTGCGAGTAGCCTATGACTTGTAGAGCCTTTTATGAGATAAAATGAAGCCTTTTATATAATATATATATATATGTTTTGTCATTTAGCCTATGCTATAATTGTCCTGCATATGTGTTTTGAACTGAGGAATGTAGGAGATAAAAATATAAGCTAATAATGTGTGTGTGTGTGTGTGTGTGTGTGTGTGTGTGTGTGTGTGTGTACAAATGTGTACAGTTTGTACAGAATAAAAACCATTAAGTCTATGGAGAGTTCCCGTAAACCACATATATACAAGGATGGCAATATCCCAAATCCTTGGACATGGTTTGGTCCCCATGAATGAGGGAAACTATGGGGAGCCGTTTGTAAAGTGTCTCATGCTGAAAATAACAGCAACATTTTGTCACATTTAGCTTCAAACAATGTTGTATTTAACTGGTATGAATTTTTGACGGTCACTTTTTACCACATTTACAACAATATTTGTCAACTTAGAGATATTTTAAATAGTTAAATCTAAATATTAAATGTTACACCTAAATGTTAAATGTTAAATCTAAATGCTAAATCTAAATCTAAATGTTAAATCTAAATCTAAATCTAAATGTTAAATCTAAATGTTAAATCTAAATCTAAATCTAAATGTTAAATCTAAATATTAAATCTAAATCTAAATGTTAAATCTAAATGTTAAATCTAAATCTAGATCCATCCATCCATCTTCTACCGCTTATCCGGGGCCGGGTCGCGGGGGCAGCAGTCTAAGCAGGGATGCCCAGACTTCCCTCTCCCTAGACACTTCCTCCAGCTCTTCCGGGGGGACACCGAGGCGTTCCCAGGCCAGCCGGGAGACATAGTCTCTCCAGCGTGTCCTAGGTCTTCCCCGGGGTCTCCTCCCGGTGGGACATGCCCGGAACACCTTCCCGGGAAGGCGTCCAGGAGGCATCCGGAAAAGATGCCCGAGCCACCTCAACTGACCCCTCTCGATGTGGAGGAGCAGCGGCTCTACTCTGAGCTCCTCCCGAGTGACCGAGCTTCTCACCCTATCTCTAAGGGATCGCCCAGCCCCCTGCGGAGAAAGCTCATTTCGGCCGCTTGTATCCGGGATCTTGTCCTTTCGGTCATGACCCACAGCTCATGACCATAGGTGAGAGTAGGAACGTAGATTGACTGGTAAATCGAGAGCTTCGCCTTGCGGCTCAGCTCCTTCTTCACCACGACAGACCGGTACAGGGACCGCATTACTGCAGAAGCTGCACCGATCCGCCTGTCAATCTCCCGTTCCATCCTTCCCTCACTCGTGAACAAGACTCCAAGATACTTGAACTCCTCCACTTGAGGCAGGAGCTCTCCACCAACCTGAAGCGAGCAAGCCACCCTTTTCCGACTGAGAACCATGGCCTCGGACTTGGAGGTGCTGATTTTCATCCCAGCCGCTTCACACTCGGCTGCAAACCGTCCCAGTGCATGCTGGAGGTCCTGGTCTGATGAGGCCAACACGACAACATCATCCGCAAAGAGCAGAGATGAAATCGTGTGGTCCCCAAACCCGACCCCCTCCGGCCCCTGGCTGCGCCTAGAAATTCTGTCCATAAAAATTATGAACAGAACCGGCGACAAAGGGCAGCCCTGCCGGAGTCCAACACGCACCGGGAACAAGTCTGACTTACTGCTGGCAATACGAACCAAGCTCCTGCTCCGGTCGTACAGGGACCGGATAGCCCTTAGCAAAGGGCCCCGGACCCCATACTCCCGGAGCACCCTCCACAGGCCGCCGCGAGGGACACAGTCGAATGCCTTCTCCAAATCCACAAAGCACATGTAGATTGGTTGGGCAAACTCCCATGAGCCCTCCAGCACCCTGTAGAGGGTATAGAGCTGGTCCAGTGTTCCACGACCGGGACGAAAACCACACTGTTCCTCCTGAATCCGAGGTTCTACTATCGGCCGGATTCTCCTCTCCAGTACCCTGGCATAGACTTTCCCAGGGAGGCTGAGAAGTGTGATCCCCCTATAGTTGGAGCACACCCTCCGATCCCCCTTCTTGAAAAGAGGGACCACCACCCCGGTCTGCCAGTCCAAAGGTACTGTCCCCAACCGCCACGCGATGTTGCAGAGGCGTGTCAGCCAAGACAGCCCCACAACATCCAGAGACTTGAGGTACTCAGGGCGGATCTCATCCACCCCCGGTGCCTTGCCACCGAGGAGTTTCTTGACTACCTCGGTGACTTCAGCTTGGGTGATGGACGAGTCCGCCTCCGAGCCCTCAGCCTCTGCTTCCTCAATGGAAGACGTGACGGCGGGATTGAGGAGATCCTCGAAGTATTCCTTCCACCGTCCGGTGATATCCCCAGTCGAGGTCAACAGCTGCCCACCTCCACTGTAAACAGCGTTGGTAGGGCACTGCTTCCCCCTCCTGAGGCGCCGGACGGTTTGCCAGAATCTCTTCGAGGCCGACCGATAGTTCTTCTCCATGGCCTCACCGAACTCCTCCCAGGCCCGAGTTTTTGCCTCCACAACCACCCGGGCTGCAGTCCGCTTGGCCCGTCGGTACCCATCAGCTGCCTCAGGAGTCCCACAAGCCAGCCAGGCCCGATAGGACTCCTTCTTCAGCTTGACGGCATCCCTTACTTCCGGTGTCCACCACCGGGTTCGGGGATTGCCGCCTCGACAGGCACCGGAGACCTTACGGCCACAGCTCCGAGTGGCCGCGTTGACAATGGAGGTGGAGAACATGGTCCACTCGGACTCAATATCTCCAGACTCCCTCGGGATCTGGTCGAAGCTCTGCCGGAGGTGGGAGTTGAAGATCTCTCTGACAGGAGATTCGGCCAAACGTTCCCAACAGACCCTCACAGTACGTTTGGGTCTGCCGAGTCTGTCCAGCTTCCTCCCCCGCCATCGGATCCAACTCACCACCAGGTGGTGATCAGTTGACAGCTCCGCCCCTCTCTTCGCCCGAGTGTTCAAGACATACGGCCGGAGGTCGGATGAAACGACCACAAAGTCGATCATCGACCTTCGGCCTAGGGTGTCCTGGTGCCATGTGCACTGATGGACACCCTTATGCTTGAACATGGTGTTCGTTATGGACAAGCTGTAACTAGCACAGAAGTCCAATAACAGAACACCACTCGGGTTCAGATCAGGGGGGCCGTTCCTCCCAATCACGCCCCTCCAGGTGTCACTGTCGCTGCCCACGTGGGCGTTGAAGTCCCCCAGTAAAACGATGGAGTCCCCAGTCGGAGCACTTTCCAGCACCCCTCCCAGAGACTCCAAGAAGGCCGGGTACTCTGCACTGCCGTTCGGCCCGTAAGCACAAACGACAGTGAGAGACCTATCCCCGACCCGAAGGCGTAGGGAAGCGACCCTCTCGTTCACCGGGGTGAACTCCAACACATGGCGGCTGAGCTGGGGGGCTATAAGCAAACCGACACCAGCCCGCCGCCTCTCACCATGGGCAACTCCAGAGTGGTGAAGAGTCCATCCTCTCTCGAGGAGTGTGGTTCCAGAGCCCAAGCCGTGCGTAGAGGTGATCCCAACCATCTCTAGTCGGAATCTCTGAACCTCACGCACAAGCTCAGGCTCCTTCCCCGCCAGAGAGGTGACATTCCATGTCCCTAGAGCTAGATTCCGCGTCCAGGGATCGGGTTGTCTAGGCTCCCGCCTTCGACTGCCGCCCGATCCACTTAGCACCGGCCCCCTACGGTCCCTCCTGCAGGTGGTGGGTCCACGGGAGGGTGGCCCCACGTCACTCCTTCGGGCTGAGCCCGGCCGGACCCCATGGGGGGAGGCCCGACCACCAGGCGCTCGCATACGAGCCCCAACCCCGGGCCTGGCTCCAGGGTGGGGCCCCGGCTGCGCCATACCGGGCGACGTCACGGTCCTCCTTTTTTTGGGCATCATAAGGGGTTTTGAACCGCTCTTAGTCTGACCCGTCGCCTAGGACCTGTTTGCCTTGGGAGACCCTACCAGGGGCATATAGCCCCAGACAACATAGCTCCTAGCTAGGTTCATTCGGGTACTCAAACCCCTCCACCACGGTAAGGTGGCAGTTCAAGGAGGGGCTCTAGATGTTAAATCTAAATGTTAAATCTAAATCTAAATGTTGAATCTAAATCTAAATGTTAAATCTAAATATATATATTGAATCTAAATGTTTAGGGTGAAACTAAATATTTAACTAATATGCAAAATCAAAATGCCGGAAACCGGAAGTGCCAAAATAAAAGCTCGAGGAGGTCAGTGTGTGTTTATAGCATGGTTTATAGTGTCAAATAACGAATAAAAACCATCTCATCCGAGGAAATGGACTCTTGGACATGGATTATCGTGATAATAACTACCTAAAATAATAAACACATTTGGAGAAACTGTATTTGAAGAGTAGGCTAGCGTCACTTTTATGAAAAGTGCGGGACTTATGACCTGCAGCCATAATAGCCAGCCACGAGGGGGCTCACTTTGACTGAATGTCATGTCATCACTCTCATCACGAAACTCTACAGTTTCTCCAAACGTGTTTATTATTTTAGGTAGTTATTATCGTTATATTATAGTTATTATTATGAGATGGTTTTTATTCGTTATTTGACACTATAAACCATGCTATAAACACACACTCGAGCTTTTATTTTGGCACTTCCGGTTACCGGCATTTTGAATTTGCATATTAGTTAAATATTTAGTTTCACCCGAAACATTTAGATTCAACATTTAGATTTAGATTTAGATTTAACATTTAGATTTAGATTTAACATTTAGATTTAACATTTAGATTTAGATTTAGATTTAGATTTAACATTTAGATTTAGATTTAATATTTAGATTTAACATTTAGATTTAACGTTTAGATTTAACATTTATATTTAGATTTAACATTTAGATTTAACATTTAGATTTAGATTTATATTTAACATTTAGATTTAGATTTAACATTTAGATTTAGATTTAGCATTTAGGTGTAACATTTAATATTTAGATTTAACTATTTAAAATATCTCTAAGTTGACAAATATTGTTGTAAATGTGGTCAAAAGTGACCATCAAAAATTCATACCAGTTTTTTAAACATTGTTTGAAGCTAAATGTGACAAAATGTTGCTGTTATTTTCAGCGTGAGCCGCTTTACAAACGGCGCCCCATAGGAAACAGCTTATAAATCACACTAAGTGATGTTTTTTTAAAATGTAAACATGCTGAAAGATTTCGGTGATGGGTTGGTTTATGGATAGGGCCTGTGTATTGGGAGAGAATATACAGTTTGTACAGTATAGAAAACATTATTTCTATAGAAAGTCCCTGTAAAACATGAAAACACAACGTGTGTGTGTGTGGTTGAGCACTGCAGAATTAATTTGAATTTGTATAGTGTATTTTGCAAGGAAATTTATGTACTTTAAATAATTTGGGGGAAAATTAATATTCCATGCAAATATATTTCATTGTAAATGTTTTTAGTAAGCAAAAAGTGTGAATTATAACAAGGCACGTTGTTGAAATATTGAGATGTTTTATAAGCAGTATAAATGTGTGTAATATAAAGAGGGAGACCTGGAATATAAAGCAATTACAAACAATTAAAAGATGTAAAATATTTAAGGGTTTGCCTTTATGTAAGATTAAGGAGCCGTATGTAAGATTGTGGCCAAAACTGGTACTGCAATCACTTTCAAATTACTGTAGAGCGGTGTATCCCCTCCCCCTCCCCCTGTCTCGAGGTTGCCAGATATGCTGCAGGATCCTATGAGGTGCCCCTAGGGACATTATTCAGAATTACCATGCATATACATGTACTTTTCCTCTCACATACACATATGAAACCAAATTCATTCACATACTATAATGAAATGCTCACACACATACAAGTGAAATGCTTTTACAAACACAACTGAAACGCTCTCATACATACAACTGAAAATATTACGCACACACACACAACTGAAACGCTCTCATACATACAACTGAAAATATTACACTCTCACACACACAACTGAAACGCTCACACACACACAACTGAAACGCTCTCATACATAACTGAAAATATTACGCACACAGCCACACACACACAACTGAAACGCTCACACACACACAACTGAAACGCTCACACACACACAACTGAAATGCTCTCACACACACACAACTGAAATGCTCGGTAACACTTTATTTTGATAGTCCGTTTGTTGAGACTTTACTAGTTATTAGTAGCCATTCAGTAGCTTGTCAACAGTGCATCAGTTGACATTCAACAACACTGTTTCAACTGACAAGTAACATACGTTCAACTGACTGCCTATAGACTATAAGGTACAATTCAAGTGTTAATCTACAGATTTTACGAAAAAGTGCCTGTTGACTGTCAATGTTATTTTGCAACAGGTTGTTAACCAATTGGCGACTAACTTTCAATTGTCAACTAACTTTCTGTAGATTGAGTACCAACAACTCAAGATCAATCTGTCAGTTAAATGTCAGCAGTCATGTCAGCATATGAAGTATATGATACCGTATATCCTACTCAAGGGGTCTCATGTGCATCAAATTAATAGCCTAATTATTTTAGCTGATTTAAAAATGTTTTTAAAAATGTTTTAACCATTTGTAGATAATCTGTTGATAGTCAACTAAAGATTAGATCTGTTGCTTATTTGTTGCTTGTCAACAAAGAAATTGTTTATGATCAGTAGACTATTAATAGACATTATCCACTAAGTGTTAGTAGATATATTTTAGGACTATCTAATTAAAGTGAAAAAGAGTTTATATCAGTAGAAAGTCTATAACCTATCAACAGATTAATATATTGTTTATGATCAGTTGACTATTAATAGACATTATCCACTAAGTGTTAGTAGATATCTTTTAGGACTATCTAATTAAAGTGAAAGACAGTTGATATCAGTAGAAAGTCTATAACCTATCAACAGATTGCATACCTAACCTGACTGAAGTAGAACAAACACTATGGCCAGCACATCAGAGAGAAAAAAAATCACTTTTATTAAATAAATAATATATATATATATATATATATATATATATATATATATAAAATACAACCCATTATTTACTAGGATATCACGATCACATCTGAACCATCTGATTATGAGAAACAAATTATATTGAGCATTCCAAATGAGAAAACTCTCAATAGTCTACATCATTTCAAATGCCCGAGGCCAAGATCAAAAGTTATAAACAACAAATAACAATAATTATTAATTAATACATTTAGCCTTTCATGACAGTAAGTTTTACAGAAAATTGCATTTATTAAATGCAGTTTAACGTTATAACAGTTACTCATTTAAGAAATAATCTCTGTTCCTGCTGCAAACTCGCTTCGGAGGATTAACAGACAAGACTATAGTTTAAACCCTTAACAATACCTTCTTTAATCGTTTAACCATTTTGTAACATTTAGTTTATTTAACGTTACGGTGAGACACAAAAGGCGTTTTCTCCTATAGAACCATAATACACCAAAACACAATATAAATGAACAAAATACATAATTTTTTTTTAGCTAACGTAACGTTACATTGTAATCCAAATCTTTATAATCCATACGCAAGCAAGAAACAGATCCAAATTCAGCCCTTCATCCACATCCAGCGGGCTCATCTCCATTCTCAGCAGCGACCGTAAATGTCAAATCCCGCGCTCGTGATGAATTTTAATAAAAAAATTGCGCCCTCAAGAAGCTACGACGTGGTGGTGGAAAAAAAAATTAGGATGGGAGAATTTTTTTTTTCAAATCTTTTGCGTTCCCTCGCAAAACTTTTGCGTTCCCCCGAGAAACTTTGCGTTCCCACGCAAAACTTTTGCGTTCCCTCGCAAAGTTATTTGCGTTCCCACGCAAAACTTTTGCGTTCCCTCGCAAAGATATTTGCGTTCCCACGCAAAACCTGTTTTGAGCTCGGACAGACACTTCCTGTTTAATGTCCCGCTGGCAGTGTTTCAGAGCTCCGTACGTTAATGGAGCGTTTCATAGTGTTTGAACTTGGACTAAAATATAAAGAAATGCGGTCAGTGCTTAACTCAAGGAGTTCAGTGAAGTTGGCAGTATTCACATAGGCTATTCGAACTTCCCTATTCTTGAGCTAAACGTTGTTAAAACACAAACGACACCTATTTACAATCACAGTAACCTAGACAACGAGCTACAACCCAATTCTCATCAAAACGAGCTTTATAATATTAATTTGTCTCTAACCAGACGAATGAGAGACAAGTCCAAATAAGGGGCCGTCTGTAAAGTGCAAATCCCAAAACCCTTCTCCACATTTTAAATTATTAAACATATTCAATAGCTTCACTTTGACGCACTGTAGGCCTACTGTCACCAAATTCAGTTCACACATCACTGCTCTCCTGCTGGTTATACTACATTACTTAGTTTGATAAAAATTCATAATTTTTATTATTATTTATGAAATAAAATCAATAACTTCTCCCTTTTTAGAAAGAAACATTAAATAACTTCACACTGTTATACAGTGTAATGCCATCAAATTCAGTAAGCAAATATAATGCAAAAGCTGCATACAGTACCAATATAATTTGTGTAAAGAATAGGCCTACTTATTTTTGATGTGCAATTACTTCCCAAACTAAGTGTTGTAGGCCTATAACCAGCATTAGAGCAGTGATGTGTGAACTAAATTTGGTGTGTTACAGTTAAGTTATTGAATATTTTCCATAATATAAAATGTGCAAAAGCAGTGTAGTATGTCCAGTGGGTCACCATTGATGTGTAAACTGAATTGGGTGGCACTACAGTTTGTAAAATTGAAGTTAATAACTATTTTTGTATTTTTGACTATGAGTTGATGCTGTAGTCGTTTTCTGGATTATATTGCACTTTGCAGACGGTCCCTTTAAACTTGTCTCTCAGCCGCCAGCTCATAGAGATCCATTTAGCCTGTATTATAAAAGCTTGTTTTGATGAGAATTGGGTTTTAGCTCGTTGTCTAGGTTACTGTGATTGTAAATATGTGTCGTTTGTGTTTTAACAACGTTTAATTCAAGAATATTGATCCGGGAAGTTCGAATAGCCTATGTGAATACTGCCAACTTCACTGAACTCCTTGAGTTAAGCACTGACCGCATTTCTTTATATTTTAGTCCAAGTTCAAACACTATGAAACGCTCCATTAACGTACGGAGCTCTGAAACACTGCCAGCGGGACATTAAACAGGAAGTGTCTGTCCGAGCTCAAAGTCAAGTCAAGTCAAGTCAAGTCAAGTTTATTTGTATAGCGCTTTTCACAATACAGATTGCATCAAAGCAGCTTCACAGTATTAAATTAAAATAATACAACAAAGTTTGTTGCAAGAGGAATTTATTGATTGATAAAATTAAATTAAATATCCCCAAAATATCCCCAACTGAGCAAGCCAAAGGCAACAGTGGCAAGGAACCGAAAAACTCCATCAAGTGACCTAATGGTGTCCTAAAACTCCATCAGGTGCCTTAATGGAGAAAAAAAAAAAACCTTGGGAGAACCCAGGCTCAGTCGGGGGCCAGTTCTCCTCTGGCATTGGATAGAGGCCGGATTGTAGTTTTTTTCAAAACAGGTTTTGCGTGGGAACGCAAATATATTTGCGAGGGAACGCAAAAGTTTTGCGTGGGAACGCAAATATCTTTGCGAGGGAACGCAAAAGTTTTGCGTGGTAACGCAAATAACTTTGCGAGGGAACGCAAAAGTTTTGCGTGGGAACGCAAAGTTTCTCGGGGGAACGCAAAAGTTTTGCGAGGGAACGCAAAAGATTTGAAAAAAAAAATTCTCCCATCCTAATTTTTTTTTCCACCACCACGTCCCTTTAGGGGCTCCGTAAGAAGCGTTACGACATGTTTTACGGCAGTGATATCAAACGCTCATTGGCTCTCGCCCATAGATATAATATAGATAGACGCCCTATCGACCGCTACTGCCTACTGGCGCGGGCGAGCCGTGGGGCCGCCATCTTAGACCGGTCACCCGCTCCACTCAGTGTAATCTGTATGGCAGGTTCAATGAGCTGTCAGCGCATTTAATTAATCATACCTCACTGAATACCGAACTGATTTTCACGCGGGTTTTTTTGCTGCAAAGGTCATTCATGTAGCTATTATACAGGACACATGGTTTGGCGTATTTTAATATTCATAGTAGGCTTAACATTAATATAATATTCTGATTTAAGATATAAAGTGACCAGACGTCCAAAATCAAAATATGTGATGTAGGATATCAGGTATTTTATAAATCATACACTATAAATATGATAAAGAAGCAGAAACAGATAGAGTAAGTTGCAGTAAAGTAAGATATTTTAATAAGTTGAAGAAACGTGTGTGTTTTACATTTACATTGCTTCCTGATATCACGTGCGCAAACACAAATAACCTATATATATATAAAACAGTTATGTCCGGTCGAAAAATGTATGAATTAACTTCAGATTGGATTGCGCTAAAAGTAAGTTTCGTGCCTCTTACGTGCTTTCGAACTTCTTTCTGATCTGAATGGTATGTGGAAAACTACGGAAGCGTATTGCATTCACTTGAGGAAAAAAAATCTACTCTGTTTTTCTGAATTAATGAGTTAATTATCTCAGAATTACGAGATAATTTTTCATGAAAAAAAGTTTTTGCTCTGTTTTTCTGAATTAACGAGTTAATTATCTCAGAATTACGAGATAATTTTTCATGAATAAAAAGTTTTTGCTCTGTTTTTCTGAATTAATGACTTATCTCAAAATTATGAGATAATTTTTTCTTGAAATAAAAATATTTGCTCTGTTTTTCTGAATTAATGACTTAATTATCTCAGAATTATGAGATGATTTTTCATTTAAAAAAAATTGCTCTGTTTTTCTGAATTAATGACTTAATTATCTCAGAATTATGAGATAATTTTTCATTTTAAAAAAATTGCTCTGTTTTTCTGAATTAATGACTTAATTATCTCAGAATTATGAGATAATTAACTCATTAATTCAGAAAAACAGAGCAATTTTTTTTTAATGAAAAATTATCTCATAATTCTGACATAATTAAGTCATTAATTCAGAAAAACAGAGCAAAAACTTTTTATTCATGAAAAATTATCTCATAATTCTGAGATAATTAACTCGTTAATTCAGAAAAACAGAATAAAAAAATTTTCTTCACGCAGAGGGAAGCTGGGTTAACATTTTCATGGATTAATAACTTAAATTCTGCTCTGTCCCTTATACAAAACTATTATATACTGCCAGAGAGGACTGCAACACATCGTCATTTGAGCTACTTTTGGTACCGATTTACATTTTCGCAATAAATTATTATGATTACACATCTGTTGTTTTTCTTCATAATTTTAGCCTGCATAGTTTTAAGAAATGGTTATGGGTAGGTTTAGGGACAGGAGTAGGATTAATGTTAGTGGCTCAAAATATATTTTAATGCTATTAATAAAACTGGCATTTCCCTACACATCTCTGTCCATAAAGTGTTTTATTCTTTTTATATTCTGTATAAAATGAGTAATTTATATTTAGGTTTGGGAGTAGGGTTAAGGGAACTTACATTTATCTATAAAACAGTATAAGGGAAATGATACAGATATCTTTATGATTCGTAAACGTTTTGTAGCTGTGAATTCGTAATAATTCTACGTTGCAGACATGTCTGTATCATACGTTTCAGCATCTATCCAAACGTACAAAAAAGTATGTTTTCAATCTGTTGATAGGTTATAGACTTTCTACTGATATAAACTGTTTTTCACTTTAATTAGATAGTCCTAAAATATATCTACTAACACTTAGTGGATAATGTCTATTAATAGTCTACTGATCATAAACAATTTATTTGTTGACAAGCAACAGATCTAATCTTTAGTTGACTATCAACAGATTATCTACAAATGGTTAACAATTTTTTAAAAACAGTTTAAATTAGCTAAAATAATCATTAATTTGATGCATACATGAGACCCCTTGAGTAGGATATACAGTATCATATACTTCATATGCTGACATGACTGTTGACTTTTTACTGACAGATTGATCTTGAGTTGTTGGTACTCAATCTACAGAAAGTTAGTTGACAATTGAAAGTTAGTCGACAATTGCAATAACCTGTTGCAAAATAATATTGACAGTCAACAGGCACTTTTTCGTAAAATCTGTAGATTAACACTTGAATTGTACCTTATAGTCTATAGGCAGTCAGTTGAACGTATGTTACTTGTCAGTTGAAACAGTGTTGTTGAATGTCAACTGATGCACTGTTGACAAGCTACTGAATGGCTACTAATAACTAGTAAAGTCTCAACAAACGGACTATCAAAATAAAGTGTTACCAAACGCTCTCATACATACAACTGAAAAGCATTTCAGTTGTGTGTTTGAGAACATTTCAGTTGTGTGTGTGAGAGCATTTCAGTTGTGTGTGTGAGCATTTCAGTTGTGTGTGTGTGAGCGTTTCAGTTGTGTTTGTAAAAGCATTTCACTTGTATGTGTGTGAGCATTTCAGTTGTGTGTGTGAGAACATTTCAGTTGTGTGTGTGAGAGCATTTCAGTTGTGTGTGTGTGAGCGTTTCAGTTGTGTGTGTGAGCATTTCAGTTGTGTGTGTGAGAGCATTTCAGTTGTGTGTGTGTGAGCATTTCAGTTGTGTGTGTGTGAGCGTTTCAGTTGTGTTTGTAAAAGCATTTCACTTGTATGTGTGTGAGCATTTCAGTTGTGTGTGTGAGAACATTTCAGTTGTGTGTGTGAGAGCATTTCAGTTGTGTGTGTGAGAGCATTTCAGTTGAAACGGAAGGTGGTTAAAACGTACTCGGTTACTAACGTAACCTCGGTTCTCTCTAGAAGAGGTCTCTCGTACTGCGTAAGTATCTTACGCTAGGGGAAAATCCCTTTTCCGCGAGATATTGAAGCCAAAAAATTATCCGTAATTTTGTATTATTGTAAAACGCGTTGCGGCAGCATACAGACATAGGCAAGACGGCTCATGTGCCTATTGGCTGTTCTGCAGCAACTGCAGCAGCCTATCGAGCGAGGCCTAGCGTGACGTCAGACCCAATGAGGGTGCTTCGCGCCCACTGCGTCACGTCCCGCCGAAACGGCCGTGGCTTAGGCCTATAAATACAGCTCGCAGGCAGCTGATATCTGGTTTTTCATCGCCGAAGCTAACCAGAGCGTGTGCATGCACGGCAAGATACGCAGTACTCGTTCCCTCTTCTAGAGAGAACCGAGGTTACGTTAGTAACCGAGTACGTTCTCTTACGAGAGGTCTCTCGTACTGCGTAAGTACCTTACGCTAGGGGACCCAATGTAAAACGCCGTGCGTGCTGGGATCTGACACCAAAGACCCAAGGGCGAAAGCCCGGGGTTCATATAGTGCATAATCACCAGGGGAACTCACAGGGAGTCCGGGAAGAGGGAGGGACGGAGCCGCGCTCTTCCACATATAGCAGCGTCCCTTAGACGCAAATTACATCATACAGACAGGGCGGAGTACGGCCTGAACTGATGGAAAATTGTGGGTCTTATTTATTTGCCCATAAGCATTTTGCGGTCGATTAGCGGGCAGTGCTCATTGAGCAGTGCTCAGCAGACACAGTATTCTCGATTGCTCCTGTCTGCCTCGCTGCCTGCTGTGAGTGTGTTTGCTTCGGTGCTGTAAGCTCCGTCTTAGCCTCGTATTTCCTTGTTTTGAACCATCATTTACTACAATTTCTAGTTGTTTATACTACTACTAAATACAGCTTACCCAACATCTCAGATTAACATGACATCGCTAGCTTCCGTTACTACTAGCACAACACGCTAGTAATTCGCGCCACCCGTGCGCTCAGCTATTTTTATTTATTTATTTTCTCTCGCGCCTTTGAGTTCATAAAAGCTCAGGTGAGTAAGAAACACTCAACAAACACGGTGAGTAATGTCTTGTCCTGTTATTATCATGCGTCGCGTCTGAACGCGTTGTTGTTTTTGGAGCTCTATCGATTTGATTTATAATTCTTGATTTTTCTCTTTAAACTCGCTTACAACAAACATTTTCTACTTTTCCTCACTGAGAAGCACTACTGCTCAAACCTCATAGTTACAACGCGGACTGTTGAGCAGACGCGTCTCAAGCCTATTAGTGATCCAACGCTGCATACTCTTAAAGGTTACGTCCGTGGATCACGGCTGAACGCGTCTTCTCCACACTCACTTACAAACAAAAATTTTTTTTTTTTGCCTATCGTGCGTCTACTCTACACCCCTACCACTAAAAAACCTAAAAAACCTCATAGTTACAACGCGGACTGTTGAGCAGACGCGTCTCAAGCCTATTAGTGATCCAACGCTGCATACTCTTAAAGGTTACGTCCGTGGATCACGGCTGAACGCGTCTTCTCCACACTCACTTACAAACAAACATTTTTTTTTCGCCTATCGTGCGTATACTCTACACCCCTACCACTAAAAAAAAAACAACGGATTATATCCAAGACTTCAGTCATAAATTAGTATTAATATTGATAGCATCACTGGTAGCTTCGTTGCTAACTCACTGTCCATCTGTTAAAATGGTGAATATATCAGATGTAAGTAGTCTACCTTTTGGTGCAGGTGAGGACACATTTGAGCTGCACGCACTGCAGTCTGAGCTGGAAGCTGTTGAGAAACAGATCCACGACCTTTTATTGAGACAGGCCGAGCTGAGAGACCGGTGTTTGGCTCTTGAAACATCACGCGCCGATGCACACAAATCAGTGTTTAACGTTACTAACCCGCTGACTCCGACCGCGTCTACTCCGTGCGTTCCTCAGCATCGGTCGCGATCAGCCATGGTCTCGTTCACTCCGGCTCCAACACGCCACCACGAAGCCTGGGTGGTTCCGCAGCGGAAGACTCGAGTCAGGTTTAGACCAAGACTTTCTCCGACCCTCCCGGTTTTCGAGTTATCCACACAAAACCGCTTCTCCCCTCTACGCGAAACAGAACGCGATGCTGTGATCATCGGCGATTCCATCATTCGGCACGTACACGCTACGTTAGGTAAAAGTAAGGTGCACAGTCACTGCTTTCCTGGTGCTCGTGTTTCTGAAATCGCTGCTCGCGTTCCCGAGATCCTGAACGGTGACGAGCGCGTCGGAACTGTGGTCCTGCACGCGGGAGTGAACGACATCAGGCTGCGCCAGACGGAGATTCTGAAGAAAGACTTCAGGAATCTGATCTATACGGTACGCAGCACATCGCCTGAAACAACGATCATTGTGTCAGGACCGCTTCCCACGTACTGATTAGGGCATGAAAAGTTCAGCAGATTATTTGCGCTAAATGAATGGTTAATGTCATGGTGCAATGAGCAGAAACTGCTCTTTGTAAATAATTGGAATCTGTTTTGGGAGCGTCCTAGGCTTTTCCGTGCTGATGGCTTACACCCAAGCAGATTCGGAGCGGATCTTCTGTCGGATAACATCTCCAAAATGTTAAATACCCTTTGACTAGTAACCAAAAGTCCAAATCATAGTCTCTGCTGCACCAATTTAACTGATATAAATACTAGTGTAGAACATTGCATAGAAACCGTGTCTATTCCTCGTTTAGTGAGATCAAATAATAAATCTACTGCAGGATCTAGGAAAAATCTAATTGTTATTAAAACAGAAAATGTTGCTATTAGTAAACAAAAACTATTTCTAAAGCTAGGTCTTCTAAACATTAGATCACTCACACCTAAGGCAGTTATTGTAAATGAAATAGTCACAGATAATAGCTTCGATGTACTTTGCCTTACTGAAACCTGGCTTAAACCAAATGATTATTTCGGTATTAATGAGTCTACTCCTCCTGGATACTGTTATAAGCATGAGCCCCGTCTGATTGGTCGTGGCGGCGGTGTTGCAACCATTTATAGAGATATTCTATATGTTACTCAGAAAACGGGTTATAAGTTTATTTAATTTGAAGTACTTGTACTAAATGTTACGCTCTTAGATGTTAGAAAAACATCCCTATTATCTCTAGCCTTGGCTACCGTATATAGACCGCCAGGGCCTTACGCTGATTTCCTAAAAGAGTTTGCAGATTTTCTCTCAGACCTATTAGTCAATGTCGATAAAGCATTAATTGTTGGAGATTTTAACATACACGTAGATAATCCAAATGATGCGTTAGGAGCTGCGTTTACAGATTTATTAAATTCATTTGGGGTCAAGCAAAACGTCACCGGACCAACACATCGTCTTAATCATACACTCGATTTAATTATATCACATGGAACCGATCCAACCGATATAGATATCATTCCACAAAGTGATGAAGTCACTGATCACTACATGGTAACTTGCATATTACGTACTGCTGTAATATGTCATGCGGCGTCGCGTTATCAACCAGGCAGAACAATCCTCCCATCCACCATAGATAATTTCTCAAATTGCTTATCTAATCTGTCTCAGCTGCTGCCTGAACCCAAACAAACAGATGAACTAGAAGAACTAACTAGCACTATGAGCACCATTCTCTCTAGAACATTGGATGTGGTTGCACCTATTAAATTAAAAAAGGTCAGAGAGAAAAATAAAGCACCATGGTATAACAATACTACGCATGTTTTAAAGAGAGAAACCCGTATTTTAGAGCGTAAATGGAAACAAACTAATTTAGAGGTCTTTAGAATCACGTGGAAAGACAGTATGTCACATTATAAAAAGGCCCTAAAAGCGGCCAGGGCTGAGCACCTCCGCAAACTAATAGAAAACAACCAAAACAATCCAAGGTTTTTATTTAACACCGTGGCTAGACTAACAAATAAACAGACGTCACCCGAACAAAATACCCCTGTTACAGTTCTGTAGTAATGATTTCATGAACTTCTTCACTGAGAAAATAGAAAGCATCAGAACCACAATTGTAAACGTTCAATCTTCAATCGCGCCTTATAATTCAGCTTAAATTATCACCCCGCAAGAACAATTACAGTGCTTTACAACTATAGAACAAAAAGAGTTAAATAAACGTATCACTTCATCTAAAACAACAACATGTTTATTAGATCCTATACCAACTAAACTACTGAAAGAAGTGTTACCTGTAGTGGAAGAGCCTCTCCTCAATATTATTAACTCGTCTTTATCTTTAGGTCATGTTCCAAGAACATTTAAACTGGCAGTTATAAAACCTCTCATTAAGAAACCACAATTAGATCATAATAATCTAGCAAATTATAGACCCATTTCAAATCTTCCATTTATGTCTAAAATATTAGAAAAAGTGGTGTCCGCTCAACTGGGCTCTTTCTTGCAACAAAATGATATCTATGAAAAGTTTCAGTCTGGATTCAGACCGCATCATAGCACTGAAACTGCGCTCGTTAAAATCACAAATGATTTACTTTTAGCTTATGACCAAGGCTGTATTTCAATACTAGTTTTACTTGATCTTAGTGCTGCGTTCGATACTATAGATCATACATTACTCTTAGATCGACTACAAAATTATACTGGTGTTCAAGGACAAGCACTAAGCTGGTTCAAATCATACCTATCTGACCGCTACCATTTTGTCTATTTAAATGGAGAAAAATCGACCATAACTCCAGTAAACTATGGAGTGCCGCAGGGATCTGTATTAGGCCCTCTGTTATTTTCAATATATATGATGCCACTTGAAAATATTATAAGGAAACATGGAATTAGTTTCCATTGTTATGCTGATGACACTCAAATATATATTTCATCACGGCCGGATGAAAACACAAAATTTTCCAAATTGACAGAGTGTGTTAAAGATATAAAAGATTGGATGACGCGTAATTTTCTTTTATTAAATCCAGACAAGACAGAGGTAATACTTATCGGTTCAAAAAACCGCCCACAAAACCTCGCACAATACAACTTTAACATCATAGGATGTCCTGTTACTTTATCCTCTACAGTAAAAGACCTGGGTGTTATACTCGATTGCAACCTGTCTTTTGAAAATCATATTTCATATGTTACAAAAACAGCCTTTTTCCACCTTAGAAACATTGCTAAGCTACGTAATATGCTATCAGTTTCTGATGCAGAAAAGTTAGTTCATGCATTCATGACCTCGAGACTGGATTACTGTAATGCTTTATTAGCTGGTTGTCCTGCATCCTCAATAAACAAGCTACAGTTAGTCCAAAATGCCGCCGCAAGAGTTCTTACGAGATCAAGAAAATATGATCATATAACACCGATTTTATCATCACTGCATTGGTTACCTATAAAGCTCCGTATTAATTATAAGATATTGCTACTGACTTATAAAGCCCTAAACGGCTTAGCTCCAGTCTATTTAACGGATCTTCTATCGCCCTATAATCCATCGCACTCTTTAAGATCACTAAATTCAAGGCTTTTGGTCATACCTAGGATATCCAGAACCACCAAAGGAGGTAGAGCATTTTCACATTTGGCTCCAAAACTCTGGAATAGTCTTCCTGATACTGTTCGTTGCTCAGACTCGCTCTCCCAGTTTAAAACGAGATTAAAGTCGCATCTCTTCAGCCAGGCATTCATATGATCCTACAGTTCAAACTACAATCCGGTCTCTAGCTCATAAATGCCAGAGGAGAACTGGCCCCCGACTGAGCCTGGGTTCTCCTAAGGTTTTTTTTTTTTCTCCATTAGGTCACCTGATGGAGTTTTAGGACACCATTAGGTCACTTGATGGAGTTTTTCGGTTCCTTGCCACTGTTGCCTTTGGCTTGCTCAGTTGGGGATATTTTGGGGATATTTAATTTAATTTTATCAATCAATAAACAAACTCTTGAAACAAACTTTGTTGTATTATTTTAATTTAATACTGTGAAGCTGCTTTGATACAATCTGTATTGTGAAAAGCGCTATACAAATAAACTTGACTTGACTTGACTTGACTATTCTGAACCGATAGCATCAGAACAGACAGTACTGGTATATTTAGACCGACAACAGCCTGGCCTGTAAGGCGGGAACCTCTAGGTTATAAAACCTTATAAATGTAGACGGGGAGGCCCAGCCTGCCGCCATACATATATCTTGCAAGGCAATCCCACTTGGCCAGGCCCACGACGAAGCCATGCTTCTCGTGGAGTGCGCTCTGACACCCAACGGGCACTGCATACCCTTGGAAGTGTACGCCAGCGCAATGGCGTCAACTATCCATCTGGATAGGCTCTGTATCGACGCGGCTAGTCCCTTGGAACGTCCGCTGAACGAAACGAAGAGCTGCTCCGTCTGTCTGAAGACAGATGAGCGAGACACATAAGCTCTTAATGCCCTGACTGGACAAAGGAAGCTCGTGTCTCCTTCCCCGTCAGAGACCGGTAGGGCTGACAGGGAAATGACCTGCGCCCTAAACGGTGTGTTGAGGGATTTTGGAACATAACCGTGCTTAGGTTTGAGTATAACTCTTGAGTCATTAGGCCCAAACTCCATGCACGTCGCGCTGACTGAGAGCGCGTGTAAGTCCCCTATGCGCTTCACCGAAGCGAGAGCCAGAAGAAACACTGTCTTGAAAGACAGGTGTTTAAGATCAATCGTCTGTAAAGGCTCGAATGGGTCACCTTTCATGGCCTCCAGTACCACAGAAATGTCCCATACAGGGACTGAGGGAGGTCTGGGAGGATTCAGTCTCTTAGCTCCTCTAAGGAAGCGGATGACTAAATCGTTCCTTCCTATTGACTGACCAAGCGTTGTTTTTGAGAACGCTGCTATGGCCGCCACATAAACTTTGAGCGTGGAAGGGGACCTGCCCTTGTCCAACAGCTCTTGTAGGAAGGAGAGAACCTCCGTCACCCCACAGTCTGGGGGCGACACGCCACGAGCTGTGCACCAGCTGGAGAACACTGACCATTTCGAGGAATAGAGATGTCGCGTAGACGGAGCTCTGGCCTGCGTGATCGTGTTTAACACTCCGCTTGGGGGGTCAGCGGGTACCCGTTGATGGCCCAAACATGAAGGGACCACAGCTCTGGGCGCGGATGCCAAATCGAGCCCTTGGCCTGAGAGAGGAGGTCCCTCCTCACTGGCACTGGCTATGGGGCAGTGCTCGCTAGCTGCATCAGAACTGGGAACCAGGGTTGGTTTTTCCAGAACGGCGCTACGAGTAGCACTGAGCATCCTTCTTCCCTGATCCGCTCTATCACCTGAGGCAGGAGAGAGACGGGAGGAAAGGCATAGAGCGGGCGGCGGGGCCATACATGAGCCAGCGCGTCCCTGCTCTTGGAGAAAAATTCCAGACAGTGAGCGTTTTCTTGAGACGCGAACAGGTCTACTTCCGCTCTGCCGAATTTCTTCCACAGCAGCTGGACTGTCTGTGGGTGTAGAGACCACTCGCCTGTCGGAACATTGTTCCTGGACAGTCTGTCCGGTCCTACGTTTAGGAGCCCTGGCACATGCGCTGCTCTCAGCGAGAGCAGGTTGCGCTGAGCCCACACCAGGAGGCGTTCTGTCAGCCTGTGCAGGTTTCGGGACCTGAGGCCGCCCTGGCGATTTATGTAGGACACCACTGACATGTTGTCCGAACGGACCAGGACGTGGTGTCCTCATATTTGGGGACAAAAACGCGTCAGCGCGTTGTCTACTGCCAGCATTTCGAGGCAGTTTATGTGCAGAAGCTTCTCCCGTTCTGACCATTGGCCGAAGAACGGTCTGCCCTCGAGCAGCGCTCCCCATCTCGAGGTGGATGCGTCCGTAGACACCACCTTCACACTCGAGGAAGTCCCCAGGCTTACACCTGATTGGTAGCAGTCGTTTGCTTTCCAAGGTTTCAGAGCTGCGATGCATTTCTGATTGACCTTGAGACGAAGCAGACCGGAAGCCCACGCTCGGCGCGGCACTCGCGCTTTCAGCCAGAACTGTAGCGGGCGCATGCGAAGCAAGCCCAGCTGAAGAACTGATGATGCTGAGGCCATGAGACCCAGCATCCTCTGAAATTTCTTGAGCGGGACAGATGCGCCGCAGCGGAAAGAGCTCGCTGCGCGCTGAATGTCTAGCACGCGCTGTGGTGACAGTCGCGCTATCATAGACAGCGAGTTCAGTTCTGTCAGTTCTGGGACAGAGAACTCTTCACCCAATTGACTCTGAGGCCCAGATTCTCGAGGTGATCGAGTAAAATGGTCCTGTGCTCTATGAGCATCGAGTGAGATTGAGCTAGAATCAGCCAATCGTCCAAATAGTTCAATACTCGCATGCCCTGTAGCCTGAGGGGTGCGAGCGCTGCGTCCATGCACATCGTAAATGTACGGGGTGCTAGGGACAAGCCGAACGGTAGGACTGTGTACTGATATGCCTGGCCCTCGAAGGCGAATCTCAAATATCGCCTGTGACGTGACGCTATCTGTATTTGAAAATACGCGTCTTTCAGATCTATTGACACAAACCAATCTCCTCGGCGAATCTGCGCGAGGATTTTTCTGGTCGTGAGCATTCTGAACTGTCGCTTTGCAAGCACTCTGTTCAGTTGCCTTAGATCTAGTATGGGTCTGAGACCCCCGTCTTTTTTCGGTACCAGGAAGTATCTGCTGTATAGCCCTCCTTCGTTCTGAGCTAGAGATAACGGCTCTATGGCCCCTTTGCTCAATAGTTTCGAAATTTCGGCTCGAAGTAGGTGTGCTACTTCTGTTTTTACCATGGTCTCGACGCGCGTCGCGTAGCGACGAGGGCGCCGGCGAAACTGTAGCGAATAGCCTCTTTTTATAATGTCTAGCACCCACTTCGAAACCCCGGGTAGCCTCGCCCATGCATCTGCATGAATGGCTAGGGGTTGAATGCGAAGCGCGCTCTGGTCGCTCAGCGACAGAGGGGCTTCGGTGTGCTGTAACACAAGCGTCGCGCTTATGACATTCGAGGCAGAGGGCGCGCTGATAACAGCGGGCAGATTGCCCGCGCTCGGCTCCTCTGCGGTGGTTAACCGAGAGGGGGAGGGCTGGGCGAGTCCCGTAGGACTTGTCATGTCTGTGTGTGGATGTGGGCGCGGGATAGCGGGCACATTTACCACACCGAGAGCATTGTCCGCCTGAGCAGAGCGAATGCACGTTGGTTTCATTTTTACAGAAACCTCGAGACATGCAGGACGTAGTGATTGTGGGCACTGGGCAGTGGGCACATCTGCTACGTTTAATGCGCAATCGAACTGGGTCGATTTTATGGGTCGATTTTATATTTCGACTTTCGCAGAGACTTTTCTCATGAGACTTTCGTCTCATGAGAGCTTTGTTCAAATATCTCAGATCTAATATGGGTCTGAGAGCTCCGTCCTTCTTGGGAACGAGGAAATAACGGCTGTAAAAGCCCGTCTCGGTCAGAGAAGGATGCACTCGTTCTATCGCCCCCTTGCACAATAGTTTCGCTATTTCTGTATGAAGCAGATGGGCTGCTTCTGTATTCACTCTCGTCTCGGTCCGTGCTCGAAAGCGCGGGGGACGGCGAGCGAACTGCAGCGAATAGCCCCGTTTCACAATGTTCAGCACCCATTCTGACATGCCCGGGATAGCTCCCCACGCTTCCGCATGCATAGCTAGGGGTCGAATGGCCTCTGGGTCCCGGCCGCTGCACAGCGCGGGATAGGGAACTCGTAGCAGAGGAATTTGCGCGGTGCGCGCGCTGTCGATGCTGGGGAACGGGAGCTCGCTGATAGCGATAATTGGCTGGACAGCACTCAATGACTCGGTCACTTGGGACGGAGAACGTTTTGCAGTGAGAAACCCGTGACGCGAGAGCGGCGTGGGTGTTAATGTGTTTATCAGTAAGTGTGAGCGCTCGTGGGCGGGCACAGGGCTTACATTCATAACACGGCCAGTGTTGGGGAGCTTTATGTGATCTAACCCCCGGGGCAGCTGTGTGACAGAGCGGGCAGTGGGTAGGTGTGAGCACTGACTCGTGGGCACAATTCCTACGCTTATCACTCGAGCGGCGCGTGCCCGCTTTGTGAGAGTGAGCTCTGTGAGAGACACAGGGGAGATCGTGCTTGTGTGTAGGGGTGAGCACTGGGCTGTGGGCACATTTCCTACACTCAAACCACCGTCGGCGTGAGCCGAATAACCAGAATTAATACTCTTTTTCAGATTTCTCTGGGTCGCTGTGCGAACGGCGTTTGTGTGCAGGCGAGCGAGTTGTGTAACTGACTCGTTGGCTGCAAAATACACATCTGCAGTCGCCTTTTTAGGTGACTGACAGCGTAAAATGCTTTGAAGGCTCAAATGTTTAGACTCTCATAGTTACTCAAGCCAGAGCCATAGAGAGAAAGAGTTGCGACACTCTTTGATGTCGCCGCTATGGCTGTCACGTGGTTCATGTAAGCCCCAATAGTTCCAAAACATACGCTGGCTGTCATGTTCGTCTATGGGACAGACAGCAGCGATTGCATTATTGAACGGTAAATATAAAATAAAACACACACCCAAGTACTTTTTCAGCTGTTATAGCATTATTGCATTTTGTTAATGTCCGTTTTGCATTTGGAGATAAGTTTTAGGCTATATTTTTGGAGGGAAAAGCTTAGTGTTCATGTTCGCATGGGTAGTAGCACTGGCTTTAGCTGCTCTAACTTAACTTTTCCATATCATTCATCTGATGATGGACGTCTCATGATATTTATTTTAGCACAACTGGGCTGTATTAGGCTATTGATTCCCGTGATTTTACTTATAAATTCCGATTCATCCATTTGCCTACCTCCGTGATCACGCAAAGAGGTCTGCCGTGGCGGTCTGTTCAGAATTCGCTTAGAAGCTAGCTCACTTCTTCTGATGAAAGTGGCCACCCCCAGGACCACAACGTGAAACATGATCATGTTAAGACTAAGAATATAATTTTAAGATTAAGCCATACACATATTATCAAAACTATAACAGATTAAAAACGAATTTACGCTTTTATGTTTGGGTATATAGGTAAGTGCAGAGTGAAGATTTTTCTCTATGGCTCTGGGTTAGTGTACAGAGTAGGCTAAGAGTAAGGGTAGCAAGTAACTTAAGCAATTAACTAACAAAACACTTGAAGACAAATGAAGGTTTTCAAATAAAATATTTTTTATTAAACAATGGCAGACAACAAAAATGTGTGCTTGTGTGAGTGTGTGTGAACAAGAAAAACAAAAACCAGGGGCAGGTGATCCATGAAACAGACAGGACTGGTGATGGCCATAACAATCCTAGAGGTCCAGCATTGTTCTCACAAGCCGCTTCACTCAAGACAACAAAACATAATGAAAAGTTAGTATATCCCAAAAAATTTAATTAAATAAAAGTTGCTATAAAGGTGATAGCGATTCATTACCGAACTCTTACTGTCACAGCTGACGAAGTCGCGCTAGCAGGCAGTGCTTGAAAATTGGTTGAAACAACCAACATAAAATATAAATAATTACGCTGTGCATGTACAAATGAAGACCAGTATAAGCATCGCAAAGGGCCTCTGATACAATATAGACAGTTGACAATTCAAAAGAGGTCAATATTTCAGCAACTTACCTCTGGAACAACTCGACGCGCAGCAATGTAAGTGAATGGTGTCCAACGCTCAAATGACAGTGTTTGGAACTAATCCGATCTTCATATCCCGGAAGTAGGCGGTTAAAAGCGCCGCCATTTTTTACAACGGAGGTCTATGGGAGTGTCGCAACTCTTTCTCTCTATGGCTCTGACTCAAGCACCATCATGTGAGCGGGAGGGTGCGAGGGGCGGGTTCACTTCTGCTTGTGAGAAGCTGGCCGCGAGCTCGGAGCAGCGAACAGCATAAAACACTTTTTTTTTTATTTTATTTTATTTTTTTGCCACCAGAGCCGGACTCGAACACGGGTCTCTGGCACGAAAGCCTAAGATTCTGCCACTGAGCCACAGGGGGAGAATACATAGGCTATCGGTTAGCGCGAGCATATGATAAAGCGTCGTCATGTTTCGTGTCGGCGTTAGCTTGCAGGCGTGCGTGCATTGTAACAGGCTCGTTTACTGCAATATTAATATTTCCAGCCGCCTGAACTCAGAGGGGACTGAGAAATGTGTGAGAATTGGAGATTGGCCCGGCCTCAGCGGGGCTACAAATACTCTCTCTCCTCCTTTCGCTGGTGAGTGAGGCACGCGGGGTGCTGAACATTGCTCGTGATCGTCCGCTCTGACATCCCTTGAGAACGGCGCAGTTTGCGCGGCACAAGCAAAGGGAGAGAGCGCGGGAAGCGGGGCGAGTAGCCAGAGAGCATCATCATGTTTTGCAGGCGTGCGTGTACTATAAACAGGCTCGTTTACTGCAGTATTGATATTACCAGTCGCCTGAACTTGGGAGGGGACTGAGAACTATGTGAGACATGGCGGTCAGTCAAGCCTCGGCGGGACTCACACACTCTCGTTTCTCCTTTCGCCGGTGAGTGACGGGCGCAGGGGCGGTAGCTTTCTTGTAACGTAAAGAAAAACTAGCCCCGTGATCGTCCGCTTCTGCGATCCCTTGTGAGCGACACGGTCTGCGCGGCTCGAGCAGAGGGAGAGAGAGAGCGGGGAGTGGTGCGAGGCATTTGTAACAACGCCTCTCTTTTAGAAGCGAGAGTATGTGTCGCAGCGGCGAACACACACAGCAGTAAAAGGATATGACGCCGGATAGCGTAGCAGGCACGGATGGCTGAAGGCGGCGAAGAATCATCCGGCTTCCTCAGGCGCTGTCCTCTGCTTGCTCTGTCGCTTGCTTCGACGGCTGCGGCTTCTCTCAGAGATCCAGCGATGCAGAGAGCTTCGCTGAAGAGACGAAAATCAGGGTATCAGCCTCCGGGCCTTCCTTTTATACGCTAAGCCACTCCCATTCTGGCGGGCTGTGACGCGTGAGGGCGTGCACGTCACGCCAGGCTCACTGGTAGGCTGCTGCAGTTGCCGCAGAGCAGCCAATGAGCGCGCTAGATAGCCTGCTCTAGGTCTGCTAGCTGCTGCACTGCGTTGACAATGAATAAAAATTAAGGATAATTTTTTGGCTTCATATCTCGAGAAAAGATGACTTTACCCGTAGCGTAAGCTAACTTACGCAATACGAGAGAACCTCTCGTAAGAGAACGCGACATCGTACATGGAATCTTGTGAACAATAACAGTATCAAATTAACAATAAAGCTTTTAGCAATAAATAGTACTACCTAACACTGATTATATGTTTATTTATTTATTTTCATGATATTTAGTGGTGGACTGATTGACTTGCTGATGACTCTTAAAACATATTTCCATTGCAGTCTTTTCCTGTAGCCACTACTGCTGGATTGTCCTCGGCAGAAGCCAGCACTAGCACTTATAAATCAAACAATGAGGTATCAAATGAACAATACTGCCAGACCACTACTACCCAGCATATAGAGTTCTTTAATCATTAAAGCTGAAGTGTTTTTTTTGTTGTTGTTTTTTTTTTTGCACCACTGTATGAACATACAGACAAACTCAAACTCATTTGTTGTGTGCAGATGGACAGGTCACTTAAAACAAATATAGCAATAATAATATTTATTTAGCAATAAAGAGACAATATGTAGGGGAGCGCGGGGCACAACGTAACACAGGGCTAGTTGTAACACACTTGTTTTAAATAATTCCACACATGCTAGGATGACGAAACTTGGTGTATTTACAAGTTGCCATATCAACACTATATAGAGAAACAATTGCGCCAAAATATATATATATATATTTATTTTTTTTGGAAGATATCCATAGACATTTATTAAACCATAGCAAAAGTACATTTCTTAAGTTAAATTGTTCATCTATATTTTTTGTGTTTATTTAAAATTAGACAAATCTGATATTATTTTAATCTCCAATATGTTATTTAACAGTTGAGATAACTAGCAGAAGACACTCGCCGGGTTTAAATCCCAGTTGTGCAGGCGGGGCATGTTGTAACACTGCGTTACAATGTGCCCCTATTAGAAATATGCTGTTATATTCTATAGTTTTATTCATTTTATTGAGAAAACGTGAGAAAAAGGTGAATAAAGACTGAGAGTCAATGTTCAGAAAATATTAATTATTTATTTGTTTTGAACTATGTTGTATAGCTGTGTTTTCCTGTGTTCGTAGTGAAAACTCAAAAATGAGTTTATATTGAATTATTAAAAATTGCCATTATTTTATATGAAAACGTTTTTTAATTGTATTTTTTAAGAAAATATTTTAGTTTGTCTTGTATATTTTTTTTATTAGATCAGATAACATTTTAAGCTTTCATATGTCATGTTACAATGTACCCCTCACATGTTACAATGTGGGGCATGTTGTCACATTTCACTTCCATTCTTTCGGGGTATATCCAGAAAAAAGTATATACTGTATTAATAAAACAAAACGTACTCGGTTACTAACGTAACCTCGGTTCTCTCTAGAAGAGGGAACGAGTACTGCGTAAGTATCTTACGCTAGGGGAAAATCCCTTTTCCGCGAGATATTGAAGCCAAAAAATTATCCTTAATTTTGTATTATTGTAAAACGCGTTGCGGCAGCATACAGACATAGGCAAGACGGCTCGTGTGCCTATTGGCTGTTCTGCGGCAACTGCAGCAGCCTATCGAGCGAGGCCTAGCGTGATGTCAGACCTAATGAGGGTGCTTCGCGCCCACTGCGTCACGTCCCGCCGAAACGGGCGTGGCTTAGGCCTATAAATCCAGCTCGCAGGCAGCTGATATCTGGTTTTTCATCGCCGAAGCTAACCAGAGCGTGTGCATGCACGGCAAGATACGCAGTACTCGTTCCCTCTTCTAGAGAGAACCGAGGTTACGTTAGTAACCGAGTACGTTCTCTTACGAGAGGTCTCTCGTACTGCGTAAGTATCTTACGCTAGGGGACCCAATGTAAAACGCTGTGCGTGCTGGGATCTGACACCAAAGACCCAAGGGCGAAAGCCCGGGGTTCATATAGTGCATAATCACCAGGGGAACTCACAGGGAGTCCGGGAAGAGGGAGGGGCGGAGCCGCGCTCTTCCACATATAGCAGCGTCCCTCAGACGCAAATTACCTCATACAGACAGGGCGGAGTACGGCCTGAACTGATGGAAAATTGTGGGTCTTATTCATTTGCCCATAAGCATTTTGCGGTCGATCAGCGAGCAGTGCTCAGCAGTGCTCAGCAGACACAGTATTCTGAACCGATAGCATCAGAATAGACAGTACTGGTATATTTAGACCGACAACAGCCTGGCGGGAACCTCTAGGTTATGAAACCTTATAAATGTAGACAGGGAGGCCCAGCCTGCCGCCATACATATATCTTGCAAGGCAATCCCACTTGACCAGGCCCACGATGAAGCCATGCTTCTCGTGGAGTGCGCTTTGACACCCAACGGGCACTGCATACCCTTGGAAGTGTACGCCAGCGCAATGGCGTCAACTATCCATCTGGATAGGCTCTGTTTCGACGCGGCTAGTCCCTTGGAACGTCCGCTGAACGAAACGAAGAGCTGCTCCGTCTGTCTGAAGACAGCTGAGCGAGACACATAAGCTCTTAATGCCCTGACTGGACAAAGGAAGCTCGCGTCTCCTTCCTCGTCAGAGACCGGTAGGGCTGACAGGGAAATGACCTGCGTCCTAAACGGTGTGTTGAGGGATTTTGGAACATAACCGTGCTTAGGTTTGAGTATAACTCTTGAGTCATTAGGCCCAAACTCCATGCACGTCGCGCTCACTGAGAGCGCGTGTAAGTCCCCTATGCGCTTCACTGAAGTGAGAGCCAGAAGAAACACTGTCTTGAAAGACAGATGTTTAAGATCAATCGTCTGTAAAGGCTCGAATGGGTCACCTTTCATGGCCTCCAGTACCGTAGAAAGGTCCCATACGGTGACTGAGGGATGTCTGGGAGGATTCAGTCTCTTAGCTCCACCAAGGAAGCGGATGACTAAATCGTTCCTTCCTATTGACTGGCCGAGCGTTGTTTTTGAGAATGCTGCTATGGCCGCCACATAAACTTTGAGCGTGGAAGGGGACCTGCCCTTGTCCAACAGCTCTTGTAGGAAGGAGAGAACCTCCGTCACCCCACAGTCTGGAGAACACTGACCATTTGACTGAACCACAGTCACCCCACAGTCTGCACCAGCTGGAGAACACTGACCATTTCGAGGAATAGAGACGTCGCGTAGACGGAGCTCTAGCCTGCGTGATCGTGTTTAACACTCCGCTTGGGAGGTCAGCGGGTACCCGTTGATGGCCCAAACATGAAGGGACCACAGCTCTGGGCGCGGATGCCAAATCGAGCCCTTGGCCTGAGAGAGGAGGTCCCTCCTCACTGGCACTGGCCATGGGGCAGTGCTCGCTCGCTGCATCAGAACTGGGAACCAGGGTTGGTTTTTCCATAACAGCGCTACGAGTAGCACTGAGCATCCTTCTTCCCTGATCCGCTCTATCACCTGAGGCAGGAGAGAGACGGGAGGAAAGGCATAGAGCGGGCGGCGGGGCCATACATGAGCCAGCGCGTCCCTGCTCTTGGAGAAAAATTCCAGACAGTGAGCGTTTTCTTGAGACGCGAACAGGTCTACTTCCGCTCTGCCGAATTTCTTCCACAGCAGCTGGACTGTCTGTGGGTGTAGAGACCACTCGCCTGTCGGAACATTGTTCCTGGACAGTCTGTCCGGTCCTACGTTTAGGAGCCTTGGCACATGCGCTGCTCTCAGCGAGAGCAGGTTGCGCTGAGCCCACACCAGGAGGCATTCTGTCGGCCTCTGCAGGTTTCGGGACCTGAGGCCGCCCTGGCGATTTATGTAGGACACCACTGACATGTTGTCCGAGCGGACCAGGACGTGGTGTCCTCGTATTTGGGGACAAAAACGCGTCAGCGCGTTGTCTACTGCCAGCATTTCGAGGCAGTTTATGTGTAGAAGCTTCTCCCGTTCTGACCATTGGCCGAAGAACGGTCTGCCCTCGAGCAGCGCTCCCCATCCCGAGGTGGATGCGTCCGTAGACACTACCTTCACACTCGAGGAAGTCCCCAGGCTTACACCTGATCAAACAACGGTACCAGTCGTTTGCTTTCCAAGGTTTCAGAGCTGCGATGCATTTCTGATTGACCTTGAGCCGAAGCAGACCGGAAGCCCACGCTCGGCGCGGCACTCGCGCTTTCAGCCAGAACTGTAGCGGGCGCATGCGAAGCAAGCCCAGCTGAAGAACTGATGATGCTGAGGCCATGAGACCCAGCATCCTCTGAAATTTCTTGAGCGGGACAGATGCGCCGCAGCGGAAAGAGCTCGCTGCGCGCTGAATGTCTAGCACGCGCTGTGGTGACAGTCGCGCTATCATAGACAGCGAGTTCAGTTCTGTGCCCAGAAAAGATATGATCTGTCTGGGGGACAGAGAACTCTTCACCCAATTGACTCTGAGACCCAGATTCTCGAGGTGATCGAGTAAAATGGTCCTGTGCTCTATGAGCATCGAGTGAGATTGAGCTAGAATCAGCCAATCGTCCAAGTAGTTCAGGAGCGCTGCGTCCATGCACATCGTAAATGTACGGGGTGCTAGGGAAAAGCTGAACGGTAGGACTGTGTACTGATATGCCTGGCCCTCGAAGGCGAATCTCAAATATCGCCTGTGACGTGACGCTATCTGTATTTGAAAATACGCGTCTTTCAGATCTATTGACACAAACCAATCTCCTCGGCGAATCTGCGCAAGGATTTTTCTGGTCGTGAGCATTCTGAACTGTCGCTTTGCAAGCACTCTGTTCAGTTGCCTTAGATCTAGTATGGGTCTGAGACCCACGTCTTTTTTCGGTACCAGGAAGTATCTGCTGTATAGCCCTCCTTCGCTCTGAGCTAGAGATAACGGCTCTATGGCCCCATTGCTCAATAGTTTCGAAATTTCGGCTCGAAGTAGGTGTGCTACTTCTGTTTTTACCATGGTCTCGACGAGCGTCGCATAGCGACGAGGGCGCCGGCGAAACTGTAGCGAATAGCCTCTTTTTATAATGTCTAGCACCCACTTCGAAACCCCGGGTAGCCTCGCCCATGCATCTGCATGAATGGCTAGGGGTTGAATGCGAAGCGCGCTCTGGTCGCTCAGCGACAGAGGGGCTTCGGTGTGCTGTAACACAAGCGTCGCGCTTATGACATTCGAGGCAGAGGGCGCGCTGATAACAGCGGGCAGATTACCCGCGCTCGGCTCCTCTGCGGTGGTTAACCGAGAGGGGGAGGGCTGGGCGAGTCCCGTAGGACTTGTCATGTCTGTGTGTGGATGTGGGCGCGGGATAGCGGGCACATTTACCACACCGAGAGCATTGTCCGCCTGAGCAGAGCGAATGCACGTTGGTTTCATTTTTACAGAAACCTCGAGACATGCAGGACGTAGTGATTGTGGGCACTGGGCAGTGGGCACATCTGCTACGTTTAATGCGCAATCGAACTGGGTCGATTTTATGTGCGCGAGCCCTGTGTGACGGGCTGTGCTTGTGTGTAGGAATGGGCACTGGGCAGTGGGCATTTTGTCTACACTCATAACACCATCGGCCGTGGCCGGGACACCAGAAAATACACTCTTTATGGGATTTATCTGGGTAGCCGTAAAAACGGCATTTGTGTGCAGGCAAGCGGGCAGTGGAACCGGCTTGTTGACTGCAAAATACACTGGAACAGTCACATTTCTTGGAACTGAACGAGCGAAGAGTTTTGGTGGAAGTCCGGCCGCAGCGGCTAGGACGACTTCGGGGCCTCGGGCTTTACCGCAATCCTGGGCCGCGGCCCACGCGGGGCGGGGCGGCGGCCAGATGAGCGAGAGCGCCGTCTCGCGCTTCGGGCCTGTCGTATGGCGTTATTTTTATGTCAAAAGTTATGAGCGTGTAAGACATGCTCACGAGCACATTATGTTATTTCACACGCGTAAAAATGAACCTTCAGCTGGCATGATAAAAGTACTCGCGCACAAATTCAACAACCGAGAGGTGTACAGGTAGCTGCAAGCGAGCGCCTGGCATACTCTCATAGGTTAACTCTGCTTGTACAGTGGAATCCTGCTCGCGCGCAGCGGGCTTCTGCTCGCGGAGTGCTGTTTTGCTCGCGCAGTGGATTTCTGCTCGCTCAGCTGATTTCTGCTCGCTCGAGTCTACATGACTTTTGACAATTTGGGGGCGGAAACCAAGGAGGGCACTGACCCTCTTATGATTGGTCACTTTCATCATGGAAAATCTTGGGAAATCCTAACCCCGCCCACCTTCTGACGCCGCGCGCGTCACTCAGCTCGCTCTGCTACTCCAGCTATCTCTGTGTATATTTTAGACAACGAAATATGTGATAAAACACCATACTAACTATTTTCGTTTTCATTTAAAGAAATCTTAAACATGATAGCCACACAAATGTGGTTCAGGCAACGCGTATTGATTATATTCACTGCACATAACGTTTGCCTATTTATAAAAAAACAAAATATAAAACACAAACCTGCCTCTTTTCGTTTTAAATATAATATAAAACCATTAAACATTTTAATATGGTCCAGGCAATATGTGCATTTGTACCAAACAACAGATTTTGCAGTAAACAACATTACAGTTTTTAAAATTTTTACATACAATTATTACAATTTAAAATGACAAAACTCAACCCAGTCTCTTTTTGTTAAATTTCAGTTTTTATCAATATTAGCCATTATAAAAGTATAAGTAAAAGGTATAAGAAGCTAAAGCCCTGCATTTCAGCCCGAGCCCGACGGGCCCCGACTTTTTTACACCCCTAGGGCCGGGCTTCGGGCCAATTTTCACGTCATAGTTCACATGCGGGCCGGGCCTCGGGCCTTTTTTGGGTTATCCTTCTTTTTATATTTTTAGACATTAATTAAAAAAATATGAGAAGTTGACGTCGACGATAGAAAAACAAACATAGAAAGACATTTAATAACCTCATAACTTTCATAATCGTAAAATTACACTGACATATGATTGATGACAGTCTCACGCACGCACGCACGCACGCACACACACACAGAAGGTTTCCCGTCGGCGCAACCAACGATTCACCTCATGTGCAAATAATGGAGAATATTAAGAGAAAAATCGCAGAGTGATAGAAGAGAGGACTGGGTTAAAATCTTCCACTGTGGATGCTATTCTTTTTCTCCACGATGCTCTTAAGAGACTGTTCTAACTTTTCGTTTGATTGGACTTTATTTCCGTTTAACTGTTGGAAACTACTGGAAAAAAGAATGGCCATGTTCTGTGGTGCATTTTTTAGGTAAGATAACCTGCAAGTTTGTTTAGATTGGCTATTGCTCATTTCGTTTGCGAGCGCTGTTGCGAGCAACCTGAGCCTGCCTGTCACAGTGTCTGGTTTGTGTTTCCCTGGGTCACCACTAGAGGTCCTCTTTCCCCACGGTGTCATTCACTCTTACTACATTTCCCATCATCCTGTTCTGTCACTCATTGTATCATTGCACACAGCTGTTTCCCATCACCTCATTAGTATCTGTGTATATATACCCTGGTTGTTTCAGTGTTTGTCACGGAGTCCTTGTTTAATGTTACAACACTTCCTGAGGTCTGTTTCTTGCTTGTTTCTTGTTTGTGTCTTGTTTTGTTCTTGTTTTTGATTGCCTGTATGGTTTTGACCCTTGCCTGGACTGGATTTACGAATTACGGATTACCCAATAAATATTGCGATTGGATCTACCTTTTCCCTGTGTGTGTCCGTGACAGAGCCTCAGTATTTAAAAAAAAAATACTCACTGTGGTTTAATAAATAAACATTAAACTAACTGTCTGTGTGATATGCTTGAAGTGTTTTATATCTATGGATTTTATTGTAGCCAAGTAAAGTATTAGCGTTGATTTGAGAGGCTAAATTGATCAAACATGTTTTACTCGCTGTTGGCTCGGCTTGCTTGGTCGTCATTTATTTAATTTTTTTTAATGCTCCAAACATTTGTCTAAATTAACTTAATAAAGAAATGAAAAGAAAAGAAGCATAACGAACAAAACGGACATATTTTAATTGCTGCAAATAGGGCAGGCTGCCGCTGTAAAAAAAAAAATAGGGCCGGGCTCGGGCCTAGATTTGAGGCCCGTGCAGGGCTCTATAAGAAGCTATACAAATAAAGCTATACATATAAGCCATTTATCTTTACCGTTGTATGGTTAGATTAGAACGCTGACTTTGTATGTTTGACTGAATTGTTTGCTTTATTTGTATAGCTTCTTATACCTTTTATAAGAAGCTATACAAATAAAGCAAACAATTCAGTCAAACATACAAAGTCAGCGCTTTTAAAAAAATATTATGGCTATTATTGATAAAAACTGAAATTTAACAAAAAGAGACTGGGTTGAGTTTTGTCATTTTAAATTGTAATAATTGTATGTAAAAAATTGTTGTTTACTGCAAAATCTGTTGTTTGGTACAAATGCACATATTGCCTGGACCATATTAAAATGTTTAATGGTTTTATATTATATTTAAAACGAAAAGAGGCAGGTTTGTGTTTTATATTTTGTTTTTTTATAAATAGGCAAACGTTATGTGCAGTGAATATAATCAATACGCGTTGCCTGAACCACATTTGTGTGGCTATCATGTTTAAGATTTCTTTAAATAAAAACGAAAATAGTTAGTATGGTGTTTTATCACATATTTCGTTGTCTAAAATATACACAGAGATAGCTGGAGTAGCAGAGCGAGCTGAGTGACGCGCGCGGCGTCAGAAGGTGGGCGGGGTTAGGATTTCCCAAGATTTTCCATGATGAAAGTGACCAATCATAAGAGGGTCAGTACCCTCCTTGGTTTCCGCCCCCAAATTGTCAAAAGTCATGTAGACTCGAGCGAGCAGAAATCAGCTGAGCGAGCAGAAATCCACTGCGCGAGCAAAACAGCACTCCGCGAGCAGAAGCCCGCTGCGCGCGAGCAGGATTCCACTGTACAAGCAGAGTTAACCTATGAGAGTATGCCAGGCGCTCGCTTTGCAGGTACCTGTACACCTCTCGGTTGTTGAATTTGTGCGCGAGTACTTTTATCATGCCAGCTGAAGGTTCATTTTTACGCGTGTGAAATAACATAATGTGCTCGTGAGCATGTCTTACACGCTCATAACTTTTGACATAAAAATAACGCCATACTGTCGGCGCTGCGAAGTGGCGGTGGTGGGCGGAGGCTGAGGCTGTGAGCTCTGAGCAGACGGTTTCGTACGGCCTGCTGCAGAACTGGAGCGCTTCGGCAGGAAGTGCTTCATAGCCTGTGACCCTTTCTGTACCTCGGTGAATCTTTCCGCGAAATCTTTGACGGAAGTTCCGAAGAGGCCAGCGGGAGAAAGCGGAGCGTCGAGGAACGCGGCGCGCTCAGACTCAGACATCTCAGAGAGCGTTAGCCATAGGTGTCTCTCAGTCACAGTGAGAGAGGCCATGCTCCGTCCTATGGCCTGTGCAGCAGACTTAGTAGCGCGGAGAGCGAGGTCCGTAGCACTTCTCAAGTCTGGCACGCAAATTGCATCTGGTCCATTCTCGTCCAGCTTTCGGAGGAGATCGGCCTGGAAAATTTGCAGTGTGGCCATAGTATGCAGCGCTGACGCAGCCTGCCCAGCGGCGGAGAAAGCGCGACCGAGCAGGGTTGACGTCATGCGGCAAGCTTTTGAAGGCAGAGCCAGCTTAGCGCGCCATCCAGCGGAGGGCGGGCAAAGGTGGGCTGCTATCGCTTCTTCGACCGGCGGCAGCAAATGGTAACCTCTGTTTTTAGCATCGTCAACAGCGGAGAATGCTAGCGAAACAGAAGAGCGCATTCTAGCTGAGAAGGGGGCGTTCCAAGACTTAGCGACTTCTTCGTGTAACTCAGGAAGAAAGGGTGCTGGTCTGGACGCAGGCGAAGCGCGCTCCCCGGGAAGAAAATATCCATCCAGCCGGTTGTGAGCAGGCTGTTCAGGCGTAGACCACTCGAGGCCGAGGCTCGCCATGGCCTGTGCGAGTATGCGCATCAGCTCTGACTCGATGCTAGCTCTTTTGCCTGACGATACGCGGACAGAGGGCGCGAGATCCACAGAGCTCGCCCAATCCTCACTGCCCGATGCCAGGAGAGAGCAGGAATCATCCTCCCCCAATGCGGCTTTCTCATCAGCGTCATCGACGGAAGCGGCGGCAGACGGCGGCCGCTGTCCGTCAGGAAGAGACACTGACGAAGCCGGTGAAGCTGGCGGGCGGACCGGCGAGCTTTGACGGGTGGGGGAAGGTTCCGGGACCCGCTGAGCACGGCGCTTTTTACGGCGCGGCACTACAGCAGGCGGAGGTGCAGTCTCAGTGAAATATGCCAGGCGAGTCCTCAGAGTCACCATAGGCAGTAGCTCGCAGTGATGGCAGCCGCAGTCAGCGAGCGCGAGAGCTGCATGATCCTCACCCAGGCAGGAAACGCAGATAACGTGGCGGTCCCCGTCACTGAGTGTGGCTCTGCACGAGCCGCAGGATGCGTGTGCTTCGCTGAAGAGATGAAAAATCAGATATCAGCTGCCTGCGAGCTGTATTTATAGGCCTAAGCCACGCCTGTTTCGGCGGGATGTGACGCAGTGGGCGCGAAGCACCCTCATTGGGTCTGACGTCACGCTAGGCCTCGCTCGATAGGCTGCTGCAGTTGCCGCAGAACAGCCAATAGGCACACGAGCCGTCTTGCCTATGTCTGTATGCTGCCGCAACGCGTTTTACAATAATACAAAATTAAGGATAATTTTTTGGCTTCAATATCTCGCGGAAAAGGGATTTTCCCCTAGCGTAAGTACGAGAGACCTCTCGTAAGAGAACTGGTTTCTTTCAACAGCTTCTAGTTCTTCGTCTTGAGGTGCACTACTGCCACCAACTGGACTGGGGACTTTAACCACCTTCCGTTTCAACTGAAATGTGCTTCCGTTTCAAGAGGGGGGAGAGATATGTAAAAACAAATATTGCATCACAATAAGTGTAATTGTGATTGTCAAAACATTTGGTAACTAAATAGAATTTAATGAAATTTAGAGACAACATATTACAATGTTTACATTGTACAATGACTGGTAGGATACAGTTTTTATTATTGCTTGACAAAAATGTCAAGATTTCAATTCCATT
This sequence comes from Leuciscus idus, assembly GCA_021554675.1. Lineage (NCBI taxonomy): Eukaryota > Metazoa > Chordata > Actinopteri > Cypriniformes > Leuciscidae > Leuciscus > Leuciscus idus. The sequence goes on from CM038643.1 coordinate 7,076,808, forward strand.
CTTGATTCAATATTGACTACTTTGGATACATGTTAAAAAATAATCTCACCTAATGCTGTAAACATAGAGGGCCCAATCTGCTGGTATTATTAAAGGTTAAAAATAACAAATGAAATTAAATATAATGCAGTTTTTGTTATAATAATAATTATTTAATGACATAAGTAAAAATATAATAAATATGTAATATAGTGCTCAGCAAAATCTCCTCTCTAGCTATTTTCTCTATTCAATTAACATGCTATGGTCATTAAAGGGATAGTTCACTTTGAAATTAATTTTTGGTATGTTTTAGCTTACCTCAAGGGCATCCAAGATGTAGGTGTCTTTTTTTCCGCAGTAGTTTCAATTTTGATATTTTTAGGTCAAACCGTTCTTGTCTGTCAGTCATATAATGCAGAGTCCAAATTAAAACAATTCCCCGTCGTCCAAATTAAACAATTCCCCATCGTAAGTACACATTGATGGCCTAAGACACGAAACGAGCGGTTTGTGTGAGAAAACGAACAGTATTTATATCGTTTTTACCTCTTATACACAGCCATGTCCGAGTGATCTGATCTGACGTGTACGCAGACTGGTGCATAGATATATACACACTAGATGTCGCCTTGTCTACGGCAGTTCATTGGAACGAATGTCTTTAAGGCGACATCTAGTGTATATATCTATGCACCAGTCTGCGTACACGTCAGATCAGATCACTCGGACATGGCTGTGTATAAGAGGTAAAAACGATATAAATACTGTTCGTTTTTTCAACTTGCGACCATAGTTGGCTAAACGATGCTTTCATGGGAAACACACCCCAGATCGCCAAATTCACAGTCTTTAGCCTTAATTGTGTTTAATATCTGTGAGGTAGCCTATGCATAAATTTTTTCTTCTGAGCTTTGGGCTCTCTTAAAAAAAACAAAAAATAAAAAAAAAACACATATGGCGAATGTAGGCGGCAGATTCTTTCTGGGCTCACAGTATTCTCTGAATTTAATAATAACAACAAAAAAAGTTTTATTATAGCGCCTTTCCAGTGCTCAAGGACACAACAATGTACATGCAACAAAAGTGATAATTTCCCCTCAATTTTCAGTGCATCAATTTTATTCCTGTAAAGGGGAGATGATAGGTTTCCCTGTAGTCCTCCAGATGTTAAGAACACGCAATCATTTTGTATTGATTATTTGTCAAATTGAAATAGTTGACAATGTTGGCCATAAGACTTGAAAGTTTAAGAGATCTCTTTATAGGCTAAAGAACACATAAAGCCGTAAAACCAAGAGATAATTGGTGTAGACTATTTGGACATAGAAATTATTGTCAAATTTGTATTAAAACTAAGGAAAAACTGTTAATATTAGAATTTGATGGGTCTGACCATCCCAAGACCGTACTCCGATGATGGTGGGGGATGATGTAACTGAAGAATATTTAATCAAGAACAGGACAGGAGATGGTAGTAGAGATCAGCCAAATGCTTTTAATTGGGAAGACCCAGAGTACGTTGATGATTTTTTCTGATGAAAAATGAATATCTAAACGAGACAGGTCATACAACTGCTTTGCCATTAAAAACAAAACCGAGCTATTTTAATGGCTGCAAAAAAAGCTATTTAATGGGGAGGTATAAAAAAAGAAAAGAAAAACAGGCTCCAGTCGGACTTGGGCAGAGAATTGTTAATTTGTCAGTCATTTTTTGCCTGTTTATCACCCCAATCGAGTATACCGCTGATAACAAGTTTTATTCCTGTGTGAGGCAGTTGCTGTCTGTGTGACTTTCAGCACATAGCTCAACAAACTAACTAGTCAAAGTGCAACATCCTGTTTTTTTCTATTAATATCTATTAGTACGTGTTTCTGTCTTTTCTCGAGGCAAAGTATTTTTTTATTAATTGCAATACATTTGAATATGTATTTTCTCGTTATTTCATCTGACTCCATAAATGAAAAGGTTTTAATGATATCTGTGCATCATTAAATGTGAGCGAATGTTTGACTATTCCTTTTAACTCTTTAATGAAAATAATGTGAAAGTCAGTTAGAATAATCAAATGTAACAATTTATTATGTCAGGTAAATGTATCATGCCAATTTCATAATCAATTCAAAGATAATCGATACAAAACATCAAATGCTCTGGAATAAAGATAAGAGATGCAAACCCAACATTATACATGAAGCTGAGAGTCTTACTCTCAGCCTCACAGGCCAATCTGAAATACAGAAAGGCCCCGGACCCTTTGCTGCATTCCATTATATAGACAGAACCTCTTTCACATGGAAACATGTGCTAACAATGGACATTTGCATTCAGAGGTTACACCTTTTGGGGGTATGAGATAATTTGCCAGGAGACCACCTTCCTTTGTGTGCCAGTTATCTCTAAACTCTTAAAAGCCTTATTACCTGTTGTTTTACTTATTTGGAAATGAGACATTTGTACCAGATGCACTGAGACATTTCAAATGATACTAAACATGTATAATACTACATTCACATTAAACCATATATTTTCTTAGGTGAATTCAGGTGATTTGAGTATGACTGTAACGATGAGGCAAGGACGAAGCAGAGAGAGAATCCACATGCAAGCACTACTTTAATGAAACAAACAGGTAATGCAGGGCAAACAACAGAACATGGAACTCAGGACAGGAACAAGGAAAAGTTAACAGCAAACAGCTACAACGACCGAACATTTTCCTATTTATGTGTTGTGATCTGTATAGTCACAGCGTGTACAAATAACAAGGCTATATGAGACAGAGACCATTTTTAATCGTATAAATACTGGGAACTATATTCTCACTAGGCGTAGGAGCACAGCTACTTGGGCGGAGTGGCTACTTTGGCGGAGTGATTAGCGCAGCAAACGAGATGCCCTGTGGTGAGGAGCAGAGAGTTTGTTTGTTTTGTTTACGGAACCATCAACAGGGCGTCTCGTGTGCTGCGCTAATCACTCCGCGATTAGCGGTGGGTGCGTCAAATAACACTTACAGAACGCACAAAAAGGTATGTATGGACTTATCTAACTCTGGGGGATACTGTGAATAAGCTAAAGTCCCAAAAAGTCGGAGTGTTCCTTTAAATACACAGGCAAACAAGCTAAAGAAGATAACAAGGGGGCGAGGCTAATTAGAAACACCTGGAGAGACTAATAAACAAGAAAAACTACAAAGGACTACAAAACATGGCACAGAACAGGAAATAACAAAAGTCCACACACGACAAAGAGAACACAAGACAGGAATCATGACATAGCCCCCCGGATCCCAGACGCTCCTCTATGGCGTTATTTCCCTGTCAAATGTCGAGAGCGCATTATTGTAGCGCGAAAGTACATTCATATAATGTGCAAGCGCGAATCTCTCTGCTCGCGCGCGGAATATAATGTGCCGAGCGCGAATCTCTCTGCTCGCGCGCGCTCTCAGATACACGCTGCTCTTGTAAGAATTTTCTCTGGGCTCGCTCAGAAAATATGCCTGCACTTAAAACGTGTTCAGGGCAATCGCGAATCTCTCCTCTTCGCTTAAAGTAAGCGTGTATGTGCTTAGACTCTATCCCGTGCGTTCGCGCATGCCTAAGTATCTCTTCTCTTCGATTTCTTTCTCTTTGCTCTTGGCATAAACGCTGTCAAAACGGCAACAACCAATCAGAAATAGGCTTCAACGACTGACCAATGAAAACGTAATCGGTTACTAACTTAACCTCGGTTCTCTCTAAAAGAGGGAACGAGTATTGCGTAAGTTAGCTTACGCTACGGGTAAAGTCATCTTTTCTCGAGATATGAAGCCAAAAAATTATCCTTAATTTTTATTCATTGTCAACGCAGTGCAGCAGCTAGCAGACCTAGAGCAGGCTATCTAGCGCGCTCATTGGCTGCTCTGCGGCAACTGCAGCAGCCTACCAGTGAGCCTGGCGTGACGTCACGCCCAATGAGGGCGCACGCGCCCTCACGCGTCACAGCCCGCCAGAATGGGAGTGGCTTAGCGTATAAAAGGAAGGCTCGGAGGCTGATACCCTGGTTTTCGTCGACTGAAGCGAAATGAGCTCGTGGCGTGAGCACGGCGGGTTACGCAATACTCGTTCCCTCTTCTAGAGAGAACCGAGGTTACGTTAGTAATCGATTACGTTCTCTTACGAGAGGTTCTCTCGTATTGCGTAAGTTAGCTTACGCTACGGGAACCCCTTGTCAACGCCGTGCGCGCCCAGCATCCACTACATGAGTCCCAGGGGAAGCCCGGGGAACACTGATAAGTGGGAAACAGGTGGCCGACAGAGTGGGCCAGCACATGTTCATAAGCACACATTAGGGGGTGTAGAGCGGCTCGGCCGGTCTATACAGATACTGACACAACCCTTTCTAGTGCAGCTCAACCAGGAGAGCTAAATCGAGTAAGTAGCCCGCGCACAAAAGTCTGGGCAGGGCATACACACGACTTAGACTGATAGAAGTTTAGCCTGCAGGGCGGGAACTTCCAGGTTATAAAACCTAACAAATGTAGAGGGGGAGGCCCAACCTGCCGCTGTACAAATGTCATGAATGGAAATCCCGCTGGACCAAGCCCACGATGAGGCCATGCCTCAGGTGGAATGAGCCCGGATGCCCAAGGGGCACTGCAGGTTTCTGGACGCATAAGCTGCCGCAATAGCGTCCACTATCCATCTGGACAGACTGTGTTTCGAGGCGGCGAGACCCTTGGTGCGCCCTCCAAACGAAACGAAAAGCTGCTCCGAGCGCCTGAAAGCGGCGGAGCGCGTGACGTAATTCCTCAGAGCCCTGACAGGGCAGAGGAGGTTACTATCAACCTCGCTGCCGGATGCCGGTAGGGCTGAGAGGGAAATGACCTGCGCTCTGAAAGGAGTGACCATCACCTTGGGGACGTAACCATGTCTCGGTTTGAGAATGACTATTGAGTCATTAGGTCCGAACTCAAGACACGCCGCGTTAACTGATAACGCGTGCAAGTCACCCACGCGTTTAACTGAAGACAGAGCTATCAGAAAAACGGTTTTGAACGTGAGGTACTTCAGATCCACAGTGTCCAAAGGTTCGAAGGGATAAGCTTTCAGGGCCTCTAGGACCAAAGACAAATCCCAATCGGAACCGAGGGGGGGCCGCGGGGGATTCATCCTCCTGGCTCCTCTGAGGAAGCGGATGATGAATTCATTCCTTCCTAATGCGCTGGCCGCGCGCCGAGTCGGCGAACGCTGCAATAGCCGCAACATAAACTTTGAGCGTGGAAGGGGACCTGCCCACGTCCAGCAGCTCCTGAAGGAAGCACAAAACCCACGAAACCCCACACGTTTGTGGGTTTAGATTTTTCCCCGTGCACCACTTGTTAAACACAGACCATTTTGGCGCGTAGAGCCGTCTCGTAGAGGGGGCTCTAGACTGCGTGATCGTGTTCACGACCCCTTTTGGCAAATCAACGAGTATCCGTTGATTATCCACGCATGCAGAGACGAGCGCTCTGGATGGGGATGCCAGATCGAACCGCGGGCTTGAGAGAGAAGGTCTCTTCTCACCGGGATCGGCCATGGGGCTGAGTCTGCCAGCCGCATTTATTCCGGGAACCATGTCTGGTTCTCCCAGTGCGGAGTATGAGGAGCACTGAGTGGCGCGTTTCTCTGATCCTCCCAATCACCTGAGGTAACAGCGAGATCGGGGGAAAAGCGTACAGCGGGACGCTGGGCCAGGCTTGGGCCAGCGCGTCCTCGCCCTTCGAGAAGAATATCGGGCAGTGGGCGTTGTCGTCTGACGCAATTAGGTCGACTTTCGCTCTGCCGAAAAGGCGCCATAGAAGCTGGACCGTCTGGTGGTGCAGAGACCATTCCCCGAGGGGAACGTTGTCTCTGGACAGTCTGTCTGGGCCGTCGTTCAGGTGACCGGGCACATGCGCGGCTCTCAGCGAGCGCAGTGAGCCCTGAGCCCAAACGAGGAGGCGTTCCGCCAGTGTGCAGAGGATTTTGGATCTGATCCCGCCCTGACGGTTCACGTAGGACACCACTGACACGCAATCATTTTGTACTGATTATTTGTCAAATTGAAATAGTTGACAATGTTGGCCATAAGACTTGAAAGTTTAAGAGATCTCTTTATAGGCTAAAGAACACATAAAGCCGTAAAACCAAGAGATAATTGGTGTAGACTATTTGGACATAGAAATTATTGTCAAATTTGTATTAAAACTAAGGAAAAACTGTTAATATTAGAATTTGATGGGTCTGACCATCCCAAGACCGTACTCCGATGATGGTGGGGGGATGATGTAACTGAAGAATATTTAATCAAGAACAGGACAGGAGATGGTAGTAGAGATCAGCCAAATGCTTTTAATTGGGAAGACCCAGAGTACGTTGATGATTTTTTCTGATGAAAAATGAATATCTAAACGAGACAGGTCATACAACTGCTTTGCCATTAAAAACAAAACCGAGCTATTTTAATGGCTGCAAAAAAAGCTATTTAATGGGGAGGTATAAAAAAAGAAAAGAAAAACAGGCTCCAGTCGGACTTGGGCAGAGAATTGTTAATTTGTCAGTCATTTTTTGCCTGTTTATCACCCCAATCGAGTATACCGCTGATAACAAGTTTTGTTCCTGTGTGAGGCAGTTGTTGTCTGTGTGACTTTCAGCACATAGCTCAACAAACTAACTAGTCAAAGTGCAACATCCTGTTTTTTTCTATTAATATCTATTAGTACGTGTTTCTGTCTTTTCTCGAGGCAAAGTATTTTTTTATTAATTGCAATACATTTGAATATGTATTTTCTCGTTATTTCATCTGACTCCATAAATGAAAAGGTTTTAATGATATCTGTGCATCATTAAATGTGAGCGAATATTTGACTATTCCTTTTAACTCTTTAATGAAAATAATGTGAAAGTCAGTTAGAATAATCAAATGTAACAATTTATTATGTCAGGTAAATGTATCATGCCAATTTCATAATCAATTCAAAGATAATCGATACAAAACATCAAATGCTCTGGAATAAAGATAAGAGATGCAAACCCAACATTATACATGAAGCTGAGAGTCTTACTCTCAGCCTCACAGGCCAATCTGAAATACAGAAAGGCCCCGGACCCTTTGCTGCATTCCATTATATAGACAGAACCTCTTTCACATGGAAACATGTGCTAACAATGGACATTTGCATTCAGAGGTTACACCTTTTGGGGGTATGAGATCATTCCCCGGGGGGAACGTTGTCTCTGGACAGTCTGTCTGGGCCGTCGTTCAGGTGACCGGGCACATGCGCGGCTCTCAGCGAGCGCAGTGAGCCCTGAGCCCAAACGAGGAGGCGAACGCCAGTGTGCAGAGGATTTTGGATCTGATCCCGCCCTGACGGTTCACGTAGGACACCACTGACATGTTGTCTGTGCGAACTAGTACATGGTGTCCTCGCAGGTATGGGAGAAAAATGTTTCAGTGCATTCTCGACCGCTAGCATCTCCCGACAGTTTATGTGAAGGCATTTCTCCCGGTCTGACCAGAGGCCATAGACCGGTCTGCCCTCGAGAAGCGCCCCCCAACCTAGGTTGGAGGCGTCTGTCGAGATCGTTTTCCGGTTGGTACCCCGTTGGTACCATCCGGCCGCCAGCCAGGGCTGCAGGGCTGAGACGCAGCCCTGATTCACACTGACTCGCGAGCCACCGGCAATCCACGCTCTGCGGGGCGCTCTCGCTCTCAGCCAGCGCTGAAGCGGGCGCATGCGCAGTAAGCCCAGCTGAAGCACCGCTGCAGCTGAAGCCATGTGGCCCAACATCATCTGAAATGTTTTCAGGGGGAAACACCTGCCTTTCTGAAAAGACGCGGCGAGATGTCGAATACGGCGCGCGCGCTGTGTCGACAGTCTGGCCGTCATAGCCACCGAGTCCAGCTCTATTCCCAAAAAAGAGATTGACTGACTGGGTATTAATGAGCTCTTGGTCCAGTTGACCGAGAGACCCAAGCTTTTCAGATGGCTGAGAAGCGCTAGTCTGTGGGATATGAGTTCTTCCTCTGACTGCGCTAGAATCAACCAGTCGTCCAAATAGTTCAGAATTCGCATGCCCTGTGTTCTCAGGGGAGCGAGGGCCGAGTCCATGCACTTCGTGAACGTACGGGGTGCTAAAGACAGGCCGAACGGGAGGACGGTGTATTGATATACCTGACCGTCGAAGGCGAATCTCAAGAATGGCCTGTGACGGGGTATAATCTGAATCTGAAAGTATGCGTCTTTCAGATCGAGAGAAATAAACCAGTCCCTCGGGCGGATTTGCGCGAGGATTTGTCTGGTTGTGAGCATTTTGAACGGCCGTCTCATGAGAGCTTTGTTCAAATATCTCAGATCTAATATGGGTCTGAGAGCTCCGTCCTTCTTGGGAATGAGGAAATAACGGCTGTAAAAGCCCGTCTCGGTCAGAGAAGGATGCACTCGTTCTATCGCCCCCTTGCACAATAGTTTCGCTATTTCTGTATGAAGCAGATGGGCTGCTTCTGTATTCACTCTCGTCTCGGTCCGTGCTCGAAAGCGCGGGGGACGGCGAGCGAACTGCAGCGAATAGCCCCGTTTCACAATGTTCAGCACCCATTCTGACATGCCCGGGATAGCTTCCCACGCTTCCGCATGCATAGCTAGAGGTCGAATGGCCTCTGGGTCCCGGCCGCTGCACAGCGCGGGATAGGGAACTCGTAGCAGAGGAATTTGCGCGGTGCGCGCGCTGTCGATGCTGGGGAACGGGAGCTCGCTGATAGCGATAATTGGCTGGACAGCACTCAATGACTCGGTCACTTGGGACGGAGAACGTTTTGCAGTGAGAAACCCGTGACGCGAGAGCGGCGTGGGTGTTAATGTGTTTATCAGTAAGTGTGAGCGCTCATGGGCGGGCACAGGGCTTACATTCATAACACGGCCAGTGTTGGGGAGCTTTATGTGATCTAACCCCCGGGGCAGCTGTGTGACAGAGCGGGCAGTGGGTAGGTGTGAGCACTGACTCGTGGGCACAATTCCTACGCTTATCACTCGAGCGGCGCGTGCCCGCTTTGTGAGAGTGAGCTCTGTGAGAGACACAGGGGAGATCGTGCTTGTGTGTAGGGGTGAGCACTGGGCTGTGGGCACATTTCCTACACTCAAACCACCGTCGGCGTGAGCCGAATAACCAGAATTAATACTCTTTTTCAGATTTCTCTGGGTCGCTGTGCGAACGGCGTTTGTGTGCAGGCGAGCGAGTTGTGCAACTGACTCGTTGGCTGCAAAATACACATCTGCAGTCGCCTTTTTAGGTGACTGACAGCGCAAAATGCTTTGAAGGCTCAAATGTTTAGACTCTCATAGTTACTCAAGCCAGAGCCATAGAGAGAAAGAGTTGCGACACTCTTTGATGTCGCCGCTATGGCTGTCACGTGGTTCATGTAAGCCCCAATAGTTCCAAAAAATACGCTGGCTGTCATGTTCGTCTATGGGACAGACAGCAGCGATTGCATTATTGAACGGTAAATATAAAATAAAACACACACCCAAGTACTTTTTCAGCTGTTATAGCATTATTGCATTTTGTTAATGTCCGTTTTGCATTTGGAGATAAGTTTTAGGCTATAATTTTGGAGGGAAAAGCTTAGTGTTCATGTTCGCATGGGTAGTAGCACTGGCTTTAGCTGCTCTAACTTAACTTTTCCATATCATTCATCTGATGATGGACGTCTCATGATATTTATTTTAGCACAACTGGGCTGTATTAGGCTATTGATTCCCGTGATTTTGCTTATAAATTCCGATTCATCCATTTGCCTACCTCCGTGATCACGCAAAGAGGTCTGCCGTGGCGGTCTGTTCAGAATTCGCTTAGAAGCTAGCTCACTTCTTCTGATGAAAGTGGCCACCCCCAGGACCACAACGTGAAACATGATCATGTTAAGACTAAGAATATAATTTTAAGATTAAGCCATACACATATTATCAAAACTATAACAGATTAAAAACGAATTTACGCTTTTATGTTTGGGTATATAGGTAAGTGCAGAGTGAAGATTTTTCTCTATGGCTCTGGGTTAGTGTACAGAGTAGGCTAAGAGTAAGGGTAGCAAGTAACTTAAGCAATTAACTAACAAAACACTTGAAGACAAATGAAGGTTTTCAAATAAAATATTTTTTATTAAACAATGGCAGACAACAAAAATGTGTGCTTGTGTGAGTGTGTGTGAACAAGAAAAACAAAAACCAGGGGCAGGTGATCCATGAAACAGACAGGACTGGTGATGGCCATAACAATCCTAGAGGTCCAGCATTGTTCTCACAAGCCGCTTCACTCAAGACAACAAAACATAATGAAAAGTTAGTATATCCCAAAAAATTTTATTAAACAAAAGTTGCTATAAAGGTGGTAACGATTCATTACCGAACTCTTACTGTCACAGCTGACGAAGTCGCGCTAGCAGGCAGTGCTTGAAAATTGGTTGAAACAACCAACATAAAATATAAATAATTACGCTGTGCATGTACAAATGAAGACCAGTATAAGCATCGCAAAGGGCCTCTGATACAATATAGACAGTTGACAATTCAAAAGAGGTCAATATTTCAGCAACTTACCTCTGGAACAACTCGACGCGCAGCAATGTAAGTGAATGGTGTCCAACGCTCAAATGACAGTGTTTGGAACTAATCCGATCTTCATATCCCGGAAGTAGGCGGTTAAAAGCGCCGCCATTTTTTACAACGGAGGTCTATGGGAGTGTCGCAACTCTTTCTCTCTATGGCTCTGACTCAAGCACCATCATGTGAGCGGGAGGGTGCGAGGGGCGGGTTCACTTCTGCTTGTGAGAAGCTGGCCGCGAGCTCGGAGCAGCGAACAGCATAAAACACTTTTTATTTTTTTTATTTATTTATTTTTTTGCCACCAGAGCCGGACTCGAACACGGGTCTCTGGCACGAAAGCCTAAGATTCTGCCACTGAGCCACAGGGGGAGAATACATAGGCTATCGGTTAGCGCGAGCATATGATAAAGCGTCGTCATGTTTCGTGTCGGCGTTAGCTTGCAGGCGTGCGTGCATTGTAACAGGCTCGTTTACTGCAATATTAATATTTCCAGCCGCCTGAACTCAGAGGGGACTGAGAAATGTGTGAGAATTGGAGATTGGCCCGGCCTCAGCGGGGCTACAAATACTCTCTCTCCTCCTTTCGCCGGTGAGTGAGGCACGCGGGGTGCTGAACATTGCTCGTGATCGTCCGCTCTGACATCCCTTGAGAACGGCGCAGTTTGCGCGGCACAAGCAAAGGGAGAGAGCGCGGGAAGCGGGGCGAGTAGCCAGAGAGCATCATCATGTTTTGCAGGCGTGCGTGTACTATAAACAGGCTCGTTTACTGCAGTATTGATATTACCAGTCGCCTGAACTTGGGAGGGGACTGAGAACTATGTGAGACATGGCGGTCAGTCAAGCCTCGGCGGGACTCACACACTCTCGTTTCTCCTTTCGCCGGTGAGTGACGGGCGCGGGGGCGGTAGCTTTCTTGTAACGTAAAGAAAAACTAGCCCCGTGATCGTCCGCTTCTGCGATCCCTTGTGAGCGACACGGTCTGCGCGGCTCGAGCAGAGGGAGAGAGAGAGCGGGGAGTGGTGCGAGGCATTTGTAACAACGCCTCTCTTTTAGAAGCGAGAGTATGTGTCGCAGCGGCGAACACACACAGCAGTAAAAGGATATGACGCCGGATAGCGTAGCAGGCACGGATGGCTGAAGGCGGCGAAGAATCATCCGGCTTCCTCAGGCGCTGTCCTCTGCTTGCTCTGTCGCTTGCTTCGACGGCGGCGGCTTCTCTCAGAGATCCAGCGATGCAGAGAGCTTCGCTGAAGAGACGAAAATCAGGGTATCAGCCTCCGGGCCTTCCTTTTATACGCTAAGCCACTCCCATTCTGGCGGGCTGTGACGCGTGAGGGCGTGCACGTCACGCTAGGCTCACTGGTAGGCTGCTGCAGTTGCCGCAGAGCAGCCAATGAGCGCGCTAGATAGCCTGCTCTAGGTCTGCTAGCTGCTGCACTGCGTTGACAATGAATAAAAATTAAGGATAATTTTTTGGCTTCATATCTCGAGAAAAGATGACTTTACCCGTAGCGTAAGCTAACTTACGCAATACGAGAGAACCTCTCGTGAGAGAACGCGACATCGTACATGGAATCTTGTGAACAATAACAGTATCAAATTAACAATAAAGCTTTTAGCAATAAATAGTACTACCTAACACTGATTATATGTTTATTTATTTATTTTCATGATATTTAGTGGTGGACTGATTGACTTGCTGATGACTCTTAAAACATATTTCCATTGCAGTCTTTTCCTGTAGCCACTACTGCTGGATTGTCCTCGGCAGAAGCCAGCACTAGCACTAATAAATCAAACAATGAGGTATCAAATGAACAATACTGCCAGACCACTACTACCCAGCATATAGAGTTCTTTAATCATTAAAGCTGAAGTGTTTTTTTTTTTGTTTGTTTTTTGCACCACTGTATGAACATACAGACAAACTCAAACTCATTTGTTGTGTGCAGATGGACAGGTCACTTAAAACAAATATAGCAATAATAATATTTATTTAGCAATAAAGAGACAATATGTAGGGGAGCGTGGGGCACAACGTAACACGGGGCTAGTTGAAACACACTTGTTTTAAATAATTCCACACATGCTAGGATGACGAAACTTGGTGTATTTACTAGTTGCCATATCAACACTATATAGAGAAACAATTGCGCCAAAATATATATATATATATATATATATTTTTTTTTTTTTTTTTTTGGAAGATATCCATAGACATTTATTAAACCATAGCAAAAGTACATTTCTTAAGTTAATTTTTCATCTCTATTTTTTGTGTTTATTTAAAATTAGACAAATCTGATATTATTTTAATCTCCAATATGTTATTTAACAGTTGAGATAACTAGCAGAAGACACTCGCCGGGTTTAAATCCCAGTTGTGCAGGCGGGGCATGTTGTAACACTGCGTTACAATGTGGCCCTATTAGAAATATGCTGTTATATTCTATAGTTTTATTAATTTTATTGAGAAAACGTGAGAAAAAGGTGAATAAAGACTGAGAGTCAATGTTCAGAAAATATTAATTATTTATTTGTTTTGAACTATGTTGTATAGCTGTGTTTTCCTGTGTTCGTAGTCAAAACTCAAAAATGAGTTTATATTGAATTATTAAAAATTGCCATTATTTTATATGAAAAAGTTTTTTAATTGTATTTTTTAAGAAAATATTTTAGTTTGTCTTGTATATTTTTTTTATTAGATCAGATAACATTTTAAGCTGTCATATGTCATGTTACAATGTACCCCTCACATGTTACAATGTGGGGCATGTTGTCACATTTCACTTCCATTCTTTCGGGGTATATCCAGAAAAAAGTATATACTGTATTAATAAAACAAAACGTACTCGGTTACTAACGTAACCTCGGTTCTCTCTAGAAGAGGGAACGAGTACTGCGTAAGTATCTTACGCTAGGGGAAAATCCCTTTTCCGCGAGATATTGAAGCCAAAAAATTATCCTTAATTTTGTATTATTGTAAAACGCGTTGCGGCAGCATACAGACATAGGCAAGACGGCTCGTGTGCCTATTGGCTGTTCTGCGGCAACTGCAGCAGCCTATCGAGCGAGGCCTAGCGTGACGTCAGACCTAATGAGGGTGCTTCGCGCCCACTGCGTCACGTCCCGCCGAAACGGGCGTGGCTTAGGCCTATAAATCCAGCTCGCAGGCAGCTGATATCTGGTTTTTCATCGCCGAAGCTAACCAGAGCGTGTGCATGCACGGCAAGATACGCAGTACTCGTTCCCTCTTCTAGAGAGAACCGAGGTTACGTTAGTAACCGAGTACGTTCTCTTACGAGAGGTCTCTCGTACTGCGTAAGTATCTTACGCTAGGGGACCCAATGTAAAACGCTGTGCGTGCTGGGATCTGACACCAAAGACCCAAGGGCGAAAGCCCGGGGTTCATATAGTGCATAATCACCAGGGGAACTCACAGGGAGTCCGGGAAGAGGGAGGGGCGGAGCCGCGCTCTTCCACATATAGCAGCGTCCCTCAGACGCAAATTACCTCATACAGACAGGGCGGAGTACGGCCTGAACTGATGGAAAATTGTGGGTCTTATTCATTTGCCCATAAGCATTTTGCGGTCGATCAGCGAGCAGTGCTCATCGAGCAGTGCTCAGCAGACACAGTATTCTGAACCGATAGCATCAGAACAGACAGTACTGGTATATTTAGACCGACAACAGCCTGGCCTGTAAGGCGGGAACCTCTAGGTTATGAAACCTTATAAATGTAGACGGGGAGGCCCAGCCTGCCGCCATACATATATCTTGCAAGGCAATCCCACTTGACCAGGCCCACGATGAAGCCATGCTTCTCGTGGAGTGCGCTCTGACACCCAACGGGCACTGCATACCCTTGGAAGTGTACGCCAGCGCAATGGCGTCAACTATCCATCTGGATAGGCTCTGTTTCGACGCGGCTAGTCCCTTGGAACGTCCGCTGAACGAAACGAAGAGCTGCTCCGTCTGTCTGAAGACAGCTGAGCGAGACACATAAGCTCTTAATGCCCTGACTGGACAAAGGAAGCTCGCGTCTCCTTCCTCGTCAGAGACCGGTAGGGCTGACAGGGAAATGACCTGCGCCCTAAACGGTGTGTTGAGGGATTTTGGAACATAACCGTGCTTAGGTTTGAGTATAACTCTTGAGTCATTAGGCCCAAACTCCATGCACGTCGCGCTCACTGAGAGTGCGTGTAAGTCCCCTATGCGCTTCACTGAAGCGAGAGCCAGAAGAAACACTGTCTTGAAAGACAGGTGTTTAAGATCAATCGTCTGTAAAGGCTCGAATGGGTCACCTTTCATGGCCTCCAGTACCGTAGAAAGGTCCCATACGGGGACTGAGGGATGTCTGGGAGGATTCAGTCTCTTAGCTCCTCCAAGGAAGCGGATGACTAAATCGTTCCTTCCTATTGACTGGCCGAGCGTTGTTTTTGAGAACGCTGCTATGGCCGCCACATAAACTTTGAGCGTGGAAGGGGACCTGCCCTTGTCCAACAGCTCTTGTAGGAAGGAGAGAACCTCCGTCACCCCACAGTCTGGAGAACACTGACCATTTGACTGAACCACAGTCACCCCACAGTCTGCACCAGCTGGAGAACACTGACCATTTCGAGGAATAGAGACGTCGCGTAGACGGAGCTCTAGCCTGCGTGATCGTGTTTAACACTCCGCTTGGGAGGTCAGCGGGTACCTGTTGATGGCCCAAACATGAAGGGACCACAGCTCTGGGCGCGGATGCCAAATCGAGCCCTTGGCCTGAGAGAGGAGGTCCCTCCTCACTGGCACTGGCCATGGGGCAGTGCTCGCTCGCTGCATCAGAACTGGGAACCAGGGTTAGTTTTTCCAGAACGGCGCTACGAGTAGCACTGAGCATCCTTCTTCCCTGATCCGCTCTATCACCTGAGGCAGGAGAGAGACGGGAGGAAAGGCATAGAGCGGGCGGCGGGGCCATACATGAGCCAGCGCGTCCCTGCTCTTGGAGAAAAATTCCAGACAGTGAGCGTTTTCTTGAGACGCGAACAGGTCTACTTCCGCTCTGCCGAATTTCTTCCACAGCAGCTGGACTGTCTGTGGGTGTAGAGACCACTCGCCTGTCGGAACATTGTTCCTGGACAGTCTGTCCGGTCCTACGTTTAGGAGCCTTGGCACATGCGCTGCTCTCAGCGAGAGCAGGTTGCGCTGAGCCCACACCAGGAGGCATTCTGTCGGCCTCTGCAGGTTTCGGGACCTGAGGCCGCCCTGGCGATTTATGTAGGACACCACTGACATGTTGTCCGAGCGGACCAGGACGTGGTGTCCTCGTATTTGGGGACAAAAACGCGTCAGCGCGTTGTCTACTGCCAGCATTTCGAGGCAGTTTATGTGTAGAAGCTTCTCCCGTTCTGACCATTGGCCGAAGAACGGTCTGCCCTCGAGCAGCGCTCCCCATCCCGAGGTGGATGCGTCCGTAGACACTACCTTCACACTCGAGGAAGTCCCCAGGCTTACACCTGATCAAACAACGGTACCAGTCGTTTGCTTTCCAAGGTTTCAGAGCTGCGATGCATTTCTGATTGACCTTGAGCCGAAGCAGACCGGAAGCCCACGCTC